>ML682027.1:863520-916041 GCA_007922195.1 Podocnemis expansa
GTCAGCTTTCAGCTTATAGAGTTCAGTACCATAGATCAGCTTACAGAGCCAGTAGGGAAAGGTCAGGGGTTGGGGAAGCCCACCCAGCAGGTTGGGGAAGGGGTGGGAGGAGCAAGGTGGAGGCACTGAGAGAGCTGACTGGCTCCAGGAAGGGATGGGAGGGGGAGGCATTGAGAAAACTGGGCAGACGAGGGAAGGGCTGGGAAGGAGAGGCACTGAGAGAGCTGAGCAGCACGGGAAGGAGTTTACTGAGGAGGCTTTCCCATCCCCCTGGCTGCAGCAGGGAAACTGCACTCCACTTGGGTTCTAGGCAGTGGCTCCCTTCTGCAGCCAGTGGAAAGGGAATTGAGGGCCAGTCTGAAAGAACCTGTGGGTCTCTTTTGGCTCACTGGTCACAGGCTGGGAACCACTGCTTTATAGTCATTCATAGGGAAATAGAAAAAGCCTTGTGCATTTTTAACAAAGTATTTACTTTTCACAATCATTCTATTTAAAAGGTGTTTTGTCAGGAAATGGATGATCAGCTACTGGAGTTTTAATTAATTGGCCTTAAATTTCAAATTGAGTTTTCCTATTAACTGATTTGCCAGTAGTGAACAGGGTTAAAAACCAGTATTTTCTAAAAGGATATTAAAATAGAACATTGAATTCCAAAGAGTTGAAACAAATATGTTGGAGATCAGCAAATTCTGGAGACATATTGGAAGAAAAGCCCAACTTAACACTTACAGTGAGGAATTGTGTAAGAAAAGTCCCACTCTTGCATGCATTTATGGACAAAAATAACATGCACAAGAGGTCAGTGGGACTATGCCTATGTGTAAAATTACTCATGTCCATAAATGTTTGTAAGATAGGGCCATAGTGAATGAATTGATAGCAAAACAAAAAACTCAACCTTTTGCTAAATCCAAAGAGGGCCTTATGTATCTCTCCTGAATAAGGTTCTACTTCTTACAAATAGAAGTTCTTGTATATTTCTTTCTTACAAGTCAATGGAAGTCAAAAAGAAAGGTCCTACTAGTACATTAATCAGTTTCAGCAGCACCACTATGTTGCCACTAAAGAAGAGCTGATTTGTAAACAGGGGGAAAAATTGAAAACTTGACTAGATACAATTAAATACAGACTTTCACTATACCTCCTTATTAATCCAATGCTGCAAGCATTTGTGTTAACTTCATAAAAGAAGTTCCAAAGGGGCAGCCATGCTAGTCTAGTTCAGTAAAACAAGCAAGGAGTCCTGTGGCACTTAAAGACTAACAAATTTATTTATTGCATGAGCTTCCATGGGAGAAAATCTGAAGTGAGACTAATTATCAAAACTAAGGTGCCTGAAAGGCATTACTCTGTTAATTGATGAGCCTCCGTAATAGAGCAATCCAACTGAAGCAGCAAGAACAGGAGGGGAGTCTGCTTTTTAGGCTGCTATATGTTGATGATCTGTCATTATTATCCAGGCAAGGTGCTGCTAGATGAACAAACACCTCACTAGAGACATGGTGCATAGATTTTAAGGAGGCAGAAGGGATAATGGTGGCCACCTTGTTATCACGTCTATAACTCTAAACAAATGAATTTTACTCTTTCATCTCTTCTTAAGTAGATGTCATTTTTATAAAGCTGTAAGAACCTTTGGGAAATAAATGCTTTAGAACTTTTTTCCCCCTAGATTTGAACCTCTTTCAGCCATGTTAAGCATGTTAGAGAATTGTGGGATTGAAGAAGGCCGTGAGTGGTCATTTAGTCTGGGCCTCTGCATTTATGTCAGGACCAATGTTCTCCCTAAGCTGAAGATGCAGATGAGCAAGTTCTGGATGCACTTGGGGAGCTGGTGGGCAGTGGGCAAGGGGCCCAGAGGGGTCAGGGAACTGGCAGGGAACTTGCTCAGCTGCACCATTAGCTTAGAGGGAACATTGCTGCTGCCTGGCCAGTAGTAAAGGTCAAGAGACTGAGACCTTGCCCATGCCACACCTATCTAGACTGGTTTATATTTCCCTTCTGGGATGGCCTCAGTGGGTGAAATTCTCTTCAGACAATGAATGGTAATGGGAGGAGTTTTCAAAGGGGCTTCATGACCCTCTTCTGGGAGAGGCCACTCCTCCATGTTAAGTAGCCTCTTTGGTCACCCTTAGAGTGCTCCTATTCATGCAAGGGAGAATTTCTCGAAGGGTCACTTGACCCACTTCCATGTAGACCTAGAAGAAATAGCCTATGGGGCAGAGTGGGTTGTCAGGTGACAGGTGGGTGTGCCCTGCAAGGTCATTTGCAGATCAGGAGGTAGGATAAAGTTTTACTGATGGTAGTGCCCTTTGATTGATGGGGGGTGCTTGAGAGACACACAGTACTAGGAACCTGCAGGAGAACTGAGCAAAACAACCTGGCATCTTTGCCTAGCAGGGATGGGGGTGGTACTGTGTGGCTAATTAGTCTTCCTTTTCCCAAGATGCATAGATTGATAGTAAGTCTTGTAATCATTCTGTGAGGAAGACTTATTTGGTGTGAAAGACTTGAGAAAATCTGCTGCAACATAATCTCATTTGGGGACACATTTGCTCATGTGGCAGTGGTGTGGTGCTAAATAAATACTAATAACCATCATTCTTTCTTCCATGTTCTTCACAGTCCCCTTGCTTTGCAGTCATTCCAGTGTCTCCCATTGCCCTTTAGAGAGGTTTAAAGAGAAGCACGAATCATTCTTATGAAGTTAGGTTCATGGTATTCTGTGAAGTGGTAACTCCAGCTCACAGATTCATTTTAAGGCAGCTTTTTTTAAAGGGATAACAAATAAGGAATCTGGTGGCACTTTTAAAAACTAATAATTTATTGCGTGTGCTTTCCTGGGAGAAAATCCCACTTTGTCAGATGTTTGTTAGTCTTTAAAATTGTCACCAGACTCTGTTTTGCTGGCCTAGACTAACACAGCTGTTCCTTTGGAACTTGGTATCATTCAAGGCATTTTTACAGGATAGTATTCTTGCCATCCCTAAATTGGAGCTACCTTGGTAAATTTGTTAGACTTACCTCTTTGTCAGTAAACCTCCCTTTCTGGTCTAACCTCCAAAGGAGTAGCCCTGGCTGTTTTAGTTCAGCAAAACAAGCAAAGACTCCTATGGCTCTTAAATACTAACAAATTTATTTATCACATGAGCTTTCATGAGAGAAAATCCCACTTCACTAGATGTTCCCATTCTGTAAGTTCCTCCATTTTTAAAGTGTTTCATAAAGTGGAATTTTTTCCCATGAAAGCTCATGAGATAAATGAATTTGTTATTCTCAAAGTGCCACAGGGCTCCTTGCTTGTTCTTATCTAAGCATTTCACATTTGGGAATACAATTTGCCACCAGGGGGAGGTGTGGTGCTCATTAATAAATACAAGTAGCAGCATTTTCTGTCCCAGGTTCTCTGCACTCCCCTGGCACCAGCCTAACCGCCTTTGCCGTGCGGTCTCTCCCATTTCTGACAGTACGAGTGAGAAGGATTTTCAGCGCACAGCAAGTCATTCCTGTGAATTAAGTTCGTGCTATACCGACAAATGGAAGCTCTTGCTCAAAGATAGAGCATTCCTTTTCAAGGCACCAAGACGGACCAATTCTTGTGGGAGACGGGACGCAGTTCTGTTTTTTCGGCGAATCCCTGAATTGCAGGATGTTTCCAACTTGGCTCTCTGCTGCGATAGCAATGTTCACTCTAAGTGGGTAAAATTCCATTTCTCAGCTTTGCGACATCGTGTTCATACTTTATTTACTGCAGAGCTTACAATCACTCTCCTCTTATACCGAATTATTTCTATAGTTGTATTTTCTCATTGTCAATATTCTCTATTAGATCCAATTCTAATATTATGTTTCTGTGCTCTCGGAATGTAATAATTGATTCTTACAAATTTCTCAGATCATGCTTTGTATTTCTATTATGTCTTAGTGAATATAACATGTCTCATTATGCCTGTGCTTATGTGTCACGCTTATGCTGAGTTGTTTGCACCTGTGGCGTGCCAGTTGTCACGGAGTGTCTCAGCTGTGATTCTGTTATCTCGGAATTTGTTTATTCTGCTCTGTTCTTCCCACAGAAAGCATCCATGGAGCAGACGCAGTCACCCAAACTGAAGGCGGAGCGATCATTTCCCAAGGGGATCCTGTGCTCCTCAACTGCACATATGATATCTCAGGGTTTCCTGTCCCCTTCTGGTACGTGCAGTACCCAAATGCGGCCCTCAGGCTCTTTCTGAGGGAGATAGGACGAGTAAACTCGGATGAAGGGATCACGAAAGGGTTCAATGCTACCCACGATAAGGAGAAAAAATCCTTCCACCTCTGGAAAATGGCCAGCTACTTGAGTGACTCCGCTACTTATTACTGCGCCGTGAGCGACACAGTGACAGGAGCGAGCAGTGGCGCTGAGCAAAAACTGCTTGTGTCTGTCCCGAACAGCGGGGAGGGTGTCCCCGGCCGGTTCTGGGGGGGATCTACGGGAAGGATGAGGGGAATGAAGAATCACTGGTCTTGGAACATCTCTCTCTCTAATTTTATGGATTTCATTATTTTCTCTAAACCGGAATTTAAACATTTAAAAATGACAGTGAATGTCACGAATAAGTACACTAATTTCAAATCCGGAGTTAAGGAAAGACCAAAACATACGAACCCTTCTCATGAATAAGTCTGGTAAGGCTGCCTTCCGCGCTGCTCCTGAAGAAAATGGAAAAAAAGGAGTTAAAATATTACTAAATTTAAACAAATAGGCACACTAACTTTTACGATGACCACAGTGAGGAAGTTCTAGTACTTTGTAGAAACTTCTCATGCGTAATTGAAACGTCTTCATTTTACCATTATACACGGATGGATACGTTATAGAGAGATGGAGGGATTCTTAACAAAACCATCTACCTCTTGGAATAGAGACCTTCTCAGTCTTTATGACAAAACCTGATTTTACCGGCAAAGGTGTAAGAAAGTTTGCTGCAACCATTTTTCTTGAGTGCACATATTTGATCACGTGAGGGCGGTTTTTGGTCACTGAAATTATTCTAGAAATAGCTTTCATCTGACGAACAAGCTGTACGCTCCTCTGATTACAACCCAGTGCCCTTAGATCTTAAAACGCCCCCATCTCTGACAGTCCGATTCAGAAGCGTTTTCCCAGTAGAGAGAGACAGATCTAGGAGAGAAACTCTCTCGCTTCCCTGCAGATGCCTGATAAAAAGCCAATGAATTCTTCTTGGTATTGACACTTGGCACCAACATTCTTTCTCTCTCAGACCCGTTAAATCTGAAGGATGTGTCCAATTTGGGTATCAACTCTTCTTATGTTTTTTCTAAGTGAGTAAAATTTATCTTCTCAGTTTGCTCACCTATTATGGATTTAGGGGGTAACCCCATCTTTCTGATTAGGCCAGGTCTCTGAGTCTGTACCCCATTTAACTGTGTGCCTGTGTTATGTTTCCAGTATGCCTGAGTATGTTTGTTGGGTTTATTATCCCTCTGCGTGTCTATTAAATCTTCTTCTTGTACCTCCCCCTTTCAATTAAATTGTGGCAGAGAGTCATGACTGTTTTCTTGTAGTCATTAAAACCAACCATACTTTATCACTGGTTCACAGCTATTTTAAGCAGGTCTGTTCGAAAAGATTCATCTTTGTCTAAGGACAAGTGTGCTTTTATTATATCCGGCTGTCTACATCATACCAATTCACATTGCCATCGTGCTGTGTTTTCATTGCGGTGGAATGCAGGTTATGTGTTTATACAGTACTGTAGCTCAAAGTATATTACATGAGACAAACTGTTACAAATACACACATATTATCTAAGTAGTCCATACTATAGCTGTGTTTGTGTTGCACTTTTGCTGAAATCTGAAATCTGTTTATCATATCTGAATGTTCCAATAATACTTTTATTTATTATATCTTCATGAAATAAGTTTCTGTTTTTTTCTTTTTTCTATAAAGTTACTTTACATTTATTAAATCTGTAGGCAGCTATCACTTATCTTTTATAGCTTATTGTAAATAGCACATTTGTGTGTAGCTGTCTGCAAGTATTCTATTACATGTGTGTATTTATCTTGTTTCCTTTCTATCTGTGAGTCAGTATTCTGTACCCATGATCTCTAACTTCGTCCGTTTTCCTCTCCCTTCCCCAGAGAAGATCCATGGAGATTCCCTACACCAAACAGAAGGTGGTTCTAAATTGCAGCTATAAGTCTTCGTTCACTGCTTTCCCCTTCTGGTACGTGCAGTACACCAATGGACACCCCAAGATGTTCCTGCGGGACACGGGAAAGGAAAACTCGGATGAGGGGCTAGTGAAAGGGTTCAACGCTAAACACGATGAAAAGAAAAAAAATCCTTCAATATGTGGAAACAGTTGGGGGAGTTGAGCGACTCAGCTACCTATTACTACATGGCTAGGGACATAGTGGCACGAACCAGCAGGGGAACTGAGCAAAAAGCCCGCAAGAATCGGGAGGCGGTGGCTGGGAGCTAAAAGAGGAAAACTAAAGGGTTAATTTCCTAGCCACATACATAAATAAATTGCCCTCGCCCAGCTTGATTTCCTGATTTCTGCGCTAAATAGTTTTATGAATTCAAAACTTACTTTCAATATCCTGGAACACAAATTAAGTTACACTCTGGAACAACTCTCTTTCTCTCTCACACACACACCCACGCACACACACACACACACTCTTACCTTCCCTCTCTAGCGCTAATGAAATACTCTGAAAGTTTAACGGGAAAGAGGCATTAACTCTGCCTGTCATATCTAAGTTATTAACACCTGCCCCAAACTCTCTTAGTCAGGGTCCATTCATAGCCATTAGAAACCTAGCCTACGATTTACAAGGGGCCCCAAGGGCTTTAGACACTCAAGTCCCTTTGGAGATTTTACAATAGTCACATTCTGGAGAAGTGAAGAATATGGTGAGAAGGAAATGCCACCAGAAAGCAAGCAAGCAAGCAAACAAACCAACCAACCCTGTTATTTCTCCCAGTGAGGCTGCTGCGAATGATTTTCTTGGTCGCCACTCCTTCCCACTAGAGGGCAGGGCAGAGCAACATATTTACATAGGACCACACTTCAAGCATCTGAAAAGTGGGGTTGTCTTCCTCGAAAGCTCATATGATAAATAAAGTTGTTGGTCTTTAGACCTTTTTTCCTCTTTCAAGGTTTTGCTGATTTTTTTTTCAGATTCCCAGCACCCTGTGGAGGTGAGAGTCCAAGGCTCCTCACACAGGTCCTGGACCCCTTCACTCATCCCAGCTACTGAGCCCCCCAAAAGCCTGGCCCCCACCTCAGCTACTGCCCCCCAAACACCTACCTCCCAGCTACTGCCCTCCAAACGCCTACACACATCAGTCCGCTTTCCCCATGTCCTTCTCAGCCCCAATCCAGACTCCCTAAGCTCCATGCCTGTATTCCAGCCCTCCTAACCCCACTCCCCAGCTCCACAACCTCACATCATCCTTTTCAGCCCCTACCATCACTGAGAACAGCCTAGCTCCATCTCCTGGAATTCCCATTCAGGTAGCTAAAGTCAAAGACTGCTATCAAATCCCCACTTATTTTTCCCTTCTTGAGACTAAACTACCCCGGTTCCCTTCTTCTCACCTCATAAATCATGTGCTATAGCCCACTAATTTGATTGGTTGCCGTCCTATGAACAGTCTTCAATTTGTCCACATCCTTTCCCAAGTGAGGGCTGGGCAGGTCCAAATCTGAACACCCTACTCCTCATATGGCCTCACCAGTGGCCAGGAGCGGGCAATAATCACTTCCATTGGTGTACTGCAAGGCTCTTTCTCACGCAGCCCAATCAACTGTTAGCCTTCGTAGCAATAAATAAGGACACACTGTTGATTCTTATCCAGCTTCTTGTGCACTGTAATCCTCAAGTCCTTTTCTGTAGAATTGCTTCCTAGCCACTTTGCCCCCAGTTTGCACCAATGTATGGGATTCTTCCACCCTAAGTGAGAATTCTGAATGTCTGCTTATTGAACTTCTTTAGATGTTTTTTTGGCCCAATTCTCCAGTTTGTCTAGGTAACTATATATCCTGCACTCCGTGCGTTGAGCACCACCCACAGCTTAGTGTCATCTGAAAACTTACTGAAAGTGCAATGCACGCAGTTACTCCAGAATATTATTGAAGGTGTTGAAAAAAATTGGTACCAGCATTGACTTCTGGGGCATTCCTCTTGTTGCCAGCTGGACATGAAGCAATGGATGACTTCCCATCACCAATGATCTAGCCAGCTTTCCATTCACCTTAAAATCCATTCATCCAACCCATAATTCTGTAACTGCCTGCTAAGAGTACTGTGGATGACTCTATCAAAAGCTTTGCTGAAGTCAAGATATGTCACATATACCACTTCCCTCACACCCACAGAACCAGGCACTTCATCAGGCAAAGCAATCAGGTTTCTAATTCTGCCCCTCTCACTCCCACATAGGGGGGTGGGAGGTTTAAAGTAAGGGGGAGCACAGTGGAGCGCCATTCTGGAGCCAACAAATTTTAGGGGCCAGCATTCCAGGACAACTAAAATGAGAATAATGGGGGGAAGCAACATTCCAGCCTGTTCCCCCTTACTGTCCACCCTGGAGCAAACCAGCCTGAGGCTATCAGCTTGCAGCTGGGCTCCTCAATCCACAGGAACCAGGACTGGCAGAGAGGCAGGTGGCAGACAGCAGGGAACAGGTCACTCTTCTCTCACCTGGGAACAACAACTGCCTAGCTGGAAACATTCGGTGCCCAGTGAGGGATCTGAGAAGGGAACAGGGTGTTTAGAGGTTAATAAGCTGCAGTTTAGGGTTGGGAGCATGTACTGCAGCCTCCCGGTGAGGACGAACTCCAAACTTGGCCCCAGGCTTCAATGAGGAAACACCCTGAGCTCCAGGCAAGCATGACAAGGTGCAGCTCTGGGGCTCGAGACCCACCCAAGTCTTGCTGCTACCTCCTCCTGCGCGCCCCCTTCGCTGTCCTCTCCACCACTACAGGAGCACATGGAAACAAATGACAAGCAGCCACACTCTCCTCTGCTGCGGGCTGGAGCCTCTGCAGTCAGGCAGGAGCTAGACAGAGATGCTGGGGGGGTGGGGGAGACAGACCTGTTTTGGAGTCAAAACTTTCTTCTCAGAACTGGAGAAGAGGAAAGTCCTTTAATGCCCCTGTGTCTCTGGGAGCTGCAAGCCGTGCTGCTACTTCTTTCAGTCTTTGTCCTCTTCTTCCACTGGTTCTTGCCATCTCTGCAACTCTGAACAGGCAGCACACTCTTAAGTCCACTGGTACAAATGCAGCCTAGTGTCCTCCACCCCCAAATCTAGCTGCCCTTCCCCCATCACCAAGCACCCCCCTCACCATGCACACTGACACCGTCTTGTGCCCCTCTGGCTAGCCACCCTCCCTCAGCCCCATGCTTGGGGTCCAGAGCAGTGTGAGTACCTGGAACAAGGGGTCAGCCTGGGGAAGGATGGAGGGAGTTAGGGGGCTGAGAGGGTGGAACAGGGAATGGGGACAAGGAGATTGGCTTGGAGCTGGTGGGGGGCTGGCTAGTGGTGGAGGAGACAATGCACGTCTGGACTGGGGACTGGGTGGGGGTGGAAGAGGGATGGAGGAGATTGAGGCTGGATTGGAGTCTAGGGGTGGAGGGGGATGGGGAGGCATGGAGGGGGCTTGGGGGGCTGAAGGGGTGGAGTGATGACAGGGCAGCTTGAGGGGTTAAGAGGGCTGGAGTGGGGACTTGGGGGCAAGGATCTTAGGGAGTGGGGAAGAGGACTGAAGAGGACATGGGGGAAAAAGAGGTCTGATGTAGGCACTAGCGGACAAGGTTGGGGTGATGTTGTGGATTTGAGGCTGAGCTTTGTTTGTGAGGAAAGTTCTGCTGGGGATCAAAAATGCATACTTGGGGTGGGGGCTACAAATGCATGAACAGGACCAGGACACTATAGGAAGTGCCCCTGGAGATTAGCAGGGTGCCAGGGTCCACCAAACTGTATTTTAACCACTGCAGAGAAAAAGAGAGAGACAGAGATTAATGTTGTGGGGTCCAGAGGAATACACCTCAAAATCCAACAGTGGCTTCACTTTACAGTGATGGTGCACCTCTTTGCTTTACAATGGTAGGAAAGAATGGAACAGCTGCCTTCTTAATGGTCTTAGACTCCTAGGCTGTGTCTACACTGGCAAATTAGTCCAGACTAAGGAGGCTTAGTCTGACTAATTTAGCCCATGGCTACACTAGGCTTCCCCTAGCCCAAACTAAGAATTGTTTTAGTTTGAACTAAGGAATGCTTAGTTTGATCTTGTAAGCCCTAGGAATTAGTCTGGAGTTACATGATTAGTTCAAACTTTAGTTTGAATTAGGCATGCACAAGAATTTAACTAATGCATAGTTCAAACTTAAGAAGTTTGAACTAACCATGTTATGCAAAAAGCACTCAGGATCTTTTCAGGAGGGAAAAGGCAAGGTGCCACATTTATTATGAGACACAGAATTAATTCCTATCACACACACACACAGGCACCCAAACACACAAGTAGATGTCCTGTAGCTGATAGTTACCAGTCCTGGTCGTGGCTGGAGATCGCAGCTTGGGTTCATTGCTGGAGTTTGTGGCTCATGACAGCTACCTGGCCAGGGAAGCTGGGCATGAGGGGGGGAGCAGGGTCTCTGTAGGGCACATACCGATGTTCCTTTCTTCTGGATCTTGTGCAGAATAGTTCCCCAAAGCCTTGTGATCTCACCCAGTCTTTTATACGGTTTCGGCTTCAATGGAAGTACTGGTGGGTCAAGTCACTTCTGTAGCACTACTGATTGCTGGACAATAGCAGGCGTGACAAAAAGTCCATGGGTGCTGCTGAGTCACACTGCTCCTGTTAGCAGATTTGACTTCCAACTTGACCTTGATGGCTTGATTAAGTTTTAGTTTTGTTTCTGGGGTGGATCTTTTTCATGATCTTCAGCCTTGGATGGACTTCACACCTCGTCAGGATCAACTGGCAGTTTGGAACTAGTTCACACATACACACATACACCCTTCATCCACACCTTGTTCTTATCAGACAAGATGGAGTACAGTGATCAATATGACAGAGATTGGGGAATACAATGATCAGTATGGAGTTTCCATTTACAATACAGAGTCTGGAATGTTACAGAGACTGGGGAAAAGGTAGTGGTAGAATCAGAGCTTTGAAGATAAATAAGGACAAATTCACATATAGTACAGGCTAGGGCTGCATGGCTCAGGGGAATGAGCTGCTCCCCTGAAGCCATGAGCACCCCCATAGGGTAGCTGTTCAAGTCTAAGCTCTTCCTAAAAGCAACAGGCTGCCCAGGAGAAAATATTTATTACACTCCACTAAAGCTAAATGAAGAGTGACATGACTAATGTGACAAAGTTGCAAATATTAAAATAAACAATTAAAAAGAAACAAAGATTGTCAGGGATAATATACAAATATTGGGGTACCATTACAAATTAATTAGGAGGCACATTACCAATGAGAAACATAGTTACAACCAGATTTACAATATATGATGAATGACAGAAAATAAGAAACAAGTTCCACCTCAGTGAAAGTGGTACAAAAGTGAATTGGAACCATAAACCAATAAACTCAATAAAGTTATAAGTGAGCCCAATGAATTTATCAATGAATCCGTAAAGCTATAGATAACAATTAACACCATATGCCTACAACCATGTGTTCTAGTTCAAATTAAGTATTAGTTCAAACTAGAACACACTGTTAGTTAGAACTAACTGGCTCATAATTAGTTCAAACTGAGCTCAAACTTCTTAGTTTGGACTAGCAAGTCTGAACTAAGTTTGCCAGATGTAGGCATAGCCATAGATTCATGGACTCTAAGGTCAGAAGGGACTGAGATAAACATCTAGTCTGACCTCCTGCACAATGCAGGCCTCAAAACCTCACCCACCCACTTCACCAATAAGCCTCTAACCTATGGCTGAGTTATTTTAAGTCCTCAAATCATGATTTAAGGACTTTATGATACAGAGAATTCACTAGGAGGTGATCCATGCTCCGTGCTACAGTGGAAGGTGAAAGAAACCCCAGATCCCTAACCAATTTGTCCTGGGGGAAAATTCCTCGCAACTGCAACTATGGTGATCAGTTAAATCCCTCGCACATGGGCAAGTCACAACAGCCAGTCACTCAGGAAACAAATCTCTGTAAGAACTCAGAATCCACCCTATCTGCCCTCTCTTCTTAGGTCACTTGCATAGCCGCCACTGGTAGCCACAGATCAAAGATATGTCAGTTTCCAAAGTAGGCTACTCCATTATACACTCACTTCATAAGCTTATCAAGTCCAGTTTTGAAAGCAGTTATGTTTTTTGCCCCCACAGTTCCCCTTAGAAGGCTGTTCCAGAACTTTACTCCTCTAATAGTTAGAAACCTCCATCTAATTTCAAGTCTAAATTTCCTGATAGACAGTTTATTTCCATTTGCCTAGTATCTGTTCTCAGATAATTCCTCTCTCTCCCTGATATTTATCACCCTGATGTATTTACACAGAGCAATCATATGACCCCTCAGCCTTCTGTTGGTTAGGCTAGATAAGCCAAGGTCCTTGAGTCTCCTCTCATAAGTCAGGTTTTTCCACTCCTCACGCCATCCTTGTAGCCTTGTCTGCACCCGCCCCAATTCAAACTCATCCTTGTTAAATGTGGGGGACCAGAACTATACACAATATTACAGATGGGGTCTCACCAGTTTCCTGTACAACAACAGTAACACATCCCTGTCTCTAATTGAAATACCTCTCCCAGTATGTCCTAGAACTGTATTAGCTTTTTTCATGCCCATGTTTCATTGGTGGCTCATAGTCATCCTGTGATCAACCAGTATTCCCATGTCCTTCTCCTTCTCAGTCCATTCCAACTGATGCATCCCCAGCTTACAGGAAAAATTCTTGTTATTTTTCCCTAAATGCATGACCTTGCACTTCCATTATTAAATTTCATCCTATTCTTGATACTCCAGCTTGCAAGGTCATCCAGATCTTTTTGTATGGTACTCCAGTCCTTCTCTTTATTGGCAATACCTCCCAACTAGGTGTTATTCACAAACTTTATTAGCACATTCCCATTTTTTGTGCTAAGGTCAGTGACAAAAAGGTTAAATAAAATCTGTCCCAAGACTGATCCCTCAGGGAGCCTACTAGTAACCTCTCTCCAGCTTGACAATACACCCTTCAGTATGACCCACTATAGCCTCCCCCTTAACCTATTCCTTATCCATCTTACTATATTCATATTAATCCCTAGCTTCTGTAACTTAACTAATAATTCCCTATGTGCAACCATATCAAATGCCTGGCTGAAATCTAAATAAATTAAGTCAACTGCATTCCCTTTATCTAAAAAAAATCTGTTATCTTCTCAAAAAATGAGATCAAGTTGGTCTGGTACCACCTACCTTTTGTAAAGCCTTGTTGTATTTTATCTGAGTTACTATTATCCTCAAGTACTTTCTCCTTCAAGATCTTGCATACTACTGAGATCAAACTAACAGGCCTGTAGTTACCCAGATCATTTTTATTTTCTTTATTGAAAATAGGAACTATATTAGGCATTCTGCAGTCATACAGTACAACCCCCAAATTTACAGATTCATAAAAAATATTTGCTAATGGGCTGGTAATTTCATGAACCAGTTCCTTTAATATCCTCAGATGGAGTATATCTGGGCCCCCTGATTTAGTCCCATCCAGCAGCTCAAGTTTGACTTCTACCACAAGTATGGTAATTTCCACCTTCATGACCTCATTCCCATTAGCTACCCTACCTCTACAAGCCAACTCATCTCCAGTCACACTAAAAACAGATGCAAAGTAATTATTTAGACATTCAGCCATGCCTAGATTATCCTTGATCTCCACCCATCCTTAGGTTTTAAATGTCCCCACTTCCTCTTTCTTTATTTTCTTCCTATTTATATGGCTAAAGAATCTTTTATTATTGATTTTAATTCCCTTCATAAAGTCCAGCTGTGCTTGACTTTTTGCCATTCTCACTTTATCTCTATATGTTCTGACCTCCAGAAGATAGCTTTTTTTGCTGATCTGTCCCATTTTCCACTTGTTGCAGATGCTATGCATCCTCCTAATCACCTTTCCAAAATGCTTTCACATCCAGTTTGGTCTACAGATTTTGGCTATGATTTTTTTTCTCCTTCCTTGGAATGTAGGCTTCTGATAGTTCCTCCAACCTTCATTTGAAGTGATTCCAAGGCTCTTGTAGGCTGGGCAGAGAGAAAAGGGCCTGACTGTTTCAGAAGAGCAGAGACTCCAAATTTATCTGAAGATGGGAATGATTCAAAGCTCAGCAATTGTGCTGGTTCCTGCTTTGAGTAAGATTTGGTGCTTCCAATGTTTCCACCCATATACACTTCACCTGTGTCTCTCCCCCTACCCTCCTGGAGTCTCTCTTCTGAGCTGTGGTGAATGGCCATATCCAAAAGGACAGGTTTGTTGGAAGGGTATTTACCCTAATGTTCCTAATTCTCACTCCTCCAATTCTCTTTCTGGTTTCTTTCCCAGGTGCCCTGGGTAGACCTCAGATCCAACAGCCAGTTTCCACAGCAGCAGCGGGATGGAAGGGAATTGATTCTCACTTGCTGTCACACCTCAGGCAGGAGCGATGATATAGCCTGGTACCGGCAGTCAGGGCTTTAACTTGGTCTTCTGGCACCTGGGGCAAGCAACCCCAAAGTGTCCCCCCCAACCTGGGCCCCAATATGGCCCAATGGCAGGGCCTGATACAGCCCCAGTCCCCTGGCCAGGTGGGGGAATGCTTTCTCCCACCACTGGCCAGAGCAGCCTGGCCAGGGCTGGGCACGGTGGGTGCCATAGCCAGTGCCAGGCTGGTGGTTGCATTCCCCCTCCTCCAATCAGAGCCAACTGTCCACTGCCAGGCAGGGGGATGCCTCTGTCAGCAACAGGTGGGGGGAGTGACTTCCCCTGCCATCTGGTGAGGATGACCAGCAGTGGGTGGGGTGATGCCACAGCCAGCACCAAGTGTGGAGTGTCCTCCCTGCTGGCCAAGCTGGGTCCCTGCCTGCCTGGCCAACAGCATTCCCTTCCCTCTCCCAAGGGTGCCCACATGTTTCCCAGGCCCTTACCTGGCCGTGCATCACAGGAGGCTGGAGGACCTGTCCTGGCCACATGGTGTGTCCAGTGGCTTCTTCCTCCCTCTCTCCCCAGCATGCAGCTGAGCATGGTGGGGGAAGGATGGAAGATGACCTCCCCCAGCCCCAGTCCCAGCCTGGCTCCAAAAAGAACAGGGGCATCGCTCATGCCAGGCACATGGCCCCGTGTCCCAAATCCTGGTGCCAGTGACCCGGGTCCTGGCAGGGCCCCTGCCTCTCCCAGTCTCTGGCCAGAGATCTGGGACCTGGTCATCTGTGGCTGCGGTGGATGCTTCCGGTCTCTTCCTAGGCCAGGGGGCCCCGTGGCCGTAGCTCCCTGCCCTGTCAATGGCCAGGGACATGGCCTGCGGTCAGCAGGCGTGGCCTGGGCCAGTGCTCTGGGTCCTTCCCCTGGGCAGCGATGCTCCCGCAGAGGAATGCACCTTCTGTAAAGGTACATTCCTCTTTGGGGCCAAGAAGGGTGCCAGGTGTTAAAGAAAACTGGAATATTCCATAACAGCATTCTGGGGCCCTCTATTGTGGGGGCGCAGCATTCCAGGGCCTCCTAAAATAGATGAATACACTGGAATGAGCATACCAGTGCATTCTCCGGCTGGAGAGAGGCCGGCCAACCCTCCCACATTCACCACAAGCATGCAGCAGCACCACATCTTCCTGCTGGGCCGAGATGGAGCGTGTGGCCCAGAGACAGTCTTGGGCCTGTGTCCCTTCTCACTGGCTGGCTGGCAATACAGCCTCCTTCCCTCTCCAGGCCAACACAGCCCAGGTCCTTAGCCACTGCGCAAGAGTGGGAGCATAGCCCCTGTCACTCTCCCATGCAAGGAATGCTGCTGGCCATGCACGGCCAACAGGGAACTGCCCATGGCTGGGACTAGGAGTTTTTGAAACTCCCACCCTGAACTTGCTCTGGCTGACCATGCTCAGAGCCATTAAGCATGCTCACTCTGAGCAGGCTCAAGGCAGGAACCTCAGACTCTGCCACAGTTGCTCCTCATGGTGGCCATGTAAGTGGGCCTGGGGGGAGTTGGGGACAGGTGAGTCAGCCTAGCAAGGAAAGGGTACAGGGGAGGGGAAAGCTGGTGGCAGGTCAGTGGGGTTAGGGAAGGGCTGGGGAAAGTGGGATTGGGGTCTTGTGTTGTCTTGGAGGAGCAGGAAGAGACATCAGGGAGGGTTTGAGGTGTCTGGGGAGAGCAGGAGATGCTGGCAGCAGAGCAGGGGCGTGTTAGAAATGGTGTTGGATGGACTTGGGGGAGAGAACCTTCATATTAGTACATCTAGAAATTTTAGCCATTTATATTTTATTTTTTTTCTGGTCAATTAGTGATTCACTTTAGAAAAGAAGCTAAAAATTTCCTAAGAACTATTGTTGATAGTATCACTGTATTTTTGCTAAAGAAGCAAGGAGCCCTTTGGCACATAAAGATTAACATGTATTTATCACATGAGCTTTCATGGGAGAAAATCCCACTTTGTCAGATGCTTTGAAGACACTTTGTATTATTGTTAGTCACTAAGTGACACACATAGAATCGTAGAATCATAGGGTTGGAAGGGACCCCACGAGGTCATCTAGTCCAACCCCCTGCCAAAAAAAGCAGGACCACTCCCATTAGATCATCCCAGTCAGTGTTTTGTCCAGCTGGGACTTGAACACCTCCAGAGATGGAGATTCCACCACCTCCCTAGGCAACTTATTCCAATGCTTCACCACTCGCCTAGTAAGGAAGTTTTTCCTAATATCCAGCCTGGACCGCCCCAGCTGTAACTTGAAGCCATTGCTTCTCGTTCTGCCCTCTGTTACTACCGAGAACAGTCGAGCTCCCTCCTCCTTGGAGCAACCCTTCAAGTAGTTGAAGGTTGCTATCAAATCCCCCCTCAGTCTTCTCTTCTGCAGGCTAAATAAGCCTAGTTCCTTCAGTCTTTCTTCATAGGGCTTGTGCTCCAGCCCTTTGATCATTTTGGTTGCCCTCCTCTGGACTCTCTCTAATTTGTCCATGTCCTTTTTGTAGTGGGGAGCCCAAAACTGGACACAGTATTCCAGATGTGGCCTCACTAGTGCAGAATAGAGGGGAATGATCACATCCCTTGATCTGCTGGTAACACTTCTTCTGATGCAGCCCAGTATGCCATTGGCCTTTTTGGCAGCAAGAGCACACTGCTGACTCATATCCAGCTTCCCATCCACCATGACTCCCAGGTCCTTTTCTCCAGTGCTGCTATTTAGCTGATCACTCCCCAGCCTGTAGCAGTACATGGGGTTTTTTCGTCCCAAGTGCAGGATTTTACACTTATCCTTGTTGAACCTCATGAGATTCCTCTTGGCCCACTGCTCCAGTTTGTCTAGGTCTCCCTGAATCCTGTCTCTGCCCTCTAGGGTGTCTACCGTTCCCCCCAGTTTGGTATCATCTGCAAACTTACTAAGTGTGCAATCTATCCCATCATCCAGATCATTAATGAAAACATTGAACAGAACTGGCCCCAGGACCGACCCCTGGGGCACACCACTTGTTACTGCCTGCCAACTTGACATGGAGCCATTGATTCCTACACGCTGAAACCGTTGTTCTAGCCAGTTTTCTATCCACCTTACAGTCCATGCATCTAACCCATACTTCCTTAATTTGCCAATGAGAATGCTGTGGGAAACCGTATCAAAAGCCTTGCTAAAGTCAAGGTATATCACATCAACGGCTCTTCCCGCATCCACAAATCCAGTCATCTCATCATAGAAGGCGATGAGGTTGGTCAGGCATGATTTACCCTTGGTAAATCCATGCTGACTGTTCCTGATTACTTAATACAGCTCTTTCCCAAAAAATAAAAGTATAGTTTTATTGCACAAGGTAATAAGTAAAATTGATTGCTGTCCTTTCAAGTCTAGTAACTACTAAAAAATGAGGGGTTTTGTTTGACCCTTTAAATTAAATTATGAGACACATGCTCTATTGCTTTCTCTGAGGGGCTTCTTTAGCTTCATGTTAGTTAGAGACTTTTAGCCCCTGTTACATGCACTGTGAGACTTCTATAAAAATAGAACAGAAGTTTTCTCTTTCCAGTGTTCTATCTCAGTTTGGTAAAGTCACCCAATGAAAGAAAGAGAGATGATTTCTGTTGGGTAAAGAACTTGCTGCATGGTGCTTTTGCGCTGTAACTTGTTCTATTTGAATATGTATATTGGGAAACTTGTTGGTAGCCATCTTCAAGGCATCTGATGAGGTGGGATTTTCTCCCACAATAGCTCAGACAATAAATAAATTTGTCACTCTTTAAGTGCCACAGGACTCCTTGATTTTTTTTTTTTTTTTTTGGTCTGTTGTAAGGAGGTGGTTGTATAGGTAATGTGACAAATAATCACCTTGGCAAAACACATGAGGAGTCCTGTGGAATTTTAAAGTCAGATTAGCATTTGCTTTGCTAAATAGGTCTTAAGTCTGTTCCAATTTTCATTTTTTACATAAATAGTTTTTTTTAAAATTATGTTTATCCAGTGAACACTTGAGAAAAATCAGAAATGGTTACTTGTACCTAAAAACTTGTCTACATAAAATAGTAACATGTACTATAGAGATGTGATTTCTAACGCAACAAAGTGCGTTGTGCACCTAGATCCCAGATGCATGCTTAAAATTCATTCTTCTGACTGAGTCTTAAATTAGTGGTCTCAGTCAGAGCAGGCTTGTGGTGATAGCCTCAATCCAGGCAGGGGCTGCTCCACACGGCTTCCAGGTAAGGGGGCCCTGGGGGGAGGGTTCAGGGACATATGAGATGGCCCAGTGGGGAAAGGACATGGCGCTTTGGCCTAGGGCAGTGGAGGAGGATGGTGTGGCATGGTGGTGGTGGGGGGGGTTGGGGAAGCATTGGGGGGGCCAACGGTGAGATAAGGGTTCAGGAAGGTGTTGGGGAAAAGTTTGGGGGACCAGCGGTGAGAGGGGGCAAGGGTCAGTAGCTGGGGTGGTGAGACAGGCATCTGGGGGCAGTTGCTGGGGTGGTGCCTGGCGATTCGGTCCAACCCAAGGAGCCCCAGGTGTCCCGAGCGGAAGGCAGCACCGTGACACTCAGCTGTTCTTACAATACCAGCTACACCGCCGGTGTCTATCTCTACTGGTACCGTCAGGGCCCGAGCCAAGGCCCGCAGTACATCCTCCGGACAGGAACGAGGACAATCGGCTCCCTCAGTGATACTGCGGACTTCGCCCGGGCCAGGTTTTCTTCCCAGGCCAGTGAGACCTCCACAGCTCTGACTATCACAGCCCTGGCCGTATCAGACGCAGCGGTGTATCATTGCGCCCTACAGCGGGCACAGTGACGGAGCTTCACAACAGAGCCATACAGAAACTGCTCTCCTCACCCTCTCCCATCTGCAGGGAAGGGATCAGCGTCCCTCAAAGCTCAGCGTTCGGCCCCACTGACGGGCACTGCTCTGCTTGGGACCCAGACAGGCAGAATTTGTTCCAACTACCTGCTTCATATCCTCCTGCTGTAGGACAGTGTACACGCCAGCCCCATCCCACAGGCAAGTTACCTTACTGTATGTGCGAAATTCCTTTAGAGTCTTTTGAAAGCGCTACACGTCAAAGCAAATGCACGTGAACTCATAAAGCAGTCACTGAATGCAAACCTTTCATGCTCAAGTACTTAATTCCCAATCTAAATTTTTAAGCCCTTCACAGGAAGGTCTGTCTTTCACCATGTGTTTGGACAGGACCCAGCACAACCGGGTCTGAATTTCACCTCAGGCGAGGCTTTCCTAGTGTGTCCGCACTCCTCCATAACCCTTCCCACCCTTCAAGAAAGAGAGACAGGATTTTGTGGGCCCCATTCAGGAAAGCTCTCAGCTCATGTTTAAATCTTCAGTTTAAGTACCAGTAAATAAACTGAATTGCTTTGCTATCTGCACACTATACCCTTACATGATTTTGATTACAATTACTGCCAAAAATAATGTAGGAAAGCAGGGATGGTTTTGTCTTGTATTTGTACAGAGCGTGGCACATCAGCTTCTTCCATGAATGGGTACCCTAGGTGATATCAAATCTAGAAACCACTAGTCATAGCCCTTCTTGAAGTGCCATAGTACAGCAATTTTTAACCTTCCTCAATATTTCTTGTCTTTTCTCAGTCCCATTTGGTCCCTTGAATGCAGGAAATCTTTCCTTTCCTTTTCATCGACGGCTGAGCCAGAATTGGTTCCAATTAGTTTTCCTATATTCATAGGTACCAATCCCAATTTACTGTACTCTCTTCTTTGAGCACATCCATCTGGAATGATGCACTAACGCTTTCAGTAATATTTACATGAAGGCCCTGTGCTTCACCTGTGAGGAACACTCACCATACAGGCAGGCTTGGCAGAGTTTAATTTTATTTTTCTAATTGATGGGCAGTATCGGTCTTCATTTTGAAGGCATTTTAATATATTTTTATTGATTTAAATAGTCAGAGCTGTGGGAAATTATGGGGAGTGGGTTCTGCCCATTTTTAATGATGAAAAACATTGAAATCCAGACAATTCAAGTTATAACACCATTAAAACATGATGTTCACAATTCTTCTGTGAAAACACGAAGTGCATACACTTTAATGAAACTCTAAGAAATTCTTAAACATTTTTCTCCTTAACTGAAATTTACAGAAGAACAAAGCTTTATCAGTGAAAACATTTTCTTTTTGGGTGCTGAGTATAAAGTGAAATCCTTTAAATATTTTTTTACTCTTACTTTTAAGACTGGAAATCGAATCTTTGCATGTGTACTTACAAGTCATATAAAAGACGCATTTCATGGATTTATTTGGGAAAGGTTTTTAACTTGCTCCAGCCTGAAGCCATCGCTCCTGTTTTTATCAAGCCAGCCACGGCAGAGTTCCAATCATTAATATACATTTGTTTTAAACGAGGAAGTCTAGTGAGAAGAATTTGTCCTATAAGGAACATTGAAAATTTTTACCCGTTTAAGTAAGAAATGGCTTAGAGGAATAATCTACTCTTCAAAATAATCAGTTCTGGAAACACAAAGAGTTACATTGATTTTAAAGGTCAAAAGGAATGATTTTTTCATATATAATTTGCCCTGCCGCAAAACACGGGCGGAGAATTGCTCTCCCAGATTCCTACAATAGACCCATAACTTATGGCTGACCAGAGAATCATGAGAAATTCTGCATGAGAATAGTTTTCATGGAGATTAGGTCTTCAGGTGGATATAACCCAAGATGATCAGGGATAAAACCCCATGCTTTGGATGATCCCGTAAATTTCTGACTCCCACATGCTGGGGCTGGATTACAGGGGAGGATCACTCAACTACCCTTGCTTGCTCTGTCCTTTCTCTGTGAAGGACCTGGCCCTGACCACCGCTGGAAGAACACTGAGATAGATAAGCTAGATCACTGGCCGCACTTTGTTGTTGTTGTTTTTTTTTTTTTTAAAGATTTACTTGAATGATACCTTATGTCCACTAGGTGAGCTCCTGATCTTCTAATATTTAAATTTTACCTTGTCCCTTACTGATTAAAGGTGTAATTGAAAAACGTCATCTCTTGCACATTGTTCCTTTCACGATTCTTATGTCATTAAATAGGCAAGGAAGAGACGGGGAAGTCAGAAAGTGCACTTTTATAGTAGGCACCTTCATTTTAATAAGTGAAACTCGATAACAAGCTGAACAAAAATGGAGGGTAATCTAAAACTGTACGGTGATTTTCTGACTTGCTCTACAGAGTGGTGTTCTACTTCTGAGACGTTACTTTTTTATTGAATTTCTTAGGGAATAAGCTTTTGTGGGTTGATCTGATGCATCGGGGCATGTGACGAAGTGGGTTGGAATGCAAGAGAGTTTGTGCCCAAAGAAATTTGTTAGTCTTTAAGGTGTCCCAGGACTTAATTACTTTGTGCTGTACCAAGACTAGCACAGCTACCCCTCTGAATTTATTGTGTTTCTCAAGAGCTACAGTCCTGTTATAACAAGCTAGGTTTTTCAAAGAAGCCCAGGTAAGTCAAAACACATACTTTTTATGGAAGAAAACTTTTATTCTCTTGCGGACTCTTTGCTTTGAAATGAAAACCAGTCTCTACATAAGATTACTAGAGACTTTTTTTGTTAAAATATGAATGAATAAATAGTTTGATTACTTTCCGTTTGATAAGTCTCCCTCAAGTAATTGTTTCATTTTTCAGACCAAATGGATATCTCAGAGGGGCAACTAGCAAATTTACAATGTGATTTCTACTCTGTCTTCAGCCCTTCAAAACTCTTCTGGGTCCCTCAGTATAGGAGCCAGCCTCCACAACATATAGCGGGAGATTGTCAATTGCCTGAGGGAAGAACACGGTCAGCTCTGGAAAATTCTCAATAGCCCTATTCGAAAATAAGACCAGTCCCTTAAAGCTCAGAGCTGTGTCCCTTTATGACAGCTCTGTATTACTGTGCTCTGAGACCCACATTGGGGTACAACTGTCTCGCCAGGGACACAAAACGCGACGGACCGATGGCAGCAGAGATTCCTACAAGAGGTCGTTGTTTATGAGACTTCTCTACCAAATTTGGTCCCTTCGATTCTTCCCGTTTCCTGGAAGGTATTTCCGAGTTGTGTCCCTGCCTAATATTGTAGCCCGCAAACTGTGAAAGGCAAGCCAATGCATGATTCTCTCAGTTATATTTGTGTGATTTAATTAATGCATGAATTTACCGCCTTTATAAGAAAATATTTGCTGTCAACAGAACAAATCGATTAAGAGACCTTGGAAATTTGTGACAGGGTATCCTGGGGGTGGAAACAGCTGGTAAAAGACCCTAGGTGAGGCTCCGATCTCTGTTCTACTTCGGCAACTCTGGTCTAATTCGACTGGGCCAGGTTCTGAGATACTGTAAAGGAATCCAGGAAGTTTTCGGAGAGTGTTGAGGACAACTTCCAGGTACAAATGCTGGAGTAACCAACTAGGGGCCTTGAACCTCTTAACTTGCTTCTCAGAAACAGAGAAGATTTGATTGGGGACATAGAAGTTCATGGCAACCTGGGCAGCAGTGACCATATGGTGATAGAGTTCAAGATGCTGATTAATGGGAAAAAAGGAAAGAAGCAAAACGCAGACCCTGGACTTCAGAAAAGCAGATTTTGTCTCCCTCAGGGAACTGATGGGCAGGATCCCTTGGGAGGCTGATCTGAAGGGGAAAGGTGTCCAAGAGACTTGGGTGCATTTTAAAGAAACCCTTTTAAGGGCACAGGAAGATATCATCCCAATAAGCAGGAAGAACAGCAAATGTGGAAGGCACCCAGTGTGGCTTAACAAAGAACTCTGCATTGAGCTAAAGCATAAAAAGGAAGCTTACAGGAAGTGGAAGCTTGGACAGATGACTAAAGAGGCACATAAAGATATTGCTTGGGACTACAGGGATAAAATCAGAAAGGCCAAAGGACAATTGGAGTTGCAGCTTGCAAGGGATGTGAAGGATAACAGGAAGGGGTTCTACAAGTATGTCAATAACAAGAAGAGGATCAGGGCTGGTGTAGGTCCCTTACTGAATAGTGCAGGTATCCTCATGATGAAGGATGAGGAAAAGGCTGAAGTGCTCAATGCTTTTTTTACTTCAGTTTTCACAGGGGGGGCCAGCTCCCAGCCCACTACACTGGGCATGGCAGATTGGAGAGAAGAAGAGAGGCCCTTGGTGACAGAAGGTCAGGTCAGGGACTACCTAAAGAGTCCATGGGGCTGGACAACCTACATCTGAGGGCATTGACCAATGAGGTAGCAGTACCGCTGGCCATTATCTTTGAAAACTTGTGGCGAATTGGAGAGGTGCTGGAGGACTGGAAAAAAGCAAATATAGTTCCTATCTTCAAGAAAGGCAGAAAGGAGGATCCAGGGAATTACAGACCTGTCAGCCTCACCTTAAACCCTGGGAAAAATCATGGAGCAGATTCTGAAAGAATCCATCCTGAAACACTTGGAGGAAAATAGATCGATCAGGAACAGTCAGCTTAGATTCACCAAGGGTAAATCGTGCCTGACCAAACTCATCGCCTTCTATGATGAGATGACTGGATTTGTGGATGCGGGAAGAGCTGTTGATGTGATATACCTCGACTTTAGCAAGGCTTTTGATACAATTTCCCACAGCATTCTTGTCAGCAAGTTAAGGAAGTATGGGTAGGATGTGTGGACTGTAAGGTGGATAGAGAACTGGCTAGATCAACGATTTCAGCGTGTAGGAATCAACAGCTCTGTGTCTAGCTGGCAACCAGTAATGAGTGGTGTGCCCCAGGGGTCAGTCCTGGGGCCAGTTCTGTTCAATATTTTCATTAATGATCTGGAGGATGGGATTTACTGCACACTCAGTAAGTTTCTGGAGAATGGGATTTATTGCACACTCACCAAGCTGGAGGAAACTGTAGACATGCTGGAGGGCAGGGAGAAGATTCAGGAATACCTTGACAAATTGGAGCAGTGGGCCAATAGAAATCTCATGAGGTTTGTCACGGAGGATCTCCTCTGTTCACAGCCCACCAGGACTCTGCTACGGTGGAGCCTTCTCCCATCTCAGCATGCTGCTCTCCACGCTACCTGTAGCCAGCTCCCAAATCCAGGCTCAGAGGGTCCGACCCTTGCTCTGTCTGGTCTTCCTTGGGGGGGGGGGGTTCCTCCCTCCACGAGGGTCCCAGCCTCCCCAATCAGCAGTGACAGCTGGTGTAGAAATCAGAGGGTTTATTAGCAATCCACTTTGCACAGCAGCTAGGACAGTTGGCTCTCAGATCAACCAGGAGGTCTGACAGTAAACTCCCAGGACGAGCCCCGGAGGTCCTGCCCGTCTGAACTCCACCTTCCTTCTTCCCTCTCCTCCCTTTGTTCTCCTCTCTCCATCTGCCCTGCCCCTGGTCTAAACTGGCCACAACCTGTCACCCCCAAGGGGTCCGGGGAAGGTCGCACTACAGCCTCTTCCCCCATAGTGGTACCTATAGTTATCACACCCCTGTGTCCCATCACCAGAATACCATCACCAAAGAACAGGAACAGAAAAGAACCACAGTAGCCCGAGAGGTTTTCTTACTTCATCACGTCTCTCCCCGCTTGGAGACTGAACTGAGCGGGGTCACCTATGCCGGTGACCTGGGGAAGTTCTGACCCCCCACCCTCATGATAAGGTATCTGCTCCTACATTCGCACTTTCCTTGACATGTATCACCTCCATATCATACCCCTGAAGGATTAACCCCCCACCTCCTGAGCTTGACATTAGTACCCTTTAAGCAAGCCCTCCCAGCTTGACTAAAATCTCATCCATCTGTGGCATGGGGTATGTGTCAGATATTGTAACAGAGTTCAGCTTGCAATAGTCTACACGGAACTGGATCGAGCCGTCTTTCTTGGGTACAAGCCCGACTGGAGAAGCCCATGGGCTGGTAGATAGTTGTATAACAACCAAGGCGAACATGTCCTGGATCTCCCTCTCTACATCCCGGGCTACCTTCCCAGTGACTTTAACTGGGGAGCACTTTATGGGATTGGTCGTTCCGGTCTCTATGTGGTGCATCGCTAAGTTGGTAAGCCCAGGCCGGCCAGAAAACAGTGGTTGGTAGAACTCCAGCCCTGCACAAATCTCTTCCCTCTGTGCCACAGTTACCTGGTCAGATAAGGGAATTGAGTCTAGGGAGGATCCATTCTCCACCTGGCTACCAAACCTTAACAGAGGATCTCCCCCCAGACCCTCCCATTGTCTGTATACAGTCAGTACCAGCCCCTCTCTGTCAAAGTAATGTTTCATGATAGTCACATTGTACACATCCAGTTTGTGTGACCAGCGGGACAGTTCTACCACATAGTTCACGTCGCTCAGTTGTTTGGTGACCTTGACAGGTCCCTCCCAAGCAGCCTGGAGCTTATTCCTTCGCACTGGGATAAGAAGCCTCACCTGATCCCCAACCCCATATGATCTGGCTGGGGCACTGCAATCATACTCAACTTTCTGTTGCTGACCTCCCTTTGGTGGGCCTGAGCGCACTTGGTAAATAGAGGATTCTGAGTCTGGAGACCTGCCCGTTACCAGCGAGCCCACCTGGCCACCCACTCCCTCACTGGGAGTGTCAACCCGACTATCTGCCGCTTCTGCCATGGTTAGTGCCTCCTTTGGACAGGCTGCTACCCAATGCAGCCTTTGGGCAGTTGGTTTGGCCCTCTTGTCTCTGTGTTTTGGGCACTGCGCTCTCTTGTGGCTTGTCTCACCATATGAGAAGCACCTCCAGTCTCCCTGTTCACCAGTGCCCTAGTTGAGTAGTTCCTTCGGATGATCTGTTTTCTGGGGTTACCTTCTGAGAGTCCTGTTGGAGCCTCCCCCACAGGTCCCCCTTCTGGCTCCCTTCAGACCTAGCCCATTCCCCGACTGGCTGGCCACAAACTCATCAGCCAGCCTGCCGGCACTGCGTAGGTCCTTGGGTTTCCGGTCCATCAGCCACCACCTCAGGTCGGGGGGACAAAGATTATATAACTGCTCCAGGCCCAGCAGTTCCCCCACTTCTTCCCTGGTTGCGTTCCCAGCCAAGCCAGTCCATTTCCAGAGGTACTCCTTTATTAATGTGCTGGTTTCCAGGTGGGTCACTCCTGGCTCTTTCTGCACAGATCATAGTTTCTCCCAGTACGCCTCAGGGGTCAGCTGAAACTTTAGCAGCAGAGCTTGCTTGAACTGTTTATAACCTCCAGTTTCCACTCCCTCCATCTGACTGAGTACTTCCATCACTTTTGGACCCAGAAGAGGGGTCAGATACCGCAGCCGGTCTGTGAGATTCACCTGATGTACATTACAGGTTTTCTCAAAGATGGTGAGGTAGGTATCAATGCCCCCTACCTCCTCAAAGGGACCCATCAACTTAGTACTTTGGGGTCCAGCAGGAAGGGGCTCTTGGACTCTGCCCTCATGTTCATTGGGGGTCCCCTCCTGGCTCCTAAGTCTGGCCAGCTCCACCTCATGTTGTCTCTCTTTCTCTCTCTCTCTGCCATCTCCAGCTGTTTCTTTTCTAACTCAAATTGGCGTTGTCTTGCTTTATCCTGTAGCTCCTGTAGCCTCAGCTCCAGTTCCAGCCGCTTTATTGGGGGGGGGGGGACTGAACTGTGAGCACCCCCTAGGGATTGGGGATTGCTGCCCAGAAGGCCCCGGCCTGCAGCTCTCAGCTCCTCTCAGCACTTCCTCTGGGACAGACTGGCATTGCCTGCGCCCCTCTCTGGCTGGGGTTTGTTGTTGAGGCAGTTCAGAGCTGCTACTGCTGCTACTTCTGAGCTCCCTGGAGGCTCCCACCACTGAGGGATCTCTCTCTCTGCCCCCATCACTCTCTTCCAGCTGGGCAATGAGCTGCCCCTTGGTGAGCCTCCTGACTTTTAATCCTCGAGACTCACTAATGTTCACTAGTTCTTGTTTTAACAACTGCTTGTAATCCATGTTGTACTGTTATCACCAGCAATATGTGAGACCAACGTCTCTCTCAGAGAATCCAGCTCACAGGATCAGGTTTCACCAAGCACACCTTGGGGTCCCCTCCGGACTGAGTCTACAGCCCCCATCGTCCAATCAGGTGCAGGACATTTGCATATTCACTACTCTCTCCATCAGTCTCCCAGCAGTGGGCCTCTGATTGGCTGCCTCCCTGCTTCCCAATTCAAATCCAGGGCACGGATCCTTCCAGGGACTGTCCAGACCACCCTGGAGGAAACTCCTCTCTTTGTCAGGCATGGAGGTCTTTGAATAACGCCCCAGCTGTCTCTGGGCTGGGCAGCTTCATCAAGTGAGCCTCAGGAGCCTGCTGATCCACAAAGCTCCTTGTGTCTGCTCAGACACACACTGTCCTTCCGAAGGGACCAACGTTACCCCTTCCCACTGCCCCCTCTTGCCAGTACTGCACTGGATAGTCACTCAGTGTGGGATATCGTTGTAGGGCATCCCACCGCCACCACCAAGATGTCACGGAGAACCCAGAAAAGCCTCTTGGATCCCCTCTGTTCACGGCCCACCAGGACTCTGCTACGGTGGAGCCTTCTCCCGTCTCAGCATGCAGCTCTCCACATTACCTCTAGCCAGCTCCCAAATCCAGGCTCAGAGGGTCCAACCCTTGCTCTGTCTGGTCTCCCTTGGGGGGGGGGGGTGTTCCTCCCTCCACGAGGGTCCTAGCCGTCCCAGTCAGCAGTGACACTCAGCCGGTGTAGAAATCAGAGGGTTTATTAGCAATCCACTTTGCACAGTAGTTAGGACAGTTGGATCCCAGGAGGTCTGACAGTAAACCCCCAGGACGAGCCCCGGAGGTCCTGCCCCTCTGACCTCCATCTTCCTTCTTCCCCTCTCCTCCCTTTGTTCTCCTCTCCATCCAGCTGCCCTGCGCCTGGTCTAAACTGGCCACAACCTGTCACCCCCAGGGGGTCCAGGTAAGGTCGCACTACAGCATCTTCCCCCCTAGGGTACCTATAGTTATCACACCCCTGTGTCCCAACACCAGAATACCATCACCAAAGAACAGGAACAGAAAAGAACCACAGTAGCCCAGGAGGTTTTCTTACTTCACACTTGTCCTTGTTGAACCTTGTGATGAAGTCCTGCCCTTGAGACGGAAGAACCCCATGCACTGCTACAAGCTGGGAAGTGATCAGCTAAGTAGCAGCACTTTAGAAAGGGACCTGGTGGTCCTGGTGGATGGGAAGCTGGATGTCAGTCAACAGTGTGCTCTTGCTGCCAAAGAGGCCAATGGCATACTGGGCTGCATCAGAAGAATTGCCAACAGATTGAGGGATGTGATCATTCCGCTCTATTCAGCACTGGTGAGGCTGCATCTGGAATAGTTTGTCCAGTTTTGGGCTCCCCATTACAAAAAGGATTTAGACAAATTAGAAAGAGTCCAGCGGAGGGCAACAAAAATGATTAAGGGGCTGGAGCACAAGCGCTATAAAGAGTGAAGGAACTAGGCTTATTTAGCCTGCAGACGAGAAGACTGAGGGGGGATTTGATAGCAACCTTCAACTACCTGAAGGGATGCTCCAGGGAGGATGGAGCTTGGCTGTTTTCAGTAGTAGCAGAGGATAGAACAAGGAGCAATGGTTTCAAGTTGCAGCTGGGGAGGTCAAGGCTGGATATTAGGAAAAACTTTCTTTCTAGGAGGGTGGTAAAGCATTGGAATGGGCTACCTAGGGAGGTGGTGGAATCTCCGTCTTTGGAGATGTTTAAGGCCTGGCTGGATAAAACTCTAGCTGGATTAATTTAGTGGGAGTGGTCCTGCTTTTTTTGGCAGTGGGTTGGAGTAGATGACCTCAGGAGGTCCCTTCCAACCCTATGATTCTATGATTCTATAATTTCAGCTCCCCTGAAATCCACTTCCAGCCAGCCAGCCCTGCTCTTTCTTTGTGTCGATCTGTCTTTCTCTGCGCCTGGCTTTTTAAATCGGTGTGCTTCGTTATGGAATCTCTTCTAAGAAGTCCATTTAATGTCTCAATTTTTTGTCTATTGCAAATAACACACAAACCTTTTCAAAAAGTGGGGTGGCTAGAAAAGCCAGGGAACATAGACAATTTCTCACAGAAATCAGAAGCAACCATCACTCCCTTCCGTTCCTGTTTTGTTTCAGAACCACTCCCTCGGCTTCTCATAGAGAAATCTGGGGCAGTGACAACATCCAGCCAGTAAAGTTGTTTCTTCACTGCAGAGTTTTCACTGCCTCCCTGTGACTCTGAGCGGAGCGACATGGGCCTCATTCTAAGCCTTTTTCTGATCGCTCTAGATCCAGGTAACGGAGCTTTAGATTTGGCCAAACAGCCAGGCTCTGTGTTCATTAAACGCGCTCGCTCTCTCCCAGCTCCCCCATCTTTCTCCATTTCTTTGCCGCTCTCTCTCCTTTTGGGTTTCCATGTCATCAGTCCCTCTGCGCTGTCTTGCTTTCTCCGCCCCCTGCCCCCAGTTGTTTGGGCCCCTCAGCTTGTGTGTAACCGGCAGGTTCGATTTTGCTCTCTCTAGTCTCAGGTGCTGCGGTGAGTGACTGGATCCAGCCTGAGTGATCCCAGTTGTCAGCAGTAGAAGGAAACTCGGTAACATTGAACTGTTCCTATAATACACCGGATTTTTCTGGTGTCCATCTCTACTGGTATCGTCAGTCCTTGATCCAGTCCCCGCAGTACAGCCTGAGGAGATGAACGAAGGGACATGCTGCTTTCAGTGAAAATGCAGATTTCTCTCACCAGAGGTTTTCTTCGAAGGCAGATGAGAGCTCGACAGCTCTGAACATCACAGCTGTGGGGCTGTCAGCAAGCACGGTGTATCTCTGCGCCCTGCAGCGAGCACAGTGAGAGCGACGCAACAGAGCTGTACTAAAACCTGCCCCCATTCCCAGTCAGGGGCCCGCATCGGCAAGAGAGCACAGACAGGATCACCAAAGCCCCGCATCCTCCCCATACACAGAGCTGCTCTAGGGGACGGAATTAAAGGCTTAGGCTGTTCGAGCCCCAGATCTTACTGGCAGGAAAGTCGCTCTCATGTGTCAGGCTGGGTAACACAGTTAAACTGTCTTTCACCAATAGACTTGGGCAAACCATTGACGGCAGGGCTGAATAGCTATTTAGGCACTGAAAGCTGCAGAGAGGCAGCCAGGGCTGAATTTAAAGAAATGTTTTTCAAAACCACCCAGGTGCCTAACACCGATTAAAATCACTATGATTTAGACCCTTTTTATTATTGAAAATCCCAGTTGGTGTCCAAATACATTGTGGAACCTTTAATAGAAGTTAGGACAAATTTTGAAAGGTATTTAGGCACCTTAAGAAGGAGAATACAGGAGCTACGGAGAGATTTGAAAGTTGTTACGGACCTAACACCCATTAGGCATCTAGGTCTTTCTGAAAATACCACTACTCTCCTACCTGCATACTTAGCTCTCCAAATACCATTAAAATCCAATTTTCTGTGGGATTTTCAAAACAGCCTGTCACCCTTTGTGTGTCACGGAGAACCCAGAAAAGCCTCTTGGATCCCCTCTCTTCACAGCCCACCAGGACTCTGCTACGGTGGAGCTTTCTCCCGTTCACCAGGGTCTCCACGCTACCTGTAGCCAGTTTCCAAATCCAGGCCCAGAGGGTCCGACCCTTGCTCTGTCTGGTCTCCCTTGCGGGGGGGGGGGGTCCCAGCCGTCCCAATCAGCAGTGACACTCAGCCAGTGTAGCAGTCAGAGGGTTTATTAGCAATCCACTTTGCACAGCAGCTAGGACAGTTGGCTCTCAGATCAACCAGGAGGGCAGACAGTAAACCCCCAGGATGAGCCCCAGAGGTCCTGCCCGTCTGACCTCCATCTTCCTTCTTCCCCTCTCCTCCCTTTGTTCTCCTCTCTATCCATCTGCCCTGCCCCTGGTCTAAACCAGCCACAACCTGTCACCGCCAGGGGGTCCAGGTAAGGTCGCACTAAAGCCTCTTCCTCCCAGTGGTACCTATAGTTATCACACCCCTGTGTCCCATCACCAGAATATCATCACCAAAGAACAGGAACAGAAAAGAAGAAGCACAGTAGCCCAAGAGGTTTTCTTACTTCATCACACTGTGCCTCAAAACCAGCACCCTGGAACCCCGTATTCACCACTATCCTGCAACTATGATATGTTCTGTAGATACCGTGTCTTGTTAGGCATCAAGCTAAAGGTTCTGATCACCTAAAAATAATATTCTGTTGGATTGTATGTGCTCTCATTTATATGAAGTTATGAAGGATTGTTCTAGATGTTAGTTAAATATATTATGAGTTTGAGAACAATCACAAGTCTTTAAATTAAAACACTGGAACAGCCAGACTGTCTTTATGGCTCATCTATAACCAAGAAAAGAATCCAGTATCTAAGAAACTGTTTACACTGAGGGCTTCTCAGAAGCAACATGATAAAGTAGACTATTTGACCAATGGAATCTGCCTTTCTTGTCATGGCTAAAAAGCTTTGCAGCAAGCTGGAAGAAGATGAAAAAATGGACAAATACATCATCACATGACTTTTCTCTACCCACAGTTCAAGTCTTGGAGCCAATACTGGAGAACAGAGCATTTGGACTGAGGAGGGGTCTCTGGCTGGAGGAGGTGTTCCAATCTGTGTGTTGAAGATCTGTGGCCATTAGGATGAGACATTATTGATTTAAGTCCTGGTCAGTGTATACAATGTAACTGAAAGCTAATATATAGTCTTTTAAAGTAAGCAAGTCTGATTTTTTTTAACATAACTTATAATCACTTAAAATCTATCTTTCTCTACTTAGCATATGTGGTTTGCATTTAACCCTAACACGCAGTGTGGTTTGGTTAAAGTCTTTGAGAAATCTCACTTCAACTAATGAAACTTGTTGCATGTTCTACACATAGAGGGAAGGGCAAAGTAAATAATGAATGTACATGGGTCAGGCATCTGACCAGTGAAAGACAGTATGGTTCAGGGTGTGTAAGGCTGGATGCAAGTGCTGGTTGTTGATTCCTAAGGGCCTTGGTGAAAACCCTAATGTAACTCAGTTGGGTGTCTCCTGCCTGTTGGTTCAGGTTGTTGACAACAGCACAGTGTGGGAAGTAAACCAGGTGAACATTCTTGCACTGAAGCTGGGTATGGAGGTTCACCTGATGTTGTATTAGGTAATAAATGTGCCCAGGGGTGTGTGTAAGATTGAGAGACAAGCCAGGTTGCATAGTTAAGTGGAGCACCATGGTATTGCAGTTCTAAGGGTGTGGGCATCATGGAGTCTGACCAGGATAGAGACCCAACTCCCAGTGGCTTTCCATTAAGACACTAAGTGAGGGAGTGGTCTATAAAAATAACATACCAGCCATAATAAACTCGGAAAGATTTATTTTGCTGGAATCCCAGAAAATAACCTAAGCAGGGGATAAGTCACAGAGAGCAAATAATGATGCTTTTCTGGATGAAGATCATTGATAATCAACTGCACATGTACTTAGCAATGAGAATTAAGTGACCTGCCAGCATATACTAGGACAGATGGGAAGTCTTCAGGGCAGTGACTCTTATTAATTCTGCGTTTGTACAGCTCCTAGCTTCTGGCATATCCTTAAATAATGTACAATGGCTGGCCTAATGGGATGCTCCTCCAAGCAAAACACCTTTAGGGACTAGGGCAATGATCAATAATAATCATGAACGTACAGCAAAGAAGACTGAAGTAGAGAAGAATACTGAGAAGATGGTTTCTTTCCTTTTTATAAACAAGCACATTCCCCAGGTCCTGTAATTCGGGAATGGTTTCATGGAATAGCCTCTGTTTAAAGCAAGACTATACCAGCAATCCTGGTGTAATTCAGGTATGGTTTCATGGAATAGCCTCTGTTTAAAGCAAGACCATACCAGAAATCCTGGTGTATTTCTCTACTGGCACCATCAGGGTCTAATCAGAACCCACAGTACATTCTCTGTTTAGCTGCCAGTAAGTACCACACAGCATGTGAGTTTGAAGAGATTTACTCATAGGCGGGTGACAGCTCCATGGAGCTGAGTATCACAGCCCAAAATCTGGCAGATAGCTCAGTACATTACTATATTCTGCAGAGAGGATTTAACCACAGCTGTACAAAAATCCTCCCTTCTCTTACAATAAATTGTCCCCAGCAGCTTTTCTCTCTTGCCTGAAAACTCTTTGTGGCAGTGGTAGCATTAATACGTTGCACCGTACTTAGTATAATGGGGTCCAACTCCACTCCTATCTGTCTTCAGCTGTTGTCTTTTGTTTTATACTTGGTGAGTTCTTTAGGGGCTGGATGCTTTGGCTATGTATGTCTACAGCACCCTGCACAACAGGGTATTTGCCCATGTGTGGGGGTTCTACATATCCTCCATCTCAGTCATAGAAGCCTTCATTTGATAACATGCTTTTACAGAGAAGAGCTGTCAACAAATCTCTCACTGAAAGGAGGGGAAATGCTGTAAAATCCATTCTGGAAATCTGCCTATGCCAGGGGAGGCAGAAAGGTAATAATGAACTATGTAACATACGTTAAGAATCTTAAGAAAACCCCCCCCAAAAAAACAACAAAAAAAACCTCTTGAGGAGAACTAAGCCCTTAAACACTCTATATTAAATAATTATGGCTAGGATGTTTAAGGGAGCCTGTAAGTAAGTGATAGGCAACTGTGTGTCATATGAAATATATATGGGGACATATTTCATGTCTGAACACATAAATGATGTTGCAGGAAACTTGCTACCATAACAATAATATAGAGCATGGCATGATCATTCCTAAAACACATCTAAGGACATACTTTGCCTTAAAGTCACACAATCCCATTGCAAAAGGAGAACATGAAAGAGACAGATCATATCACAGAGGTGGGGGAGAGGTGCAGCACAGCACAGTCTTCGAAAATCTGACGTAAATGACTTGTTAGTCAGATGACGTATCTGTGACATAATAGAGATCTGTAGATTCCCACTATTCCAGGCCAGCGACTCTGTGAGAGATGGGCAATTTCCTTCCATTTTTGGGATATATTACTGTATTAAATGCATGTATCAGTTTGGGTTACGGATTGTATGTAATTCCCTGGGGAGGGAGATCATAGAATCACAAGGATCTAAAAAGAATGTCTGTTGGGGAGAGGTGAGACTCAAATTTCTTCAGCTTTTAACACATCCCTATAAGCACCTCATCTGGTAGAGGATCTAGAGACCACCACACAAAGAATGGATTTTTGTGAGGGAAAAATATCTTGAGATTAAAACTGACTCAGGGTTTTGTTCCTGATCCAGAAAATGGATGGGAACTTCCACCCAAGGCAACCCTCAGTCCTTCAGGAAAGATCAGACAGAATCAACCGCTAAAGCCCTTGTGGAGATGTTTGTGTAGGTGTGTGAGAGAACTGAGAAGATTTTCAGCTTGATTGCAGGTTCTTCATAGATTTTTTTAAGTAATGCTTTGAGTTTAAGACTATGTTGTTATAAAAAAAAAAAAAAAAAAAAAAAAAAGACAAACTGCTACGTGATAACCAGATTGGAAAAGTATCTTTATTGCAGGCATGGAAGAGACATCAAAGTGAAAGGAAGAAAGCCCATGATGATGAATCCACTGCTGCTCTTTGTAAACTGTTCCAGTGATTAATTGCCAGAAGCCAGAGAGAGATACCTCGAATATGGAAGGGGAACAAAGATGAGTTCCTCAGAATTGTGACACACTTCACCACTCTTCCTCTCTTAGAAACATAACCTAAGGTTCTCAAGGGGGCCTAAGGACTTTAAAGTCCCCTTGGAGATTATACAATGTAGGAGAATGTAAAAGGGTAAAATGGGAAAGATAAGTAGAAATGCTCAGGTGCTGTCTCAAGGCTTAACATGGGGCCTGAATGGAATGTAGTTAGCCTGACCTGAAGGTACTGGAAAAAGAAAAGTTATGAAAGTTTAACTTGACTGAAATTGGCAAGGAATAAGTGGAATTGCAATAAATATGAAAAATGGAAAAGTACCTGAAAGGTGGGAGGTGTTGGGCAGCTTAGTGCCAAAGAGATAAATGCAATGCTTCAGTCAAATCTGACACGTTGAAGGATGGAACTGTCCAGTGATGTGTGAATCTATCAAATTAATGGTGGCAAGAAAAAAAGGGGGTATGTAAACCAATCAAGGTAAATTTGGATCCCAAAGGGAGGGGGCAAGTCAATAGGTCTGAGTAAGGTATTAAAATAGGAGTCCTGGAGCCCAGACTTCATACAGCCAAAAGGGGTGATGGTGAGTCCTGCATTCAGTTCAGCTATTCTGCTGCTTTGAGAGCACCAATACTGCCAACATATCTGTTGATATGGATTGTTTGTCATGGTGCTACATTGCAATAAAGCCTAGCCTGGCACTTCTGTTTCCACAAAGATATGTGGTCATGTTGGTTTCTTCCATCATGAGTATTGCTTCAGCTTACCTCTTGCATCCAGGGTATGCCTAGCCTTCAAATCACTGAGCTAACCAAGTTATAACTAGAGAATTGAGCCAAAGGTAACCCAAAGTAACTCCTTGGCTTAGCATTGCCAGGCTAACCAAGTTCCTGCTTAAGATCCAAGCCTGGATCTAGCTCACTAGGCTAGCTGATTTCTCACTTAAAGATCTGAGCCAGGGGTAACCCTGAGAGAGCATGCCAACAGAGATTCACAAATGCATTCACACACTCAGCCAAAGTGATCAGTGCAGGACACAGAACAACACCGATAAGAACACTGAAAAGAACACTGATAAGAACACATCTTGCTGGCCATGCCTGATGATACTCTGTCAGCATACCACATACAATCAGAGCTGGCCCAAGCATAGAGATGTGCTAGACAAGTGCCTAGGACACCAAACAGTAGGAGATCACCAGGGGCACCCCCCGGAAAAAGTAAGGGCCTTTCTTTGGAGGGTGAGAGGGGTGATAGAGCCTTTCTTTGGGGCAGTGAGAGGGGTGATCACCCTGGCCCAGCAGTTCTGTGGGTGCTGTGCTGTCCTGCTGTGAGCAGGGAAGTGCAGGACCTGCACTGCTGGCCCCTGCACCATGGCAGTACTGACCCCTGCTCCCTCCCTGCTGCCTTCAGTGCAAAGGCAGCAGGGCAGGGGGGTGGGAGCACAGTATTGGCTTCTTCTCCGGGCCAGTTTTCATTGCCTCTATGGCGTGGAACTGCTGACTCAGGGGCAAAGAAGGCCATCTCAGAGGCTGGGCTCCACTCTCCTGCCCCTCTCCAGGGTCTGCTGTTCTGCTCTGGGGGCAGGGAGGGCTGGCCCAGAGGCAAAATGGGAGCCCAGACTCTTAGGTGTCTCCTCCCCACTCCCAGAGCAGGGAGGGAGGCAGCCGCTCCCCCAGGATGTCTGCCCCATGCACTGCACACCCCTAGAGATGGGGCACTAAAATCACAGGCGCCTAGGGAACCAAAAAAGTTGAGAATTTATCAGAATAAAATAGGCACGTTTTGGAAGAAGAATGGAAAATATGATGGGAAGGATTCTTTAAAAAGAGCTAGATTATTATTTGGTTTAAAGTTTCTTAGCTCTGAAATGTTTTAAACCCAAGGTTTATTATACTGCTTTTTCTGGAAGGACACTGTTTATGAGAAATGCCACTAGAAAATAAAACCTTTTCTCCCCAGGAGTCAACTGAGAATAGCTTTCTTGCTCACCACGCTTTCCTACTAGAGGGCGCTGCAGATGATCACATCATCCACAACCCATGCTATTTTCTTGGTTTATGCAGGTGGTAACAGAAAGGCCAGAAATAGGTCACAGAAAAGCAGGTTCCATATTTACAAACATAAGCAGCTCCTTATAAAGAGAAAGAGCAAGATGAAATCGTCATTAGGTAAGTGATATCTCAAAAACAAACAAAACCCCAGGCGGATAATCTGTATTTGCAAAATACCCTGCCTGAATCCACATCTCGTCCAGCCAGGTGAGAATAATTTTTATTTTGAAGTCGATGTAAAAATACTTCAGAGCCTCAACTTTTACAGTATTTGCCAAGTAAAATGTAATGTGGTGATTTCCGATTGTTTTTTCCTTGGTGAGAACTGCAATGGTATTAAAATCCAGTTTTCACTCATCATATATGCTTTAAATTTCAGAATGTGGCTAGAGGTCTACTGCGTTAAAAAAGGGATGGAAGAACTTATTTAAAGACCTTTCCCCTCTTTCCAGGCATTGTTGTTGGTTTTTTTTTTCTGGTCCCCTGAGGGAGGTGAGAGTCTCTGGTGGGCACAAAGCAACTTTACAATGTAACTACTTCAGGACAGAAAGAAGCCCATATCTGTTTTAGTCAATATCTGACCTAGTCTGTTCAGCATCTACTGACTGTTTCTAGGGCTGGTCCTGATGAGGGAAAAAAAATGTCCTGGGGAAATTCTCAGTTCTCCTTTGTACCTGGATGATAATGATTTTATTATTAGGATGCAGTTGCCTTTGGAAACTGGCGAGGTGTCTCTGAAGGACACTGCTCTGTTCTACTGTCTTACCAGCCCCACTGTGGAGTAGGGTGGTGTCGGCACCAGTACAAAACAGGAACTATTGTTCATTACCTATTATGGAAGCTATGTCCTGGGGTTCTCTGCTTAACCTACAGCTGCTTTGTCTAAGGTTGATTCCAGTCAGGCTGCCCCCCTGGGGTGGATATTGTGTTATGCAAAGGAGCGCTCAGGATCTTTTCAAGGGGGAAAAGGCAATGTGCAGCATTTATTATAAGGGACAACATTAATACCTATCCTAGCTCTACACTTACACAGGCATACACACACGCACCCAAACACACCAGTAGATGTTCTGTAGTTGATAGTTACCAGTCCTGATCGTGGTTTGAGACCACAGCTTGGGTTCCTTGCTGGGGTTGGTGGCTCATGGCAGCTACCTGGCCAGGGAAGCTGGGCTCAAGGGGGGGGAGCGGTGTCTTTGTCCGGCGCCCACCAATGCTCCTTTCTTGCAGAACAGTTCCCCAAAGCCTTGTGATCTCACCCAGTCTTTTATGCAGTTTTTGGCTTCAATGGAAGTCTATGAGTATTGGTGGGTCACCTCGCTTCTGTACCACCACTGATGGCTGGACAATAGCAGGCGTGACATTCAGTTTGTTAATGAAAGTCCATGAGTGCTGCTGAGTCACACTGCTCCTGTATGCCCATTTATTACTGGACAATAGCACATGTGACTTTCAGCTTTTTTCTGATGACTTGGTTAAGTTTTAGTTGTTTTATTTCTGGGGTGGATCCTTTTCACTCTCTTCAGCCCTTGGATGGACTTCATACCTCATCAGGATCAACTGGCAGTTTAGAACTGGTTCACACATACATACATACACCCTCCATCCACACCTTGTTTTTATCAGCTAAGAGTTTGGTACAAAATGGAGTAGAGTGATCAAAATGGAGTTTCATTTACAATATGGAGTATGGCTTAGAAGAATAACATTATTTTGTATATTATAAAGATCAAGTAAGGGTTTGAATACAGCTACTAGTGATGAAACAGATAGGCATGAACTTTGACTGTAATACATGCTGGGAATGAGTGGCTCAGGCGACAACAGATGATTGCTTTTCTCTTCAACACCAAAGGCAAAAGGTCAGTAGTTCCAGTCCTGTGCTTCCCCAGCTAACCAATGTAGTTGCAAGGAGATGGACCTAACAAAGTAACACCTGGGAAGCTTTATACTTATAACAAAGTTACAAATAGTACTTAATTATCAACATACAAAGAAGTCAAGCTTACAAGCAACCATCAGGTCTATAAACACATATAGGCTCTGTCTACGTGGCACTTTTCTTTCGAAACAACAGCTGTTGTTTCGACAGAAAAAGTGCCATGTCCAAATGATGTTACTTTATTTCGAAATGATGGGACTCGTCATTTTGCAATAACTATTGTTGTTTTGAAACGGTAAAACCTGGTCCGCTTTTGAAAAAACTGTTGTTTCAGAATGGCTGTTTCAAAACAACAGCATTCAAACACAATGTTTCGAAATGGCTATTTCGAAACAACGAATCAAAATGGCTGTTTCGAAACAACGAGTTCAAAACCCATTATTTCAAAACAATGTTTTTTTCAAAAGCAGTTTGGAGGGTGACCTTCTTCCTCCCAGGGTGCCCTGGGCCAGGAAGTGCCCTCCTAGCTCATGCCTTGTGCTGCCTGCCTGTGAAGGTGGGCCACTGCCAAGGCACAAGCAACTCCTTCATAGGGATGGCGGAGGGGATCCATGTGGTCCCAGACAGAGACCCTTGCCTTCCTCTGCATCTGGTGAAGGGAGGAGATCTTGGAGCGGTTCAGGGCCAGCCAGAGAAATGTGGACATTTATGCCGACATTGCCCGGCGCTGGCAGATGAAGGCTTTGAGTGTACCACGGAGCGGGTGTGCTCAAAGGTAAAGGGGCTCTGACAGGAGTATTGCAGGGCATGTGATGCCTGGGAGCTCCGTGGGGCAGCAGCTGCCCATACTTTGAAGAGCTATACTGCTTCCTGGCAGATGAGCCCAGTGGCCCACCTCACCGTATGCACCAGCAGGACTCTGCGGAGGTGCAGTAGCACCACAGAGCCTGAGTCGGTGCCCACCAAAGCCAAAGAGCCCCTAGAGGTGGGCGAGAGCAGCCGCCCGAGTACGGCTTCACCTGCCAGCCTGGAGCTCATCCCCAAAGAGGAGCCCCGGACTAGCAGCTCTGAAGAGCCCCCAGAGGAGCAGGAGGCAGCAGAGTCCAACGGGACATTGCGCTGGACATCAGGCATCCCAGTTGGTAAGAGTGCCCCCCCCCACAAGGCAGGGAGGCCCTGGAGTGTAGGGCATGGGTCCTGAGGGGGGGCACAGCCCTGGGATGGTGGGGCTCAGGCCTGGGGGAGGGGGGCACATGGTCTCCTGTGCAGGCATGCCACAGGGAGGTATGTGGAGACAGGGTCCCATGCCCAAGCAGGATGACAGTCCCTCAACACACAGTGGCAATAGGCAGATTTGGCAGCATTCAGGGCAGAGAGCCTGCAGCCAGCATGGCAGTCACATGGCTCAGGAGACTTCCCGGGCCACAAGCTGCCAAGAACAACTCACTATCTACCATGGGCCACGAGGCCCCGTGCCCCCTGATTGCAGTGTACAGAGCCCACCCAGCCTTGGAATCCTGTTAGCTGTCAGGGTAGGGGTGTTTGCAGCCCACAGGCTGCACACACCAAGGCTAGTAGGCTGACACCTAACCATTCTCCCTTTTGCCCCTGCAGCTCATCCATCCACCTGCCAGCTTTTTCCTAGGAGCCCGCCACTGGCCACCAGGTGGAGAAGGAGACCCTACCTGACACGGGATAAGATCCTCACGGCCGCACTAGAGCTCGGCCAGCAGGCAGAGGAATCAACCCAGGTGTGGCGCCTGGAGCAGGCCAGGCCACAGGATGCCACAGTCCAGCAGCTGCAGTGGGCTGCCGATGCAGACAACCATGTCATGGCTGCAATGGAATGGCAGGCAGCGGCCATGGAGCGGCAGGTGGCAGTGCTGGAGTGCCAGGCCACGGCGCTGGAAAATATCCATACTGAGCTCCAGCACCAAGGGTAGCACCTTGCCCCCCCAGCCTGGCACTGATCCTGCTGCTGCTGCACCCAGGGACCCAGCTGCCTCTCGCCGCCAGTGCCCCCGCACCCAGGGTGGCCTCGGCGAAGGCCATGGTGCTGCGGGCCCTGCCCAAGGGGTGGCCCTCCCCTAAAATGCCCCTCCAGTTGTCTCCAAACCCCCACCCCACATTCCTGTGCCCCCAGTTTGAAAACCCCACCCCACATCTCTCTGCCCCTAGTTGTGCCCCCACTCAACCCTTCCTATCTCCCCAGTTCCGCCTTCCCATACCCCCTTGTTGTAAATAAAAATAGTTCACCCATGTTCAAAGTTGTTGTGTGTTTTATTGGGTTGGATTCAGGGTGTGGGTGGGTTGGGTGGTGGCTGACTGGGGCAGAAAGGGGGAGCAGGCAGTGTGGTGGGGCTCACATGGTGATGTGGGTGGCATCAACTATCCCCCCCACACATTGCAAAGCCCAGGGCAGTGAGGCCGGTGACACTGTCCTTCAGCACTCCCAGGGTGACGAGGCATGGCCGCAGGACCGGCTGATGGTGTGGGCGACCTGCAGCAGCAGTTCCCTGATGGCGGACCTCCTGACGCTGACGAGATGGGCACCAAACCTGTGGGACTCGGGAGTGGCCATCTTCCAGAGAGCGATGGCCACGCTCTTGTCCACAGGGATGCCTGCCCTCATCACCGTATGCCTTCGGCGTAGGACAGGGGTGGGCTCAGTGACGAGGGTGACAGTCCCCCTGCTAATCTGGAGGTTCCTACTCCAGTGCTTGCTGCTCCAGGTTCCCTGGACAACCCATTCCCACCAGTCTGTGCTGGTGTCCGGTGCTGAGATGGGGGACGAGGAGCTATTGGTACAGTGGAGGGATCCTTAGTAGGCAGGGGGCACAACCTAGTGAGGTATGGCACTTTATTTCTACACAGCTGTGGGCCCAAAGGCAAGTCCCCAAGGGCCCCAAGAAGAGTGGACAATATTTATCTACTTGCATAAGTACACATATCACAATGCATAAGCTCTTGCTATAGGGAATTACGTTCTGGGCCTGGCCTCGTTGCACTAGAAGTCCCCCAATTGCAGCCCCTTCCTTTGACCCACCTTGCTCATAGTCATCTGTGCCAGGGGCCTTTGGCCTAGTTGGATTGGCCTGAACAGTCTGCCCTTTATCCAGGTCGACTGACCTTAGCATTCTGCCAGTAAAATCCAATCCCTTGTGTCTCCAAATTCCAATATGTTGTCTGTCTGTGAACCATGGAGGCAAGCACAGCAAGGGTCCTCTGGCATACCTTATCTGTTAGGGGATGCTACTGGCCCTCTTCCAGGCCTTCTGGTAGGGCAGAGCAAGTGCACACTTATTCCCCACCTTTTATAGGCATAGTGAGCTATCTGTGTCTCAACACTGTTAGGCCTCAGCCACGGGGTTCTTCCACAGTGCTGTGAGGGCCACTGAGATAATGGTCCAGGGCTCAGCTCTGGGCTTATCAGGCTCAGAGAAAGTGTATCCCACAGCAGGCTGACACCCTGCAGGCTACCAGCGGGTCTACCAGGTGCTTGAGGATGGTATGGGAGCCAGGGGGCAGCCATAGCCATCTCTCTTGCAAGCTCTTGGGGGTCACGATGGACAGGGAGGGGCTGTCCATTCTGCTCATAAGTGATTGGCTGGCAACCTGGCTGGCAACATGGCCAGCAACATGGCCCAGTGAGCCGGCCATGTTGCCACACCTCCCATGCTGCCCCCCCACCTGGAATCGAAATGGCATGTCCATACATAGGGCATGCTATTTCGATTTGAAGGGATTCCCTTAATTCAAAGTAACTTATTTCTAAATGAGTTACAGTGTAGACATAGCCATAAAGATTAATACAAAAAAAGGAAAGAATCAATTATCAAATCTATACTGGTATATGAAGATTGACACAAATGAAGGAATGAAACAATTAAGGTTATGAAAGAATACCATGAATAAGTTAACACAGTTATGAGTGACTTTGCCCACATATTCCTACAATTGCACATTTACACTGGAAAGGTTTTGCTCTTTTGATATCAATTAAAATACTTTCACCATTTCCATGATTCAGTCGGAAGGGCAGTAAGTGCCTCTTGAGCAATTTTTGTTTCAGTTTCACACACTTTTTCTCTGCCCTCTGGTAAGTAGGTAGCTGCCATCCCCTGACACTTGGTTTTACTAATCTCTGTGCACAGGCGATTGAAGCAAAACATATTAATATAGTATGTTATTGACAGGGTTAAATGGGTTTTGTTATTTAGTGCTGTTTCCTTAATTATGTTTGTACCAGCTCTTTCTCTTTGCGCCACTTCATCTGTTCGTCTATCCCTCTGCTCTCTCAGTGTCAGGCTTGTGCTGCGTTAGGTGACTCAGTCCATGCTGACCAACCCGACGAGCCTGTAATAGAAGGAGACTCTGTGACAGTCAGCTGTTCCTAACAGCTGCAGCGGTGTCCTCAAACCACCCCCCCCAACACACACACATCTTAACTGAGCCCAGCAGTAAGTTCTCTGGAAGAGAGCGTGGGGAGGCACAGTCAGTGACAATGCAGATTTTGTCCTAAGTAGACTCACTTCTCACACTAACAGCAGTTCCACAGTCTGCTCAGCACAGACCTGGATCAGTCTGTGTTTTCACAGTTCCAGCGAGAGCATCACAAGAGACAGCTGCAGGAAACCCCTCGCTTGCAGACATGCCTTCATCCCATCTGTCCTGTTTATTGAGTTTGAAAACTCTTGGAGGCAAGGGCTGTCTCTCACTATGTGCCTCTGAAGCTCCCTGCATAATGCGTCCAGTCCAAATCTCCATTTTACCCTCTAGGTGCCATCACCATCATCATCATCATCACCACCACCATCATCCAGTTCCAGGAGTGTGGTAGAAATACCTGGAGGCAGATTTTAACTCTGATTTAAGGGTCTGAACACCAGATTCCCATTTAATAAACAGTGACTGATACCAGAGCTGAGCAGATTTTGAGATTGGAAGGCACCTCTGTGATAATCTGACTCCTGTATAGCAGAAGAAAATGTCACTCCATAATTTCCAGTTTAAGGAAAATGTTTCCCAAAAATGCCATTTAAAGATGGGACACACAGGGTCCTCCTCCACTTAGGTGCTTTTGAAAAACTGGCCCCAAAATAGTCTATTTAAATTACTTTTATGGCTCTAGCACCTTAGAACATCTCACGGCTTTAGTTATTTATTTTCACAACACTTCTCTGATAGAGCAGGGGCATTATCTCTATTGGCTGGATGAGGACCTGAAGCACAGAGCGCCTAAACCACGCAAGGCCATAGACACAGTTTTTTCCTAGAGTAGAGACTAGATACCCCCAAAATCCCAGGCTCCTCATGAACCATAGGCCAACCTTTCCTTTCAAACCTTCTTTCCAAACTTCTCGTGGAGCTGTAGTGGACACAGAGGAGCAATTCATTTCCCCCTCTTCACTGCAGAGTGGAGAGTTGGTGCAGCCAGAGTAGGCATACCTGGCTGTAGGGGCAAAATACCTAATCTTTATTTTCAGTATTCCTCCTAATGCTGAAACCTTTAATGAGGCACTTTACAGTTCGGGGTTTTCAAGAGTCAAACACCAAATTCCCTTGAAAATTGAACTCCCTGAAGCTCTTTTGGATATCCCCGCACTAATCACCAGCAGCCAAGAAACACAACAAACACAAAGGGTTAGAACCACCTTGACGTTTGTGAAACAAAGAGGATATTGAATGATGACTGGAAAAAGATAGAAAGATTTTAGAAATGGGCTGAGCTACTGATTTCCTCAAAATTCCAGAGCCCTGGAGAAAGGAAAAGAAAAAAAAAAAAAGAAAGAAAAGCCTTGTATGAATAATCACAAGCTTTCCAAAAATTGTCCTCTGCAGAAACATCTTGCCTGAAATTTCTTGTGAATTTCCCTCACCAGTGGTCTCTGACTGTTTTATGAATTGCTGGAATTGTTCAGTAGGGGGCTTTCCAGAATGATAAATGAACTACTTTAGACCAGGGGTGGCCAAACTTATGGAACTCAAGAGCCACACAAGTTGATTATTAAATCTTTGAGAGCCACAGTGAGGCATATAACCATATTTTACCTACTCCAAAATTACTAAGTTCAAAATTCATTGCACACTTTAATTTTGTCATTAAAGCAGGCAAATATTAATCCTACTAATGTCAGATTCTAATAATTACTTCAGGTTACCATGAAAACTAGACCTTCTATACAGTAAAAACTTAGCTTCTCTTTGCCATCCTGAGCATGCCACCACTTCTCCCCACCCTCTCCAACCATTCCACCACTTTTCCCTGCTGTCCCAACCATCTCCCTAATGCCCAGACCTGATGCTGACTCCCCCAGGCTGAGACCCCTCTCCCCAAGACCCCCATTCCTGGTCACTCCAGTGGCTAGTCACAGGTTGGGGCTTGTTCCCCTTGCTTTAAGCCCTGCCTGGGCTGAGCATCCAATATGGCTGCTCTGGTGGGTAGGCACAGGCTGGGGCTCCCTCCCTGAGCATGTTCAGAGCATGCTCAGGGTGGGAGATTTAAAACTTCTAGGCTAGGGCTGCTTTCCTGTGGCTTTCTTCTGTGGGCCACACTTTTTCCTTCAAGAGCTGCATGCAGCTCCTGAGCTGCAGTTCAGCCACACCTGGTCTCGTAAAAAGTGGCAGCCTAAAGTCACAAACTTAGCATCTCTACACACCAGCTACCAGCCAAAGAATACAAAGTGAACTACATAGTCAGAATTTGAGAGGCATCTAATACAGTGGTTTGGTGGGACTCAGACCTGGTTTCTAGTCCAAACTCTCAGTGACGTGCTGAGTGACCTTTCTCAGGTCACTCTACTTCTTGGTTCCCCTTCCAACTCTTTGTCTTACCAACTTAGATAACAGACACATTGGTCCTGCATGTTATATAGCACATAGCACATGGGGATTCCTGCTGGAGTTGGACCCTTTGGTGCTGCTGTTGCACAAAGGAGGATAATTTTTCACCATATCAAAACACAGATTCTGCTTCACTGATAAATTTATTTTTTGCATGAGCTTTTGTTGGAAAAAATCCCACTTTGTCAGCTGCTTTGAGGATGGGGGAACTTCCTACTATTCTTTAAGTTCCCCCATCTTCAAAGCATCTGACAAAGTGGGATTTTCTCCCACAAAAGCTCATGCAAAAAATAAATTTGTTAGACTTTAAGTGCCACAAGACTCCTTCTTTTTTTGTTTCACTGAACTAGATTAGCACAGTTACCTCTTTGGATCTTTGCTTTAGTTAAAGGACTTCTAAAAAAAATCAGCTCAACTATACAATGCTATGAAGGGAAGTTCTCCACACATATTATTGGCACCTGCAGATATGTGCTGTTTCATTTATACATTCCTGATGCATTGTTTAATAAGGAAGTTAAATTTGGGCAGTGTGATTTTTGACTTTTGATGTGTTCCCTGAAGGTAACAGTATTGTTTAAGTGAAAAAAAGCACCCTAGAGAGGATATTAGAATAGTGAAATGGTTGTCCGCCATGATGGCAGACTGGTAATTGGAGGTTGGTACTGTGTCAAGTGTAGCTGCTATTATTATTATGAATTATTTAGAAGCCCTAACTGAGATTGGGGCTCCATTGTGCTAGGATCTGTAAGTAGATGTTGTGGGAGGTAGTATCTGCCTGCAAAACTTGTTATCTATCTAGTCCAGGGGTGGCCAAACTTACGGAACTCAAGAACCGCACAAGTCGATTATTAAACCTTCAAGAGCTGCACTGGGGCATATAACCACGTATTTTTACCTACTCCAAAATTACTAAGCTTAAAATTCATTGCACATTTTAATTTTATCATAAAAATAGGGCAAATATTGATTCTACTAATGTCAGATACTAGTAATTATTTAAGGTTACCATGAAACTAGGCCTTTATAGTAAAAACTTAGCTGTCCCTAGATGTAGAACCCTACAGACTTGTGGCAAGTTTTTTTAAAATCTGGGCAGTAACTTGTCAATGCAGTAAGTAAAAGCTCTCTCAGATGCTGATCTCTACGTATTGCACAATGTTTTGGATTTCCTTGTGAAATATGATGCTTCAAAGCAGTAAGTTGTGCCAGAAATTGAAAGTAATCTACATTCAGTTTTAAACTTTTCTCCTTTGTATTTTCTTTTCTTAGTATTCCACATCCTGTTTAGGACTTGTAAAACATTATTTTATTTTAACAGCAAGTACACTGCAAGAGGGCCTATGAGAAAATCTAAAAATGCTATGGCTTCTCTGCCCATGCTATGGCTTCTCTGCCATCTCTTACCATGCTGCTGCTCTCCCCGACCATGCCGCACTTCTGCACCCCACCCCGGCCCTGACCATGCTCCTGCTTCCCTGCCAACATTTCCACTAATAAACTTTTTCACTAGAATACTCATGGACAGTGAAAGCAAAAGGTCTGAGGACTCAATCAGAAACAATTTTAAAATGAAAGTAATAGTAAGGGAAAACACTGCTCTCATCTTAATCCTGTGAAGAGATGCACACAGGGATACCTTCTCAACTGTTCAGAATCACAACAGATCAATGAGAATTGATGGGGATATAAAGTGGAAAATCAGAGCCTATTTCAGTAAGTGCTTTGGAGTCCATGCACAGAACATATTATGGAAAAAAATCCTGTTGAGTTTATTCAGTTTGGGGTCAGGCCTGTATAAATTCTAAATATCATTATTTGGTTTTTACAACACAAAGTAAAATCTTTATTGGTGAGAGATTTTTTTTCAGAAAGTTTACAACACAATTTTCCATCCTCAGCTCTTCACAACAATTACCCTCTTGTCTAATGGGCTCAGATACCCACAGAGTCATTCATGAAGACTGCACTGAAATATAAATGGATTTTGACTACTGGTATACAACAAAGGAAAAATAATACATGTTGAATGCTATTTACTCAGTGGAAGAATAGTGCTGCTATTGAACTTTGCGGTGAATGTAAATTATCTTGGTAATTGACTTAGTTACATTAATTAAAATTTTCTTATAAAATAAATGTACTAGCAGTTCCTTCTGCAAACAGATGACATACTGATGTCTCAGGCACATTTGTTCAATGGACTTACGGAATTTTTTTCTAAAGCCAGTTTTCTGTAGTGGTGGTCTATCCTCAGTCTAAATCATTTTGCGTGCTGAACATGAACCATGATCCATAATAAGTACTTGTAACATTCTTTAAATTAATAGAGGTTTTTTAAATAACCTTTTGACAGTAGTCAGTGGTTTCGGATGCAACACTTGTGTCAATTTTCAGTCATTTCTGATGATTCTTATTTAATTGTCAAAATACAAATACAAGAGAAATAATTTTGCATTATATTACAATATCTGGAAATGCCAGGTGATTTTTAAAAAAGAGAAAAGCAATTGTAAATTAATTTAAGTTTAAATTGCTAGATTATCATGACTTATCTGTAGTTCATTGTAGACTTGCTCTTGATCAATTTATGTTGCCAGTTTTAAAAATATTTACCCAGAAAACAGTATGAAAAAAAGGAAAGTATTTAAAAAATCATGCACTCAGAAGGTCAGACTTTTTCTTGCTGGTGCTACTTTCATTTTGCCTCTGTGTGCATCCAGGTTGTACAATGAATGAAGCCTGTGATGTTGTAATTAAAGACTGTATCATAATGCATACAGACAAGAAGGGTAGAATTAATATTGTGTGGGTAAACTGTAGAATCTGACATGTGTTTGCACCTGATGACATTGCCTTTCCCTGCTGGCTCTCACAATGCTGCCCCTCCCCTCCCAGCTCTTACCACGTTGCTTTCCCTGCTGGCTCTCAAAATGCTGTCCCTCCCCCGGCTCTGACCACGCTGCTTTTTTCTGCCAGCTCTCGCCATGCCGCTGCCACCGCCGCCGCCTCTCTGCTGTCCCTGATGATTGCAAGTTTCTCGCCCCTGGCTCCTGCCATGCTGCCCTTCCCTGCGGTGCTCTCCCAGGAGCCGCATTTTTTCTTTAAAGAGCTGAATGCAGCTTGCAAGCCGCAGTTTGGCCACATCTGCTTTAGACTTTGTATTTTGTTGCTTTCTCCATTAGTTATAGTGTCACGGGGGGGAAGAAAATTGAGGATGGACAGAGCATGGCTTATCTTTACATCACACCCAGTCATTAAAACAAAAAAAGGCAGAAAATGTCTCTTCTTTTTTGTTACACACTTGGATTAACAGCTACATTAATTCAAAACATCAGTATGCTGTGTTTAGTTTTAAAGTGGTACTTGCTAAGTTTGTTGTCAGGTGAAGCCAACTGTCATGATTTTAATTGTGAAGATCTAAAGCTATGAAATTCCAGATGTGGTTTTTAAGGACTAAGTAGGTTCAGCAATTAACATACACAGGGTGCAAAAGAAAATCACTGAACTTTGAAACCAAATGTCACATAGTGTTCAGGGGAAAATGTTATTCTCCTTTTACCAAGAAGGCACGCCCATTATATTAGAGAAGAGATATACAGAGCTGCTTAGCAAATTTGGACAGCCATTTTCCATTAACTGTAAAAGATCGGTCTTGGGTACTTGGAAAATCTCAGTGATCGTTTCTAAAAATGGATGAGAAAAATACAGAGATAGACAAATAGGTGTATATCCCGGAGCTTGGATGGATCGATAGATAAATAGTCAGAACATTTCTGTTGGAAAAACCTTTGAGATACTACATTGAAAACAGATGTGGCTGAGCTATGTTTGCATAATGAATGTACCCCCCCCCCCCGGGTTAAGTACTGGGAACAGTGTCACCTAAAACTAGGGTTACCAGATACCAAAGCATGGAAAGGAGGACAGTGAAGTTCAAAAAGGATGACTTTGGAGGACACATAAACATCCAGGGCCCCACCCAGGCCCCCTTCATCCACCCAGCCGCTGCCCCCCCCCAGTGCTTGCCCCATTGATCATCCAACTCCAGAGAAATCTGTCTAGCCGCTAGTTACTGTGTGAGATAAATTGGAAGAACAGCAGCTCAGGGATATCAAATGAATGGCTTTTTTTAATCTTTGCATTAAAGTAACCATAAAGCCAGCCACTTTAAGGCATCACAAAATTAAGTGTTTAATATTTATATCAAGGTGCAAGGAGAATCACACTGCAGAACTCCTATCCAGATTGATATTTTTACATTATGAGTTGCAAATGGAAGCAAACCTCCAATAATTTAATGTAGTAATTATGGACAAGATTAAAATCAGTTTTAAGACAGTAAGTTCTTCACAGAATTCACTCTCATTGTTTGACACATGGAGGGTCAGGCCCTTGACTCCATGAAGTCTAGCTGAATTTGAGGTGTTGGCTTCTAAAGGAAAAGTAATCTCTGTTGGCAGTATTCTCCCCAACACATGAAATTAGGGGGTACAGGGTGAGATTTGGGGGGTGTAGGGGGTGATCACTGATTTGGTATAACACTGTTACTAGCTGACACGTGGGGGGGTGCAGGAGGGGTATAGGGAAATCCCCATCTAGCCTCAATTTTGAGCCTCACTGTGCAGTATTTAAAAAAAAAAAATCACAGACAAGCTGTTTAAGTTTTATACCCACAGGCAAGGAGCAATCAGAAGTGAGAGCTGCTGGTTTTTATGTACAGACCTGCCTGAAACAAACTTTTACATAAAATTCAAATTTCTAGACTTCATATCCTACCATGTCCACCATAAACCACAGATGGAGATATATTTCTTTTATGACAGTTGATATTTTCTGTTTGCTTTTATGTGAAATTCATGTTAAATGGGGGGGGGGAGTAGATGTTTTTGACTATCAAATGCTCCACACAAGACAACAGCACCTATTCTTAGATGCCATGATCACTTTTTTCCTAAATATACCAAAAGAAACACTCTCTCTAAAAGTAATATAAAAACAAGAATAGAATATGGAAGCAAAAGGCAAAACCAAGCTGCTTGTTTTCTGTGATTTGATAAAGTAATAACAAAGGGACAAATATTGAAATCCTTGCTCAGTCAAATTTCTCACTGACTTCATTTAAACTACAGGATCTGGCCCAGCTCAGCATCTACTTCAGCATGTATAATACTTGCACATTGGTGCATCTTAATAAAATTTAAGGATACATCTATAGTGGACTAATCTCGTCTTGGAAAGGAGAAGCAAATTGAAAAAAAGGAAAATCATATGCATTCAAACCTCCTTACAATCCAAAGTGAACTTTCCTTAAGCTATAAACAAAAGATTTGTTACAAAAAGCCAATGCCCATTAGGAAGAATAAAGGTCTGGCTTAGCTGAGCCATTAGAGAAAGAAACCTCCCCAGAAACTTTAAGCCAAGCAGGGTAGCAAAGCAGAAAGTGAAGCAACAGCCACAGGGCACCACAGAGACCCCATCAAGCTATAGAAAAGCCCCAGCCCCTCCAAAAAATAAGATCAAGCCTTCCCCAAAATCCAGAGGATGGGAGGTGAGCAGACCTGAGCTGGAGCCTGGAAAGAAGCCAGGGGTGAGGAAGGGGAAGCAAAGAGGCAAAGCGAAACCACGTGTGTCCCCCCCTGCAACCAGCCCTGCCCGGGCCAGCCAGTTAAAAATAGTGTTCCTTCAGGTTTTGTAACCTTGGCTGTACTGCACATGCTCAGATCTGTTGGGCATGCTCAGAAAAGTTCCCTGTTGCTTCTTTGGTGAACTTCTGCCCAAACTTGCTATCAGTTTTTCCTCCCTCTTTTTACAGGTGTTGAAGGTGGATCAAAATGGGTGAGTTTGGTGTGGTGGCTGGGCAGTGTGTGATCAAGGGGCAAAACGTGACTGGCCTGGGTGGTTGGGCACTCTGGTGGAGGGGCAGCAGCAGTGCAAGGTGACAAATCAGGTGATGGGGGGTAGAATCCAGCATCTAGCCGAGGGCTGAGGGCTGCCAGGTTTTTGAAAAGTGGCACAAAGTCAGCATTCAGAGGGACAGGGGCTGTAATATTGACCCCAAGGGGAGAGTCCTCTCCCCTGATTGCAAACATGTGGTGGGGGTGCTTCATTGTTTTCACACTTAGGGGAAAAAAGTTTTTTTCTGAGACACTGCTGTGGCTTTCATGCTGGCTTGTTGAAGCCAGCTTGTCCTCTTAAAGCAGGGGTACTCAAACTTTTTGTGAGCTGGTCCACATTCAGCCTTCCACCATTCATTGGGGTCCACAGGCAACTAGGGTAGGCCTACTGCTGGGAGCGGGGCGGGGGGTGATGCCGTGAGCAGGGGGGGGTGTGGTCCGGGAGCGTGGGGGCTAGCAGGAGCAGGGGGGGTGATGCTGCAAGTGGGGGCGTGTACTCTGGGAGCGGGGGGGCTACTGGGAGCAGGGGGGG
>ML682027.1:925275-952645 GCA_007922195.1 Podocnemis expansa
CCCCCCCCCCCCCCCGCTTCCCTGCCCATGGCCACTTTTCCCCCTGTCCGCACCCTCCTTCTCTCTGCAGCTGCTTGCCTCCCTCCCGACCCTCTGACCCGCCGGTCCCCCACTTGCTTTCACTAACCCTACCCATCCCTTCCCGCTCTGTCTCCCCTTCCTCTTTTCAGCCCCTCTTGCTTCCCCGAACACCCACGTGCATCCCAACTCCTTGCGTGGCTGTTTCCCTGCCCCAACTCCCAAGTGTGTCTCCATCCCGCGATTTCCACTCACCCCCCCACACTCGTTTTCCCTCTCCCCTAAGCCCTTCCCTCTGCCACCGCTCGACCCTCGTCTCCCCTGCAACTATCTAATCTCCACCTGCTTCCCCAATTGCCCCGAGCCCCCCCGTGCATCCCCATCTCATTGCCCCTGAGCCCCTTCCACTTGTCTTTTATCTCCTCTGAGTGTCCCTCAGCCTTTGAGCTCCTGCTCCCCCCGTTGTCCACACCCCCGCGCGTGTCCTCCCCTGCCTGTCCCCCTGCCCAGAGCTCCCCCGTGCATCCCCATCCCACTGTCCCTAGACCCCCCACACACACTTACCTCTCTCCTTCTTTGGGTCCCCCAGCCTTTGAACTCCTGCTCCCCCACCTGCTTCCACTTTTCTCTGACACACCCAAATGCTAATTCTGTGTTGTACCTCCTTTTTCTTATAGGGTATTAAAGTACCTTCGGTTATAGTGAGTAGGGCTATAGTGTTAGTAGGTTAGTTGAAGAATCCCATTGTTCCCCTACCTGCCCCCACTCCTGAAAGTTAGGTACCCCCCAACACTTTACAGAAACCACTGTGACAAACACCGACCACCACTCACCTTACCCTATACTCATTTTAATAAAGTGTACCCTGAATCCACCCTGTACCCCATGGGTGCAGTGGTTGCCCCCCAAGATCCTCAAATCTCCAAACCTGCTGGGAGGGCCAAGCAGAGGCAAGAAGAAATACCTCCTCTGAAGATCTGCCAAAAGAGAGCACATGGTGCTGGACAGAGGTTTTCAGTGGAGTTGAGGAAATCCGAAAAATACGTGGGTCTGGGAATTGCAGAGCTGGAAAGGAGAGATTCGGCAATGTATTTCTGTGCTAAATTGGACAGGCGTTCACATTGCCACTGCGGGTAGGCTAATGGAGGGGCCTTTACAAAATGCAATGATCAGTTTTCTCTTGCCTCTGAGACATAACTGGCAGAGATGGAAGTCCCAATGAGCAACCTAATCAGACCACGGACAGGTGTTCGAACACACTATGGTAGTGTGACCTAAACCGCACTAGCATTAACTGTTCCTTTTCCAGGAACCCCCCCCCCCGCCCCCCGAATGTCGCAGGCAGATGCTATTAATTCTTTACATGACCTGGAAAGTCACCTTTCCCATGTAAGAATCAAGTTTAACCCCATTAGTGTAAATGAGCCAAAGATTCATCTGGTGTCTGTGAGGGTTGATCTATTGGATTCAGTGGGACAGACCCCAGGTAGAGAAAATCCTCCTCACTCCATTGCAGACAGTGGGGACAGAGTCACTGCTAGTGAGTCAGAGGTTTTAACTTGGTTTCACCCTAGAGAAAAAGCCGCTCCCACATTTTTTTCCCCTCGGCTGCCTGCGTGGGGCGGGTCCTGACCTGATCTATGCTGATAGAATTCATGCACAGTTTGACTGTTATTTGTTTGGGATGTCAGCATTTGGAAAGATGAAAACCTGCTAGACCTTGTGATCCTCATTGTGATTTTAATTACGCTTACCATTTAAATAATGTGGGAAGGCGGAAGGGGAGTGATTTTGTTTTGTATTTGTACAGTGCCTGTCACAGTGCGTCCTTTCATCACGAAAGGGGATCCTACGTAATATCAAATCTAGGTACTACTAGTTGTCTAGCTAGCCTTAGTCTCATTCGAAGTGACATACTACAGCGAAGTCTGACCTTCTCCAATATCCCCTGCCTTTTCTCATTCCCATTTGGCCTCTTGAATGAGGGCAATTTTTATTTTCCTTTTCATAGTGTGAGAAGAGGTGTAGAAGCTACTGTTTATGGTTATGGTGGGAGTTATGTTTAAGTTCTGGGGTTAAATTTATAATTAGGACTAGAAGAAAGGTATGGTTGGGAGTTAGTTTTAGGATACTGTTTAGGCTGAGATGTAAGTTGAAGGTTGGGGTGAAATCATTTTTATAATTAGAGATTAGATTATGGTTAGGAAGAAGTTAGGGTTTGGCATATGCGCTGTGTTATTAGTGTTGATTATGGTTAGAGTGGGGAAGTAAGGTGAGCACTGAAGAGTGGGCTAAAAATAAAGAGGGGACGATCTCCCTCGCTCCTCCAGCTTTTGTGTGCATGTTGCCTGTAGCAGACAAACTTATAGGTGAGTTCAGAGCACACTTACTGTGAAGGACCCAGGGGATGAGTTACGCCCAGGATCACCCAGTTTCCTCCAGTTTGTGAATTCCTTGGAAGCTCAGGTCTCAGCCCTTAAGTGTTTAAGGAGGAGTGACATGTCTAGACGGAGAACAAGCAAGTAACAAATTTATTTCTCGCATGAGACTTTTCTGGGAGAAAATCCGACTTCATTTTCACAGCGTCTGACGCTTTGAAGATGAAGTGGGATTTTCTCCATGAAAGCTCATGCAATAAATAAATATGTTAGCCTTTAAGGCTATGTTCACACAGGGCAGGCTTGTTTCGAAACAAGACATTTCAAAACAAGCTGTTTCAAAATAACATGTTATTTCGAAACACCATATTTTGAAGGACAAAAACTTTGTCCTCGAACTAAGGGAGTGAAATAGCAGGTCAACAGTGTGGACCTGCTATTTTGCTTGGGGAGGGGACTACAGGCACTCGTAGGCACTGTTCCCTCTAAGGTGCGCGGCAGCGCGGCCGCGCAGGTTAGACCCCCCTCCCCGCGCAGGGGTTTCCAGTCCCCGCGCAGGGGAGGGCGAGGCCGGCAGAGCGGCTGAGGCTCAGCCAGGGGAGTGGGGGCGGGGCGGCCTGGGAGCGGAGCAGCTGAGCCGCTGGGGGAGGAGGGGGCGGGGCGGGCAGGCCCAGGCTGTCAAAGTGGGGAGCGGGGCCAGGCCAGCAGAGCAGCTGGGGGGGGGGGGTGAGCCAGGCCTGGGCAGGGGCCAGTAGAGCCCCTGAAGATTGGCTGGGGGCTGGTCAGGCTCAGGGTCAGCAGAGAAAACCAGGAGTCTGTATCTCTTTAAGATTCCTCCTCTTTGCCCTGCCCTCCTCCCTGCTCCAGGCATTGCAGCTGCAGGGCTGGAAGTGGTTTCACTTTGCTTTCTTGCTTCGGCTTCTCACCCCCAGCTTCTTTCCAGGCTCCAGCTCAGGTTCTCTCCCCTTTCCCTGCACCTGATTTTGGGGGAGGTTTGATCTTATTTTTTGCAGGGGTTGGGGCTTTTCTTTACCTTGATGGGGTCTCTGAACTGCCCAGAGAGAAACCTGGGACTCTTTTGCTTTGCTGCCCTGCTTGGCTTAAAGTTTCTTGGGAGGTTTCTTTCTCTAACGGCTGGGCTAAGCCAGATCTTTATTCCTGCTAATGAATCTTGGCTTTTGACAACAAATCCTTTGTTTAGAGGTCCAACAAAGTTCACTTTTGATTGTGAGGAGGTTTCAGTTTGTAAGATTTTCCTTTTCCCAGTGTGATTTTTTTCAGTTTGTTTCTCCCTTCCAAGAAGAAGTTAGTCCACTATAGATGTGTCCTTATATTTTTAGTAAGATACACAGATGTGCAAGTATTATCCATTCTAAAGTAGCTGCTGGGCCGGGCCTGATCCTATAGTTTAAATGAAGTCAGTGCGAAATTTGATGGAGTAAGGCTTGCAATATTTGTCCCTTTGTTAGTTTATCAAATCATAGAAAACAAGCAGCTTGCTCTTGCCTATATACTCTATGCTTATTTTTATTTTGGAATATTTAGGAAAAAACTGATCATTGCATTCAAGAATAGGTGCTGTCCTCTTGGGTGGAGCATTTGATAGTCACAAACATCTACTTCTACTCTGCCCCCCCCCCCATTTGATGTGTATTTCACATAAAAGCAAACAAAACATCAACTGTCATAAAATAGATATATATCCATCTGTGGTTTATGGCAGACATAGTAGGATATGATGTTTCCAGAAATTTGCATTTTAGGTAAAAGGTTATGTTTCAGGTAGGTCTGCACATAAAAACTGGCAGCTCTCATTTTTTCTGATTTCTCCTTTCCTGTGTGTATAAAATCTAAAGAGCTTGTCTGTGATTTTTTTTTTAAATACTGCACAGTGAGGCTAGATGGGGATTTCTGTACACTCCGCCTGCACCCCCCAGTTGTTGGCTAGTAACAGTGTTAGAGCAAATGAGTGAGCACCCCCTAAACCCCCCAAACATCCCCCTGCACCACACCCCTAATTTCACATCATGGGGAGAATACTGCTGACAGAGATTACTTTTCCTTTAGAAGCCAACACCTCAAATTCTGTTAGACTTCATGTAGTCAAGGGCCCATCCCTCTGTGTGTCAAACAATGAGTGAATTCTGTGAAGGAACTTACTGTGTTAAACCTGATTTTAATCTTGTCCATAATTACTACATTAAATTTATTGGAGGTGTGCTTCTGTTTGCAACTCACAATATAAAAACATCAGTCTGGATAGGAGTTCTGCAGTGTGATTCTCCTTGCACTTTGATATAAGCATTAAATACTTAGTTTTGTGACTCCTTAAAGTGGTTGGCTTTAGGTTACTTTAATGTGAAGAGGAAAAATACTTAAGCCATTCATTTGATATTCTTGAGCCTCTGTTCTTGCAATTAATCTCACACTGTAACTAGGGGCTAGACAGATTTCCCTGGAGTTGAGTGATCAATGGGGCAAGCATTTGGGGGGGGGGCATTGGCTGGGTGGATGAAGGGGGCCCAGGCGCAGCCCCAGATGTGTATGTGTCCTCCAACATCCTCCTTTTTGTACTTCCCTGGCCTCCTTTCCATGCTTTGGTATCCGGTAACCCTAGTCTGGCAGAGTGGTTGAGGATTGGATGAGGGGTGGGGGGGACAGGCCTTAACCATGGCCAAGGATCAACTGGGGGAGGGGGCAGGCTGGGTTGAGGATTGGATGAGGGGTGGGGGGGACAGGGCTTAACCATGGCCAAGGATCAACTGGGGGAGGGGGCAGGCTGGGAAAGCAGCTGAAGATGGGCAGGGGGCAGGCCTGAAGCCCCACTCAGGATTGGCGGGGGGGGGGGAGTTGCTAGCTATCCAAGGGCTCCTTTTTACCTTCATGTCCTTCCTCCCTCAGGCATTCCAAAAATAGGTGATTGTCCAGCCTTTTACTTCTGATAAGTAGACTGGGGGGGCACAGTGCTGGAACCCACCATCCTGATGTTAAGAGTTTGCTGCACAGATGCACACACGGAATAAACAGCAGTTTGGGGGGGATGGGATCAAGGGGCAGTGGAGTACACAGTTATCCTTTATGCCTAGAAGTTTTTCTATATAGAATGCCTGTAGCTGAGTTGGTAGAATAACAGATTTGTGATCACAGGGTCAAGCCCTGGGTTGGGTTTTTTACCTTTTGGCCTGTTGCTCCTTAGGGAAGAGTTAAATTGGGAAAAAAATATATAGCAAACACTAATAAAATGAAGGAAAATAAAGTATACTGTGATCAAGATTACTAATAGTGACCAATTAAGTAAAACAAATAAAGGGTCACATTTGAACTGGCTAGGAACAATTTAGGACCTTTTTTTTTTAATTGTAAAATGGGCTGCTGTGCAAAATGAAAAATGAGAGGCAAGTTAATTGCTTTCATTTTAACTTTTTTATGTGCTTATTCATTTTGGAAAACCGACAAAGGCAGACAAACAGGACTGAAGAATTGATGAGACAAAATGTCACATAAGCATAGAATACATTCAAATTATTAATAAAAGCAATTTAAATAACTTATTAATTTTTCATTGTTCTATATTTTTCAATAATTTCCATCACGTGAAGTTGCACAAAAATTTTATTCAGAAAAAGTTTTGCACACGGGTTCAAAATTTTGCACACAAGCCGTCAAACCTTAGAGGGAACATTGCTCGCAGGGTGCAGTGCAGAGGGGTGCTGCACCCCACGGGTGCCTGCAGAGGGCTGCAAGCACAGGCAGAGTCAGCCGCAGGGCTGCGCCTCACTCTGCTGGTACCTGCAGGGGACTGCAGGCATCGGCAGAGTGAGACACAGCCCCGTGCCTCACCTGGAGGGTGCCTGCAGTCCCCTGCCAGGAGAGGCACAGCAGGGCGCCTCACCCCAGGGGCCTTAAAGCCCCGGCTGCCACCAAACCTGGCGGCGCGGTCCAGCGATCAGCTGGAGCCCACTGCTGCCGGGCCCGGAGTGAGCGCCTGCCCGGGATTCCCCGGCGCAGCTGCTCCTGCCGGGGGCATGGCCGGGGCATCCCCGGCTACGGCCCCGGAATCCCCAGCGCCCCCGCTTCCGGCCATGGCCCCGGCAGGAGCAGCTGTGCTGGGGATTCTGGGGGCATGGCTGGGAGCAGGGGCTTGGGGGATTCCTGGGGCATGGCCGGAAGCGGCTGTGCCGGGGAATCCCAGGCAGGTGCTCACTCCGGGCCCAGCAGCAGCGGGATCCAGCTGCACGCTGGGACTGCACCGCCAGGTTTGGTGGCAGCCGGGGCTTTAAAGCCCCTGGGGTGAGGCGCCCTGCTGCGCCTCTCCTGGCAAGGGACTGAAGGCACCCTCCAGGTGAGGCGCAGCCCTGCACCCTCCCCCGCAGACACCCCTCAGCACCCTGGTCAGGGTGCTGAGGGGGCAGCCCTTCCTCCCAGGGTGCTTAGCACCCTGGGAGGAAGGTCACATGTTGTTTTGGAACACTTTGTTCCGAAACAACATGTCCGCACAGGGCTGTTTGAAACAACTGGTTTCGAAACAACCCTGTTTCGAAATGAAACGGGGTTTAAGCCGTTTAGAAACAACAGCGGCCATTTCGAAACAAGCAGTTTGCTTGTTTCGAAATGGCCATGCGTTGTGTGGCCATGGCACTTCTTATTTCGAAACAACCCCTGTTGTTTCGACATAAGAAGTGTGTGTGGACATACCCTAAGTGCCACAGGACTCCTTGTTTGCTTTGCTGAACTAGACTAATGCGGCTGCTCCTTATGGCTAAAGGGATTTCAGTGAGAGATAGGCATCTAGGCAAGGCTTTCAAATGATCATTAAAGGTCAGTGTTTTTTCGTCAGGCACCTATAATAGCTACATAAATCTAGCCTTCAGTGACTGGGGGTTGGACTAGATGACTTCATGAGGTCCCTTCCAACCCTATGGCTGTGTTCACACAGCACTCTTATTTTGAAACAACAGAGGTTGTTTCGAAGTAAGAAATACTCTGTTCACACGATGCACGGTTGTTTCAAAACAACTTAAACCCCATGTGGGGACGAAACAATGTTGTTTTGAAATGATTGTTTTGAAACAATGCTGTCCAAACATGTTGTTTCGAAATAACAGTGAGTTGTTTCAAAATAACTGTTGCCTGAAACTGCTATTTCGCTTTGAGCGTTTTTCTTTAATTCGAATTAACAAACTGTTGAGTCAAATTAAGTTATTTCGAAATAGGGCATTATTTTGATACAAGTTGTTTCGACACAACTTGTATCGAAATAATGCCTGTGTGTGAACCCAGCCTATGGTTCTATGATTCTATGACTTCCCAAAGTCACCTAGGAAATAAGTGGCAGAACCCAAGGCTGGATTACTTTACTCCTCAAATAAACAATTTTCAGCCTGGTATTGCTGCCCCCGCAAAAAAAAAAAATATATCCAGATGTGATAACTGAAAATGAAGCTAATCCTTTACAAGAAAAATATCTTCTCTGGAGAGAGCTCCCAGTTTCTACTTCCTGTGACAGACAGCATATTGTTATAGCAGTGTACTTTTTCTTTCTTATTTTAGCCAATATCCACTAGAGGGCGCACTACACCCTCGGATCACGCACGCTTTACAGTGCTGTGAGTGTGTGCTAAGATAACTTGGACTCTAAAGCTGAACAAGTTTTCTTTGTTGTGTGGCGTCATGACCTGAGAGGGAGGAGAGAAAAGTCGCCGAGGACATAAGTTTCTTCTTTATGGCATTAATGATCATTTTAAAAACAGAGGAGGAGGAGGAGGAGGAGAAGAAGAAGAAGAAGAAGAAGAAGAAGAAGAGTCTGTAATTAGCTGCAGGTCGTAGTAACAATAAGGGTAACTTAAAGCTGCAAAATGTTCTTGTCCCTGGTTGCACACCTCTTCCTTCTGTTGCCGCGGACAGGTGAGACTAAACTTTCATTTGGAGTAGTGGAGTTTACACAGACCAAGTGAGGTCTGTGAACAAAGAAATCGTAGGAGATATTTTTTTTTCCTTTGCAAGGCAACAGACATCCTTGTTACCATCAAACACCAAGTCCTCAGTGAGTTGGGGAGAGAGGGAGACGTTATTAAGCGGTGGCTCAGACCTACACATGTACAGGCTGAAATCTAAACAGGAGCAAAAGGGACTGAGGGATCCAATCCAAGCACCATCAAGTTTAAAAGTCCTATAGAGACAAAGACACATTTTAAGACTTCGCTTCTCTCCACAGGTCTCGCACAGAGTGACTCTGTGTCCCAGTCTCCTCAAGAAGCGAGAATCTCGGAGGGACAAAGTGTTATTTTACACTGTAATTTCAGCACCATTGACATAAGCCCCTATCTGTTCTGGTACCGCCAGTCTCCGAACCAGCCGCCCCAACATATATTAACTAAAGCTCAGTTTGATGCGCAGGATCAGACGCTTGTCCAAGGAAAATTCTCGGCCTCCTTGTACTTGGAGAATAAGACTGTTCCCTTGAAGATTGAGGTTGTTTCTCTGAAGGAGAGCTCTGTGTATTACTGCGCTCTGAGACCCACACCGGGAAGAGCTGTAGCTCCACTCATACAAAAAGGCAGCCGGGTTGTTTGCGGAAATAAGAGAAAGTCAGAGAAACAGAGGGCTGGAAGGGACCGAGATGTCATCTAATGCAGTCTCTGTGCTGAGGCAGGACCAAGTGTACTCGGACAACGCTTGACAGCTGTTTGTCCAGGTTTTCTCCCCTTCCTAATATTTTGTTAATTGCATTTTTTTCAGAGACTAGTTTAGGGAGATAAAGTCACTAATCACCCGAAAATAACGAGAGTCCTGTGGCATTTCAAACACTAACAATTTTCTTTCTCAGCCCACGAAAGCTTATGCTCGGAGGAAATTGTTAGTCATAAGGTGCCACAGGACTTTCGTTGGTTTTGCTATAGTGAATAACAAACGCATAAACACATTAGGAAGTTTCTCCTTCCCCAAAATGTGCTGAACTGCCCCTTTTCTTAAAGTCTCACAATTGGAGAAACAATGTAAGTAATCACAGGCCTTCCAAACATTCGTCTCTGGAGAAACTTCTCCCTTGAATTTCAGCGTGATCCTCCGGTGTGGTCTCTGATAATTTATGGATTCCTGGGACTGTCTAGCAGAGGGCGCTCCAGTCCTACGGATTAACTGCCTTTGACTTTGTATTCTCTTCATCTTAATGTCAAAGGATGGAAAATATTGAAAGGGGAATTACAGAGTAGCAGAATTCATCTTCACTTCACGCCCAATCATTAAAAAAAAAAATGATAAACCTAACCAACCAACAAACAAACACAGGAGGAAGAAATCTTTTCTTGCTCGCTATGGACTCCAAGTAATAACTAGGTTAGGTCGAAGCTGCAATATTTTGTGCTCAGTTGCACAGCTCTGTGTGTTCCTTTAGCTTTCAGGTGAGGCCAAGCTGGCTTGTGATTTTAATAGTGAGCGTAGAATGGTTTGAAAGTCGAAATATGTTTTAAGGACTTCGCAGTTTCCACTTTTGAGACACCAAGGGTGCAAAAGAAAATTATGTGAAACTGACTATTCTGTGGTGTTTAGGGAAGAAAATTATTCTTTCACAAAGAGACACGTTTTAATTTAAAGAAAGTTATCATTCTACGTTAGGACCGAGAGCTGTCAGAGACGACTGCCTAACGGATCTGGACGGCCATTCTCCATTAATGTAACGCATTATTAGTCTTGAGTGCTTGCAAAATCTTATTTTTGGCCTGTCTAAAAATAAATGTGAAATAATTCAGGGATAGAAAAAAAACCCCAACAGCAACAACAGTGGTACATTGTGGAGTGGGGGAAGCATAGCTAGACAGTTCACATACTTTGAGCAGGAGCATCGCCGCCCAGAAGAAAAATGCCGTGCACGGGCCCGGTCACAGTCCCCGCCCCCTGGCCCAAGGCCCCGCTCCTGCGTCCGAAATTCTCTGCCCAGGCCTGAGCCAGCCTCTGGTTAGTGCCACAGCCAGCCTGGCCCCCAATCCCTGGCTGGGGGTGAGGCTGGGAGGAGTCCGACACTGGGGGCACTGGGCTTGGGACTCGGGACACATGTCCAGAGCGCCAGGCTTCATCGACAGGATGGAGCAATAGGATGGATGTGTGAATTGGACAGAAAGACAGACATTGCAGCTGGAAACCTAGTCAGCTAGCTCGACAGTGGACCCAAATGCTGGGGAGCCAAAAATTAAACATGAAGACAAGAGAGAAAGAATTGTTTCCTCACTCCGTGTTATAACAAACTATCAAAGAACCCTGGTCAATATACAGCGAATGTGATGTCCTGCCTTTCATTACGGGCAAGCGGGGAATGTCACTGTCTTGTTCACAAGAGAACACACCTGGACCGTCCACACCTGGACGTGTGGATCATTCACCAATTTAAGTGACATCCACTGTCATGGTCGGTACATTACAGAGTCCGGGGAAGGTTCCTCAGCATTTGGATCGCCCTGCACTGCTGCCTGTGGTTTCAGTCCTGTCCCTGCCCCTGGAAAGATGAGCGTTTTAAACAGGAGTTAAAGATGCAGGCATGACACTCCAACCTGACTGGGGATGAGTGTCTAATTCCCTTGGTCCCCTCTGGAATCTCTGCCTGAAGGGGAGGGGAGTGCAGAGGACGCTTTTCTTTTGAAAGGAGCAGACTGAGAGGACCAATGAGCAAGATGGAAAAAGGCCAGCGGTACCTAGATTCCTCGGTGGTTAGAGAAAATAGCACTTTTACCAGAAAGGGGCACATGGGGGGGGGGGATGAGGGCCAAGTCACCTTAAACGCCACCCACACTCTGAGCTCCGGTCAGTATGTAAGGGGACTGTTAGCCCCTTACTGAGACTGAATGGGCCTTTTGATTGGCCACTCTCACCTGGAAGCAGGACTCTGAAACAGACAGCCCCAGGGCCAGTGGGAGAGGCCAGTGTCCCAGGATGGCCTGATTGATTAGAAGTGCTCCCCCCCCCCAGCTGAAACTGCAGGCTGGACATGCCTGGACATGCCGGGGGGGGGGGGGGCAGCTGGGAGCCAGAGAACCCAGGCAAGGGAGCTGGGCTGAGTTGATTTGTGCAGAGCAGACCCACAGCAGCTGGACCAGCAGAGAGCCAAGCAGAGCTGGAGCTGGAGTTGTCTGGAGCTGGGTGCAGGAGGCCAGAGAAGGACGTGTGGCCACAGCCAGAGCATACATCTGGCCCCTGGAGCATCCAGTCACAGCTAGGCCTGGGCAGAGGGCTTGTAATGTGGAGAGCAGACTGCAAGACTGTTCCTCAGGCCCCAGAGACTCTGTAGTGCCCCCATGCCAGGCGGTGGCACTGGGGGTTTACTGTTCACCTATTTCCACTTTTGTCTATTTTCTTATTGGGTTATTCTTTTTATTTCTGTATGCTTAAATAAATTGTATATAGTGTATATAGTAATTGGTGGGCCAGAAGAGTGGTCAGTGTGGTCAGCACCCCGGAGTGGGGACACCCTAGCCCTGTCCTGAGAGACCACAATAAGAGTGGGGGTCGAGCCCCCAGAAATTCTGGGGCCCAGCCTTATCGGGGTTACAGGGACTCCTCCAAATGGGAGATTGGGAGGTGAGCCTTTGAGGTCGAGCAGGCCTTGGGGTAAAGGAAGTGGGAGCAGGGACTCAGATCCTTTTGCTACCCACCTTCACTGGGGTGGTCTACAAAGTCTGGGAAGTTCCCCACAAGAGTGGGTCCATCCCCTGCTTCCAAGTAGCCACTTGGGGATCTCGGCACCATCCGAGCCTCACGCTCATGTAAATCCCATCCCACCTCAAATTCTACCCCTCCCCCATGCTATCCCCACAGCAGCACCTCCCCCCAAAGATGCTCTGTCCAGGGAAAACAAGGCTCGCCCTTCCATCGCCCACTTGCTTTCTGCACTGTTAAACTCCTGGGACTCCAGCCGGCCCAGCTCCAGTGGGGTCTCTGTTTCCCTGCACGTGGCTCTGAAGAGGCTTCAAGGTCGGGAAGAGGACGGATTAAATTAGCTCCCTAGAGGAGAAGGAAATCCGCCTGGCGGTGGGATCTTTCTGTAGCAGCATCTTCAGTGCCGAGCTCCCTGATTTACACCCTCCAGCGCAGTGTCTTTCTTTCTGACCATGGCCAGACCCTGGATGTTGCTGTTGTTGCTGGTGCTGGGGAATAGCCGCAGTAAATTAGCCTGGGATGGGAGCTAGAAACAGAGCAAAAGATGCACAGAATGGGAGGATGACTGTCGATTTGAAACTGAAGATGGAGGCTGAGTCTCTACCCTTCAGTTCAATAGCCAGGAGATCTGGTCTGCGCTGGTGTTGCTGGGGAAACAGGAATCCTGGTTCTCTAACCTGCTTTTGGATGAGACGCTTCCCACTCCTGTGCCTGTTTTGCCTCCCACTCTTCACTTGTGCTTTTAAACTGGAGGTGCTTTTCGCCTGAAAGTGTTTCTCACTGAGTGCCTCTGCAGCGCCTAGCAAATTGGAGCCTTGCATCACTAGACAATTTTAGGGGATGATTTAAAAAGACAACAAGGAGAAAAATGTGGGTAAATTTGTGGGAAGCAGGCACCTTGGAAACCTCCCAGACCAGCTGGTAATAATATAAAGGAAGAAACAATCGGGGCCCAGACAGAGAGTTTATGGAAATAGGAGGGTCAGGGCACACTCAACAAGAGCGCAAGTATCCTCCGGGGCTTTTCTGGTAGGTCCCAATCCAGGTGATCTGCAGAGAGGCCTCTTGGTCATCAGTCCATATGCAGTGGTGGCTTTTGGGGCAGGCAAAGCAGGCGGCCGCCTAGGGCCCCAAGCAATAAGGAGCCCTGTCTTCAGTTTGTAGACAGAAATGAAAACAGAGAAAAATATAGAAATTGTTCCCATCTAGCAGAGCTACTAGGGCTGGAAGCCTAAGTACTTTTCACTCTTGGCTCATCAAGGCAAGCTATCATTAGGATCTCTGCTTCATCTGAAGTGCAGATGTCACCATTCTCTGCCTATCACCTTCACACTGACATGCTAAAAAGCAGGAGCAAGCAACAGACAGCACAACAGCAGGAACTTTTCTAGGGGCCTCAACTTTTAACTCCTCAATGTGGCCGTTTATTTTGCCATTTTTTAATTTTGTGAAATTCTGCCTTTTTCTTTTCTTTTTTACTTGTTCTTTTGCCTTTTCCTTTGACTTTGTGACAATTTTTACTTTGGCTTTTTTTAAGCTCAGGTTACCAGGTAGGTCCATATAGGCTGCTACATCTAAATACAGTGCTTCCCTTAGGCAATCATTACACCTGTGTGTGATGTCTGTGCTGTATGTCTTTCTTTTGATAAGTATTTTTTAGCTTCTTTTGTACTTACTATTTAATATTTTTGAGGGGGCCAGAGTCCTATAAACTTGAGTACTTCAGAGAATTTCACTGAAATTTGGTGTTTTTCATTTATAGCTACACACTAGAAACCTCCTTTTCACTTATTTTTGTTTATTATAATTATTTGTATTAACTGTTTCTAGTGCACATAAACCCAAGCCTATATGAAAAATTTGTAAGATTTGACTGCTAAAATTTAAATGTGCTATTTTAGTTATTTTGAGCCATCATTAATGTTACCCCTTGTTATTTATTAATTAATGCTCATACTTTTTAAAAAAAATAAAATGTTCACTTTAACTTTGTAGTTCAGCATTAGCAGATTTATGTTAAGTGAAAGATGATCAACTTACAAGTGTTATGATGGGAAGATCTTTAAAAATACCATACCCAAGAATAATTTACGAGTTCCAGAGGAATAATCACATTAGTTTGGTTCAGCAAAACAAACAAAGAGTCCTGGGGGGTGATATGGGGCAGTTAAGGGTGCAGGGGAGACTGGGGCCACAGGGAAGGTAGCAGTGGGGGCCGATAGTGGGCCCTTTAGGGGGCCCCACAATGGGCCTTTGCCTAGGGCCCCTAATTGCCTAAGGCTGCCTCTGTCCATATGTTCATGTCACATCAGGTGATTGTTCAACAAGCTTGAGACAAGGTGGTACTGGACAGAGCTGTCTGCAGAGCAGGAAGGCAATAACTCCATCCACCATCCTAAATACACTAACAGTCACCTATGTCAGACTGGTGTGAGCCGTGCTTGAAGAAGAAGGGGGGGGGGTTACTAACCAGTAAGTGTCCTTCTTCAAGATGGGCAGCTGACGTACATTCTGTACCCTCCTTCCATCCCTGATACTCAGAGATGCGTGAAAGAAGGGACTGGGTAGGGGGAAGGTGCAGGGTTGTATGTATAGCTGCAGATGCACAACTCTAAGGAGGCGTCCACCACTGACTCTGCATGGACAGGCTAGGGGTTATTTTTTTCATTACAATATATTGTTTTATATATTATATTATTTCATGGTATTCACAAGTTTGTTAGAAATAGACCATGGCATTTCTGCAGACAACACTTTCTGGTTACACAATCAAAAGTGGCAGACATGGAGGTTGCACAGAAAATGTGAGTGTGGACTTCTCAGTCTTGGATATATAGGGATGATGTGCTTGGCTTATAATGCCTGGCATAATGCCGCATTATTATGAGCCTAGTTTATTTCTTACATCACAGTATGTCATTTTACATACACATTTCATTTCAGCAACAAGTTTGTTAGGCATGGTCCAATGCATTTCTGAAGGCAAATGCATTGTATAATACTCTGCTTTGCTTTCTTACGTCACATGTTCAATTATTATTAATCTACATTACTATGTTCCTTAAAATATATTAATTTACTTACTATTGTTTCACAGCATGGACAAGGTTCTTAGAAATAGAACACAGCATTTCTGGAGGTCACACATTATGCATTTGGCTCTTTATATGGCAGAAACTGTGGGTGCAGCAATTTCTGTGGCCTACAGGCCACATGTTCTACATTTACCATATTACACGCCAGAAACAGAGGAAGGCAACACAGGCAGAGCTCACTCAGCTGCTTCTGCCCATACCCTGGCTGCTCCAGTGAGTGTGAGAGACTGAGGGCAAAGACAGTGAGATTCAAACTGCTCCTCTCTGCAGCAGCAGCAGCAGCTTCCTCCCCCAACAGGCAAAGCAAGTAGGTGCTGTGGGGCCTAGTGGGTGGGGGATAGGAGGGGTCCTGGACAGACAGGGGGGGGAGAGGGTTGGGTGAGGTGGGGGTGGCTTTCCAGCATGGCCTGCTGGTCCCGAGTAGGTCTAGGGGTTGCTCCTTGTGCTATGGGTTAGGTGGGGAGGATTCCTCACAGGCCTCTGGGAGAAAGGTGGGCAAGGTGGGAGAAAGGTGGGCAAGTTAATTGAGATCACTGGCGCCGGGCACACAGAACCCATCCCCTGAATCCTGGCGCCAGTGCCCGGGTCCTGGGGGGCCCCACCTCTCCCAGTTTCTGGCCCAATCAGGCTGGAGATCCGGGGCTCAGCTGCTTGTGGCAGCAGTGGCCGCTCCGGCCCCGTCCCTGGCTTGAGATCTGGGGCCCAGCCGCTCACCATCGCTGCCACCGCTCCCAGCCTTGTCCCCAGCAGGGGGCGCGGCCCGCGGGCAGGTGGCAAGGCCTGGGCTGGTGTCCTGGGTCCTTCCCTAGGGCAGCGACGCTCCTGCGGGTGGGACTGGGAGGTGCCCCAGGGCCTCTGAGTCCTAGGTGGGATCGGGGGAGGGCGTGCCCCAGGGCCTCTAGGCCCCAGGGGCAGGTGGCCGAGGAACGGAGTCCTTTACCTTCGCCCTGGGGTGAGCTGAGGGATGTTGTTCAGCCTCTGTCCTGGTGAGAGTCATGCCAGCAGAGGGCTTTTGGGAATCAGCTTGGTGGCCAGGCTGCTGTGAGGCAGCCCTGGCAAGGAAGCACCCCGACAGCTCAGGGGCTGCAGCTGGGGAGCTGACCCAGGGTCTCTCACCCTCACCCCACACCGAGACTGTGGGGCCAGCTTGTCCCGGCTTGGGGTCTCCCTCCCTCACTCCATGCCCAGGCATTGGGCTGGCCTGGCCTGGGGTATCCTGCCCTTACCCCACCATGGGGCCTCCTGAGACAGTGGGGCTGGCCTGGCCCAGCCATGCTGTCTCTAGCTCTTGCCTTTTTGCCTCAGTTGTGAGGCTGGGGCAGCACGTGCCCTGGGGTGTATTCTTGCCAGCAGAGGTATTATTTGTAAAGTTGTATTCTGCTGAACACCACCATAGGCTGCACTCAGTATTTATTCTGTGCTTGAAATTGTTGTTTTCTTGTGTTGGATTGTTTCAAATTAAGCAGAGAGTGACTGGAGGAAATGGAGTCATTAGAATTAAAAAGAAAAAAATAAAGCAATCTTTTTAGGAGCGAGGCAATGTGCCATGTTTATTTGTAAATGTAAAAATAGCAAAAACCAAACACGTACATTGATAGCCATGAAATTCTTGAAGCTGGTGTGATATTATTACCAGTCCTTTTATGTGTTGCTTGAGCCAGCCCAGTGACCAAGAAGGCTGAGCAAAAGGACCTCTATGTGTCATGAATCTGGTGCTCCTAGATGACAGTTGCAGAATGAGGCATGGGATTTTTATGTTTTTACTAATCTTTTATACTTGCTGACTCTCACATAAGTGTACGGGACTTGCTGTGTCTTGCTGCCCCAAAGCTCCTGTGTGATAATCATGCATCACGAGTCATTTGCAGACATGACTTTGATCTTGTATTTTGTTTTTCTCTTTCTGGTATGGATTCTTCTTCTTGCTTTTCAGGGACTTGTTTGAATTCTTCAGTCATTAAGGTGGGATTTGCATCTCATCAGGACAGGCTGGAGTCAATGGGTCCCATCACACAGACCCTTCAGTCACATATATTTTTCACACATTTAAATGAAATTATACAGTGTTACAACTAACAGAAGTTTCATTAAGAATATAAAATAAGTTCCACATTTACAATATATTGGTTATAATGTCTATGAAACTGAGTTAATGATTTTAGTTATGATATTAAAGAAAAGGTACACAGTGTTCCCTAACAGATGCTTTAAAAGTAAATTCTATTAATTTTATCTGTGCCTCTATATTGTAGCTACAGAAGACTGAGCTGATGTTAGCAGACTGGGGTTAGGGGGGGGGTGGAATCCTGAGATTTGAGATTTCTCTTGGGAAATCGTGCCAGAGGTGCCAGAGGTGGCAGAGTAACACTGACCTGAAGAATTGTTTCCTGCAGTGAGGGTGGCCATGGAAGAAGACAGGGATCGGCTGTGTGTGATAAAACTGGAAAAGAGAGCACAGTCCATTTTGTTGCAAGAGGCACCTGACAAGGAGCTACCTATTCCAGTTCAAGTGGACCTCCAAAGCTTAACTCCTACACAAGCTAGCCATTTGCAGGCGCTCCTAGAGAAACATCAAGATGCCTTTTCCAGGGATGAGCAAGACTTTGGTTACACTACCACAGTGACACATCAAATACCCACTGGAAATGCTACACCAGTAAAACAGAAACACTGGAGGATTTCACCAAGAGTGTTCCAGGAAGTAAAAAGACATGTAAAAGACCTAGTGGCTCAAGGTATTCTTAAAGAGACCCACAGCCCCCCCGGCATCACCTGCAGTGATTGTGATAAAAAAAATGGTGGGGTGTGATTCTGCTGTGACTACAGGAAACTGAATGAGGTGACATGCAAGGATGCCTAACCACTACCCCATGTGGAGGAGTCTCTAGATGCATGAGGTAGTGCAAGAGTGTTTTCAACCCTCAGCTTAACTGCTGGTTGCTTCCAGGCTGCAGTGGCAGAACAAGACCAGGAAAAGACAGCAGTGACAACTCCATTTGGGCTATTCAAATGGACCCATATGCCTTTTGGCTTGTGCAATGCACCTGCTACATTCCAGAGGCTAATGGAGGAGTGTTAGGAGACTATATCCTAGACACTTTGCTTGTATACCTGGATGACATTACTGTGTTTTCCAAAGATTTTGAGAGATGTATGGAAAAGTTGGATTTGGTTTTCACATGACTGAAAGAGCATGGTTTGAAATAGAAGCTAAGCAAGTGTTGCCTCCTACGTGAAAAAGTCAAATATTTGGGTCAAGTGATTTCAAAAGGATGGAATCCAGGTAGATGAAGAGAAGACCAAGGCACTGGAAAATTGGCCAGTCCCCAGAGCACTAAGCAAGTATGGCAGGTTCTAGGCTTCATGAGTTATTATAGACGATTTGTACCAAAATTTGCACATATTGCTGCAGCCCTATACGGACTAGTGGGCCAATCGGCTCAGAAAAAAAGGAAAAGACCAATGTTTTGTATGGGATGATGCCTGTCAGGCAGCTTTTTGTGAGCTGAGAAATCGTCTAATGTCATCACCTGTACTTGCATACCCCGACTTCAGCCTGCCATTTATAGTGACAACAGATGGAAGCCTGAAAGTCCTGGGAGCAGTGCTGAGCCAGAAGCAAGGGGGGATTGAACATGTGATTGCATATGCTAGCCAAGAAAAGGTCAGAAAGAAATGACAAAAACTACAGTGCATTTAAACTAAAATTGCTGGCCTTGAAATGGGCTGTCACTGAAAAATTCAAGGATTATTTAGTATACTCAAATTTCACAGTGATCTCAGCCCACAGTCCACTCCGATACCTGGTGATGGCTAATTTAAGTGCAGTGGAACAGTGCTGGGTGGCTCAACTTGCTGAATTCACTTTTGAAGTACAGTATAAACCTGGAAAGCAAAATGTCAATGCACATGCCTTGTCTAAATTATCCCTATAGGAGGAACCAGAAGAAGGCAAAGACCTGGAGAAAGATTTCTTTGTGATTCCAGCAGATGTTGTGCGGACCTGTCTGTGGTAAGAGCATCCGAGGCCAGAGGATGACATGCTGGTACAAGATGCAGTACAAAACCTGGTGAAAGGGGATAGTGCAGTAATCTCAGGGTACTCAGGGGGGGAAATTCAAGCTCTCCAACGAGAAGGTGATATTGGTCCTGTTTTAACAGCAGTCATAAGACAAACAAAACCAGACCAAGCATTTAAGAACAGATACTCACAGTCTAAGAAGCTGGCTAGAGAATGGAAATGACTTAGATTACACCATGGAGTGCTGTTCTGAGTGACATTCCATCCCCAAGATGGTGAAGAAGTCTGGCAGTTAGTGGTGCCTGTGTCACTACGCTGCCAAGTTTATGAAGCCAGGCATGACCGTGGGGGGCATTTTGGTGACAGAAGTACTCTGGAGGCAATGAGGAGAAACTACTACTGGACCACGATGGATCCTGATGTATAGTCATGGATCCATCAGTGCAGGAGGTGTGCCCTGCCAAGGATCTGTTTCCCCCTACCTGAGCCGCTTTGACCTGTACTAATATGACTGCTCCAGTGGAGGTCCTAGCCATGGACTATATACAACTAGAGAGATCTTCGGAAGGGTATGAAAATGTGTTTGTTCTCACAGACATGTTTACCCAATTTACTGTTGCAGTTCCAACTAAAAACCAGACTGCATGGACAACGGCAGAAGACCTCATAAAACACTGGTTTGTGTACTATGGTTGCCCAGCATGGCTACATTTGGACCAAGGAATAAATTTTGAGTCTGAAGTGATATCTGAATTGTGCAGGCTGTACGGCATAGGCAAAAGCCAAACAACATTCTATCATCCACAAGGACATGTTCAGTGAAAAAGATTTAACTGTACGATGCATGGCACACTGCGAACACTCCCACCTGACAAGAAGCAGGCCTGGCAGGAACATCTCCCAGAGCTGGTGTTGGCTTAAAGCAGTCACATTCATACATCAATGGATTATGCCCCATTTTATCTCATGTTTGGGAGAGACCCCAGGTTGCCGCTAGATATTCTGGACAGAGAAGGCCCTGAGGAGAAAGATGTGACTAATTTGGATGACTGGATCAAAGGTCACCATGACAGACTGAAGACTGCCTGTGAAATTGCTCCTGGTACAACCAAAGACACAGCCCAACGTAGAAAAAGGACGTATGTAACCCTTCTGCCAGGGCAGGCTGGCAGGACAAGGGCTGGGTTCTATACCTAGGGGTTTCCCAATGACACAACACCACCAATTGGCTTGAGGCCCCACCAAGATTTCTGGGAATCTTGCACTGTTCCCTGGGTACCCCAAAGGGGTAAGGCTTCCCCACTCACAAGCACAAGTCTGAGTGCAGTAAATGGAACTTTTAATAGCAGTAAAACAAAAATGCAAAAGGCCAAATAACAGAGATCAGCACTAATCTAGGAAATTTAGTATAGAGTGAAGATCCCAACAACCCACACCGCATAACAGAACACACAAACTTAAGGGCAAAACTGGCGCTGATCTGGAGAATCAGTGCTAACTAGGCTCCCAACTCACCCTAGGGTATGTAGGGAGTGTCTTTCATGCCAGCTGTCTGCCGACACCATCTACCGGTCACTCACTCCACCCTCTAGAACTGTTTCTTGGCTTCACCTTCTGCCCCACTGACTTCACCTTCCTGTCACTCATGTTGCCCAGCTCATTGCTGGCCCCTATCACCATCCACTGGTTCTGCCCACTGTCCACTGGCACCACCCTCCGGTCACTCATGTCACCCAGCTTGCCACTGGCCACTCTCACCATCCACGAGCTCCACTTGCTGGTCACCCCATCACTGCTTCTCTTCAGCTCAGAGAGAGAGAGGACTCTCCAGTGAGCTCCCTGATTCAGCGCTCTTAGTCTTTAAGCAGCTATTAATCAGCTATTTTCATAACAAAAAACAGAAGAAGCAATAGGAGGGAGACAAGCTGACCCAAACATTTCTTCAGCAGAAACAATGCTCCTCCATGCCCCCACTCCTGTTCTTCCACTTTTTTAGGCTGAAACATGCAGTCACCTTTCCTACAAGCATCTTTTTTAACTGAGGGTAGTTTTTACCCCTTAACTAACGCAGACAGATTTGAAACAGAGTGTAGCATTTCAAACAAGGACAGTATTTCATATTTCCCCTTAGTAGAATTACAGATATTGATAGATTTGTGAGCAGACTAACCCCAAATACCATTACCACTATGCTCTGCAACCAGTATGCTAATCAGCTAATTGTGTTCAGGACCCATGCAGATTAGTTGCCTCCCCCTTCAGAAGCTGTTAAGCACAGCTTCTAAGCCTGCCTTATGTCTATGATCACAAGTGTAATGAGGCTCTCATCAGGCCTAGCAACCATGTACTGGTCCATAATGACAGACACCAGGGGTGCAGTAAAATACAGGACAAGTGGGAGTCAATCCCCACATTGTAGTTGCTCACAGAAACCCTGAGTTGCCAGTTTATACAATCTGGCCTGAACGAGAAGGCCCTGAGAGGATAGTTCATCGGGACCAGCGAAAACATTGCACCCTTGGTCAAATGAGGGACCACAGGAGACGTAAGCCAGTGTGCCAGGAGAAGGCTGAAACCATTGGGTGGATGGTTCTAGTCCCACAAACTGAATACCCTGGGGAAGGGAATGGGACAATCCCAGACCATGATGGAAATGGTCAGACACCCCAAGCAGATCCAAGGTTACCCGAGGGCATAAGGGTAGAAAGTACGGATAATGAACCAACAGTCTTAAGAAGATCCCAGAGAACTACTAACGGTGTACCACCTCTTAGAGATGGTTACGTTATGAATTCTCTATAGTGTTAATGAGTATTAGCAGATATACCATGCATAAGTGGTCCTAGAGTGTTAAAGTTGTTAGATGTTCTTCTGTTAATTCTTAAATTTCTCATTTAACCTGTTACTGCTGTTGCAAATGTAAATGTTGTTAATAGGGACCTGAACATGCTGATGTAAAAACCCTGGGTATGGCAGAATTTTAGCAGGGGGGAATGAAAGGGCATTGATAGCCCTTACTGAAACTGAATGGGGCTTTCTGATTGGCCACTCCAGGCCGGAAGCAGGATTCTGAAACAGACAGCCCAGGGCCAGTGCGGGGGACCAGTGTTCCAGGATGGCCTGATTCACCAGCTGGACAGGCCAATGAGGGATCCAGGAGAGTGCTCCCCCACCCCTGAGCTGCAACTGCAGGCTGGACATGCCTGGGCAAGCCAGAGTGTGTGTGGGGTGGAGCTAAGGAGGAAGCACTAAGCAGCCAGGAACTGGGTACCAGAGAACACAGGAAAGGGGGTGTGACTCGGGTCTCCTGGGATAACCTTCTGAATGTGCCAAAACCAGGGCAAGCTGCAAAACCAGGGGCCAAACCCCAAAACCACTGATGGATGGTACTTAAAACAGTCTCCCAGTCAGTAACAAAACATGCTCCTGATTCTCGCACTCTGGTCATCACCGACCATAACAAAATAGAAGCAGCCCCCTTATTGCAAAGCAGTTCTTAAGGTCCCCTCTAGCCACGTGGTCTCTTTATGAAATACGTTCTCCTGACCCCAAAGGGACAGGCACATCACCCAGAACAATATAGGCTTGGATCTTATGCAAAATACCACGCTGCCAGCCAGTCCTTTAGTAACTACAACTAATGGTTTAATATAAAAGGAAAACAAACAAAATATAAGAGATGTTAAAGGGTGAAAGTGAATCACATATATACAAATGATTTAGAGTCCATAGAAAACAAATCCTTGAAGATCCTGTAGTTTGCAGATTAGTCCCACTCCTCTGGTGTGCACCCAGCAGCAGCAGCAGCTGGGTGGGTCTCGGTCCTTTGTTCAGTCCCAGGAGAATAGTTCCAGAGGAGGATGTTGGTTGCAGACAGATGGAAGACTAGAGACTAAAGACAAAATGGAGAATGGGCCATGGCCTCTTATTTCAGAGTCCTTGCCAGATCCAAATGGAGGTGGGCCACATGATCAATCTGGGTAACTGGTCAAACAGGTTTCCTCTTGGGCCCACTGTAGCCGGGAGCCCCTTCTGATGGGCCATTAATAGGACAATAGTTTGCAGATGCTTCATCTGGGATTGCCTCAGCTCAAACTACTTGGAACACACATAAAACAAATGAGATCCCTAGATTCTAAAACAAATATGATACCTACAAATAGATCATATAATCATTCCTAGCAGATTACAGCCTTTCTATTGATACCAAACATGGCATATCACACAGTGATTATTGCAAATATGAAATATTAATACAAAAATATAATCATAAACAGTCCCCTAGACCCAGACAGCCTCACAGGGGGCCAGGCTGAGCTGATTTCTTCAGAGCAGATCCACATCAGCTGAATTAGCAGAAAGCCAACTCAAGCTGAGCAGATCAGTGTCTGGAAGCCAGAGCTGAAGCCATTTGGAGCATGGTGAGCAGCTGGGGAACAGTGAAGGGAGGCCTGACTCCGGGAAGAAGGGCCCTGCCCCTGGAGCTTGGGGATGTGTAGCCACAGCCAGAGCTTGCATCTGGCCCCCTGGAGCATCCAGTTGCAGCCAGGCCTGGGCAGAGGGCTTGCAACGTCGAGAACTGACTGTGAGACTGTTTCTCAGGCCCCAGAGACTCTGTGTATAGTGCCCCCACAGCAGAGAGTGGCACTGGGGGTTTAATTTTCACCTTTTTCCACTTTTTTCTGTTTCCTTATTGGGTTATTTTTTTATTTCTGTGTGTGTAAGTAAATTGTATTACTTTGAACTGTATATAGTGACTGGTGGGCCAGAAGAGTAGTCAGTACAGTCAGCACCCTGGAGTGAGGACAGCCAAGCCCTGTCTTGAGAGCCCATGATAAGATTGGGGGTTGAGCCCCTAGAAATTCTGGGGCCCAGCCTTGTCAGGGTTACAGGGACTCCTCCACACAGGAGATTGGGAGGGGAGAATTTGAGCTCAGGCAGGCCTCTGGGTAAAGGAAGTGGGAAGCAGGGACCCAGATCCTTTTGCTACTCACCTTCACTGGGGTGGTATACAAACCTGGAATGTTCCCCACAATAGCGGGTCCATTTCCCCCGCTTAACCCAGGACAAGGGACTCCCTGTCCCAAGGAGTTTAAAGCCCTTTTAGAGCAGAGAGCAGATCACAGCGGAATCCCATTCATAAATCTTTCCTGTAATCTCAGGCTGGGTCACCTCAGATCACTGTTGGGCTATTTTCTAAACAGTGGGGAAGGGACACAGCCTCTGATCTGGCCTCTTTAGGATGGCTCCAGTCAGTAGCCAACGCTCACTTGCTGCTTCTGTAAAATCTTAACCTAGGTAAGGTGACTGATGCAGGAATGAAGGGAAAAAGATGCATCCATGGGTTTTCTGTGATTTAGGGATGAGAGAGAAGCTTGATTAACTGACCATTTTGTTTACACAGATTAATTCTCCTTCCCAATGAGTGTGAGTAGCTACGATCATGTAGAGCACAGCCTGCTATCACTGAACAGCTCTGAAGGCCTGGACTCCAGTCTGACCTGCAGTTACTCCGACACCATGAGAAATGTGCAGTGGTACTGCCAGTCCCCCGGAGAAGCCAGGCCTTCTTCAGGACTTTGAACAAGGATGAAAGTGTGACAGCGGGGCTGCCTCACCGAGCAGAGCTCCGTACACAGGAGATGCACAGATACCTGAACATCAGTGATGCACAGTTGCACGACTCCACTTCCTTTCTCTGTTCAAGAATGGCAGGCTGGTGTTTTCAAAGTGCCCGGGGCGGGTGTCACTCCTTGGGGTCCTCTGAAGATCCCAGCAGAAGGACCAAAGACTACATTTCTAAGACATGCCTAACTGGTTTTGGATTCCCCTTTCAAACTTGGCTTAGGCACATATGGGCATATTTGCTAGGGAATTTAAGTGTCATAGATTAGATGGCTGCCTAGTGGGATTTTCAAAAGTGCCTAGGTGACCAGCTCCCATGAATATGACTGCTTTCATGCTCCTGAAATTCCCACTAGATGTCAATCTTCTTCTTTTGATGCCTAAATACCTTTAAACTCCTGTACCCTAGGACAGTGGTTCCCAACCTTTTCTCTGCTGAAGCAGACCTTGATACCTTCAAATTTTTCAAAGCACACCACCATTAAAAAACTTATGAATATTCAAATTAACTTAAATTACTTATGAATATTCATGAACCACGGCACAGTGTTTTGGAAATGCTCCTATGTAGGGGTAGCAGAGCAGGGGTGGTGAAACATGGGAGGTCAGGAGTTGTGTGCAGTGTCAGTAGTGAGTGTGGGGAGCACAGCAAGGGAGGGGTAGCAAAAGAAGACAAGGGGAGCCATGTGGGGAACAGCAAAAGGGTGGCAAGAGAGGAGAGAGGAAGGAAGAACAAGAGTGGCTTTGTGGGGTGGCAGGGGGAACCTGGGGAGTGGGAAGGTAGGGCAGGGGAGCATGGTGCTGCACCCACTTTCCCCTTCTCCACAGTGGCTCCCTGCCACCCAGGGCAAATCCTCACCCCACTGCTGCTCTCTCCCACCCCAGTGGGTCCCATCCTCCCATCCTCTGTTGCCTGTGATGGACCCTCCCATCACTGCAGGGGCCAGAACTAAGCCTCCAGCCCCCAGCTACCCCCACACACAACCACCCCAACCCCCAGCTACAAAGACCTCCAACCAAACAGCCACCCCACATCCCCAGCTACACACCCTTTGCTACACAGCCACTCCCACCCACCTCTGCTACACACACACACATGTCCCACACAACCCCCAGCAGCCCTCTCCCCATAAAGTCCTTACCTGGCCTGTTTGCAGGCTGCCTAACACAAGCTGCTCCACCCTGTAGGGGGAGATTCACATACTCCCAGCCTCCTGCCCCTCTCTGCTGGCTGGACCTAACGTGGAGCCACTGGAACCCTGCGTTCTGGCTGCTCCTGCTATTTTTAGGGGGATCCCAGAACTCTGCATTCCAGTGCCTTCCTCTATGTTGGGGGGGGGGGGGGGGCAGAAGGCTCCCTGCCTAAAAATAGAGGGCCACAGAACTGTGTTCCGGTGCCTTCCTCCTTACTTTAACCCCTGCCTTTTCCCAACCCTGCACAGCCCATGTGGCTGGGCTGAGCAGGGAGGGAACTTTAACTTCAGTTCTCGGGGATGCTCGCGGCACACTTTGGGTGCTGCCGCAGCGCACCAGTGTGCACCAGCACACTGGTTGGGAACCACTGCCCTAGGAGCCTAAGCCTCTTTCATAGTCAAAGTGATTTAGGATCCTAAATAACTTCAGTGCTTCTGCAAATTTCATCTGAACTGCACCAGCAGTTGGTAGATGGTACCTTGGCTTTCCTCGGTCTCTGGGGAAATGAAGTCTTTGCAGGCCTTGGAGTGAAGCCTTCAACTTTCTATGGCAGACCATTGATCTTTGAAATCTCACCATCCAGTCTCTCTGCTGAGAAATAATGGAGAGCTGCTGTCATTGCTGGTAGGGCCTGGCACTGTGATCCTGGGGACACTAGTGGAACCAGATGTTGCATGTGATAGAATGACCATCATCTCTGAGCTTTTCTCCTCTTACCTACTATAACAAAAACCTTTCCGTTCTAAGGAATGGTACAAGCCAATCCCGGGCATCTGACCACTTGATCTATCAAAGTAGTTATCACCATCTGACACCAGCTGGGAAGTGGTTCATAATCAGTAACATGACACTATCAATGGTTTCTTGTGACATGTTCCATTTCTTTTCTCTTTCATGCATGGGGAGGCTGCCAAGAGACAGTGAAGCAGGACTCGTCTGCAGTTGCTTTGGAAGGAGAGTTGTGCAGGATCACCAGCCAATATGAGGATCTGGTTCTGTCCAGTTTGCAATGGTTCATTCAGCCCCAAGGGCAAAGCCCTGCCTGCCTCCTGAAGCTGTATCAGACTGAGACCACTGCACAGAGTGGGATTTTCACAGCTCAGCTCCTGCCAGACAAGAAGCTCAGCTACCCTCATATCAGCAACTGCACGCTCAGCAAAGCAGCCGCCTACTTCTGTGCCGTGGAGACGTTGGCTGTGTTCACACGGCACTTTTGTTTCGAAACAACCTCCTTGTTTCGAAACAAAAAAAACCATGTTCACACGACGCACAGTTGTTTCAAAACAAGTTAAACCCCATTTGGGGACGAAACAACCTCGTTTCGAAACACTTGTTTCGAAACAACACATGTGAACATGTTGTTTCGGAACAATAGGTTCCAAAACAACATTTAA
>ML682027.1:957645-969487 GCA_007922195.1 Podocnemis expansa
TCTGGGGGCAGCTCTGGCGGGGGGGCTGAGCCACCCCGCAGCGGCTCACCCCCCGCTGGTGCCTGCAGCCCCCTTTCTGGGGCTGCAGGGTGAGCCAGCAGCGGCTCACCCCCAGGGGTAACGAAATAGCATGTTCACACAGTGAACTTGCTATTTCGTTTCCCGCTTTTTTTCTTATTTCGAATTAACATTTTGTTAATTCGAAATAAGATATTTCGAAATAAGGTGTTGTTTCGAAACAAGTTGTTTCGACACAACTTGTTTCGAAATAACCCTGTGCGTGTGAACACAGCCATAGTGACACAGGGCACTTCCCAGGCTGTGCATAAACTCGGCAGCTTGATTCCAGTCACACTTATTCTCAAGGTCGCTGGCAAACACAGCAGCTTCTCTCTGGCCTCACCTGGCTGGCAGTCTTTACACTACGTGGCCTGTGGCAAAATTCTCTGGCTTATGTCATGAGGAGATCAGACCAGATGATCACAATGGTCCTTAAAAGTCTGTTTATTAGGAAACAGTGGAAGAAGCTTCCCGTTCAATTAAACTGTGCTCTGATAAGCAGGACAGTCACAGTTATAACCACCCCAGCTTTTGCCTTACACTAATGTTAAACAAATACGACCTACTCCAAGCAGAGCGCGCAACCAGAAATATACAAAGGCCCTGAAACTTGCACTTGGATTTCCAAGGAAATGAACAGCAGCTTCCCGAGCAAAGTTGTGACTAAAAAGCCTAATGCACTCTTTGGTCGAGATTTTTACCTTTGTAAACAGCCCTGCTGACACCAGGACTGGAATACAGAGGACACTTCTGATGTACAAATTTGAAAAGGAGGTGGAAGATTGAAGAAAGTGCTGAAGAGAGCCACAACAAAGATTTGAAGGCTGGAGAAAATGACAAACAGTGAAAGACTAAGAGCTCAGTCTTTTTAGTTTATCAAAAGGAAAATCAAGTTATGATTTGGTAAGGTGTATAACTATCTTTCTAGGGAGAACATAACTTGTTTTAAGTGGGCTGTTTAAGCTAATGGAGAAAGACATAGTAAGCAATAGTGTCAAAGTAGAAAGCAGTCAGCCAGCCAGAGAGAGAGAGAATGCTTATAAAGTTGGTAGATAACACCAAGCTGGAAGGGTTTGCAAGCCTTAGAAGACAGAATTAGAATTCCAGATTATCTTGACAGATTAAAACTGGTCTGAAAGCAACAAAAGGATAGTCAAATACAAAGTACTTCAGTTAAGAAGGAAAAAAAGTTGAACATAAAACAACAAAATGGGGAAATATATAGCTAAGTCAGAGGTGGGCAAACTATGGCCACATACAGCTTGTGGCAGCCATTCATCAGGCTCTCCAGCTAGCCACTCCTGGCACAATGAGGCCACTATCCACCCAGCCATTTTTTTTAGCATGATGTGGTGCCCTACCAAAAGCATGGTAGTGCACCTCTCTCACAATATGATCACAACAGCGCCCTTTCCAAGTGACACGTGTGCCCCTTTTCAGTCCCACTTCTTTTCCAGCTTGTGGGCCCAACAATACCAAGGCCAGAGCCTGGATGCCACCCCCCATCCCAGCCCCAACTTTTTCCCCACCCTTCTCCCACCACATAATCACCATAGAGCAGCCAAAAAGTTTGCCCAACTCTGAGGTAGGCAGTTTCACTGATGAAAACAGTCAGGGAATCATAGGGGATCATAAACTGAATATCTGTAATATGACACTGTTGTGAAAAAGGCTAACATGATTCTGGGGTATATTAACAGGAGTGTTGTATTGCCATGGAATAGCATCTGGGTCCCTCTCTGGTTGCTGCTTATCAGGACTCTGCTACAGTGAAGTCTGCCCCAGTCCAGCCCAGGTCTCCACACTCCAGTGCAGCCAGCTTCCAAATCAAGCCCCAGAGGGCTGGAACCCTACTCCATCTGGAACTTCCCCAGTGGGAGCCTCCTCATGCAAAAGAGACCCAGGAAGTTCCTACTCTGGTCAAAACCTCAGCACCCATTTTCCAGTCAGCAGGGACTCTCAGCTGGTGTGGAAGTCCAAAGGATTTATTAGCTCTCAGGATAACAGCACAGAAAAAAACTTAGCAGTTTAACTTGAGGTTACTGCAGCAATCCACTGAGGGGTGAACAGAGTCATGCCCTGAGGCCCATTTCCTTAGGCCTAAGCCATAAGACTGACCTTCTCTCCCCAGCCCCCCACATCACAAGCCTTCTCTAGTCCTCGGGTTTTTGTTTTGTTTTGTTTTGTTTTGTTTCCCTCCAGCTAAGTCAACATAGCTCCTTGGGCTTGACCTACCACAACCTATATGACTGGTTGGGTGGGGGTGGATAATGCCTGACCAGATCTGACTATGTGTGGCTGAGAAGAGCCTATCCACCCTCCAGTGCTCCCTGTAATAATCACACACTCGGGTCCCATCAACAGAATACATGAACAGAGAAGCAAGGGAAAATGAGGCACATCACTTAACACCGAGAATAAAACCTAAGACTCTCTTCAATTAATCACACATATATAGGACCAGGTTGGGGCATGACAGTCTCTCCACTTGGCACTGGCGAAGCTCCTCACTGGAGTTCTGTGTCCGAAAAGGTTGGGAATCACTGGTTTGTGTGAACATCAGCCTGTCTACTATAACTATTCTCCAGCTATAAACACATCTTGCCACGTGGGGGCGGTGTGGCGCTAAATAAATACTTAAAAAAAAAAGGCAGCTTTTTCTTCCCCACGTTCTTTGCGATCCCCATATACCCACCAGGCCCCGTTGCCCCGCAGACACTCCCATTTCTTTGAGAAGAATTTGCAAAGCATAGCAAATCTCTTGCGTGTGTAAAATTAGATTCAAGATCTACCGACAAGTGGCAGCTTCTGCTGAAAGATACAACGTTCGTTTTGAAGGCACCAAGACTATCTCTTCTTGTGGGATAAGGGAAATAGCTCCGTTCACTCAAGAAATCCCGGATCCGAAGGATGTTTCTAACTTGGCCCGCGGCAGTGATACTCGTGTCCATTCTAAGTGGGTAAAATTCCGTGTCTGAGCTTTGTGACTCTGTATCGAGTCCTGCCTTATCTTGCCATCATAGTTTTATTTGTCGTAGTGACTACGATCAGCTTCTTTTATACCTGTTTGTCTATATTTTTTGTACTGTGCCATTACCAATATTGGCTATTAGAGCCCTGTCTAATATTACCTAACTGTGCTGTCCGATTGTATTAATTGGCTCTTGCAGATCTCGCAGCAAAAAACTTTGGATTTCTGCTACATCTTAGTCAATATACCGCATCTCATTATACCTGTGTTTATCTGTCCCGCTTATGCTGCATTCTGTGTACCTGTTATGTTCAGGTTGTCTTGGAGTGTCTCAGCTGTGATTCTGTTATGTCTGAATGTGGCTGCTCTGTTCTTCCCACAGAAGACACCTGTGGAGCAGACTCAGTCACCCAAACTGAAGGCAGTGTGATTATCTCACAAGGGGACCCTGTATTTATTAATTGCACGTACCAGTTTTCTGGGTCTCCTTACCTGTTCTGGTACATTCAGCACCCAGGCCAGGCCCCCAGGCTCTTCCTGAAGGACTTGGGAAGCATGGACTCGGATGAAGGGATTATGAAAGGTTTCAATGCTACCCACGATAAAAAGAACAAAGCCTTCCATTTGTGGAAATGGTCCAGCAGCTTGAACGACTCCGCTACCTATTACTGTGCCGGGAGAGACACAGTGACAGAAAGCAGCAGAGGATCTGAGCAAAAAAAATATTCAGACTCAGAGCTGAGAAGCAGGGGAGGGGTACCGGGTTCTGAGAGGTCTTTATGAGAAGAAGGGGGCGGGAGAGTCTTCAAATATTGGTCTTGGAGCAGAAATCTCTCTACTCTCCTGGATTTTCATTCTTTGCTCTGATCCGGGGTGTAACCAGTTTAGAAATGAGGGTGAATGTCACGATTCAGCAGACTAAATTCAAATCAGGAGTTAAGGAAAGACCAGAAGAGGACAACCCTTCTCATGAACAACTCTGGTGAAAGCTGCCCTCAACCCTGTTCCTCCTGGGAAGAGTGTTAAAACAGTACAAAAACTAAAGAGAGGGATACATGAATTTTACCATGACCACAGTGTAGAAATTCCAGTTTCTATAGAAACTGGCGTGGTGCAATTGAGGAATCTTTATCCTAGCGGGATATGTGGATGGATACGATAAACATGGACAGGGAGATTCTTTACAGGACCAGCTACCTCTTGGAAAAGAAAAATCCTCACCCTTTATGAGAAAAGCTGGATTTAGCGGCAAAGGCTTAAGAAAAATCTGCTGCAACCCTTTCCCATTTGTGCATATGTTTTGCCACGGAAGGGCGGTGTTGGGGTACAGACATAATTCAAAGAACCGCCTTCTTGTTCAGTAAATGTTGCAGACTCCTAACTTCGTTCAGCCCAACCCTCTCGGACCTTCAGATTCCTCATCACCGACAGTCTGATTCAGAAACGTTTCCCAAACATAGCGAGACAGATCTTGAAGTGGAGAAAATCTCCCTCTTCCCTGGAGATGCCAGATATACAAGCCAATGAATTCTTCCTGTGGATGACCCTTGGTACCAGCGTTCTTTTCCTCAGCCTCAGACCCATTGGCCACGAATGCCTCCAACTTGGGTCTCAACACTTCTCGTCATGTTTGTTCTAAGTGAATAACATTTCTTCTCTCAGTTTTGTCCCTATCATGTGATAAACCCGCTGTTCTGGCTCTATGGGTGTCTCAGAATATGTGCCTATTATAACTGTGTGCCCCTGCTATGCTACCAGCTAATCTGAGTGTGTGTTGGGGTTGGTATTCTACTGTGTGCCATTTATATTGTTTTCTATCTTCCCCGTTTCCATTAACACTTTATATAGCACCAACCTGGGGCCACAAGACTTCTCAAAGCTTTCAGAAACATAGAGAAGCCAATTTAAAATGTCCCAGGGAACTGTAATTGTCTTGCTCACTCGTTAAATCTAAAGATACCTTAACCTTGGCTCACATCTATTTTTATTAAGAACTCTTCTATTTAGAATAATTTTTGTCTATTTCTTAAAATTTCCAGGTTTTTAAGATCAAGTGGACTCATATTTATTATTGTTGTTGTTGTACAGTCCCAATTCAGACTCAAAAAACAGATGGATATAAACTGGCCATTAGGAAATTTAGGCTTCAAATTACATAATGGTTTCTAACCATCAGAGGGGTAACGTTCTGCAATAGTCTATAAGGGAGCTGTGTGTGTGTTGGGGGGGTGATATAGCTGCTGTCAAAACTGAGCTATTAAAAGATATGGAATGGATGTTATGCTGGGATGACCTAGTTTGGATAGTGGATGTGCCAATGACATGAGATAAATAATAGAGGTGGTGGGTTCTGATTTATAACAGAGAAATCTCTTTTGGACACCTGGCTGGTGAGTTTGGCCTGCATGATCATATTGGGGATTGGGAAGGGATTTTCTCCCAGGCAAGATTGGCAGAGGCTTTGAGTTTAGTTCTTTTTGTTTGTTTTGTTTTTCTGTCCTAGGTAGCATGGACCACAGCTCACCTGCTGGTGGATTCTCTGAACCTTGAAGTTTTTAATCCATGATTTGGGGACTTTAATAACTTAGACATTTAATACAGGAGTAAGTGAGTGAGGTTTTGTGGCCTGTATTGTGCTGGAGGTCACACTAGATTATCAGATTCTTCCCTTCTGACCTTAAAATCTGTGAGTCTTTGACAAGTTAGTGTTTAGTCTCCTAGTTAGGACTGAGGTTGTGTTTAAGTTTTGTGTCAGGGTTCATATTTTAGTTAGGGTTAAAGGAAAGTTCAGGTTCAGAGTTACTTTTAAGATTATTGTTTAGGGTGAGATTGAAGTAAAGGTCAGTGCTGAAGTCACATATATGCTTAGATTTTAGGTATGGTTAGGGAGAAATCAGGGTTTGGTGTTAGTATTAGATAGTGTTGGTTAAGGTTTGTGTGGGGAGGTAAAGTGAGCACTAAGATTCTGAGTTAGGGTTTATGACAGATTATGATTTAAGATTACTGTATAATGATCAGGTTTTTAACTACCTATGCAGTATCCTACACTATATTGACTCCCTCCTCCTTCTTCCTTTTTTTCTGCTTGATCTGTATCACAGTGTTCTCTCTGCCCTGCACAACTTTACTGCATTTATCCAGCCAACTGCACTGTGATGTTTGGAAGCGTTATTACTCACATTTTATATATGGGAAACTTGAGTACTGAGTGAGATTTTTCTAAAGGTAAGTGTGGTAATTTTGGGCATGTTTACTTATTGCTTTTAGTTGCCTACACAAATCACTGGGGTACAAAAAACCTTAGCTTGGTGCCCTGACTCCCGGTGCAATGACCTGGCGTATATGGACCCATAAAGAAGGGATCCACAAAAGCCAGCAGGTTAGGTGACTCCTCACCTAGACTTACCAATGCCATTTCCGTGTCAGTCATGGAGAGGTCCCTGACCCCTCCAATAGGTTGAGTGGGCAGAAAATAGTAGCTTCTCTGGCCGCAGAAAAACAGAAAAAGTTTTATTTCCCTCGGACCTTGAGAGGAAATGTCTGGGGGAGTGCGTAGTTTTCTCCGGGATTTGAAACTGGGCCACAGAGGGAGGTGTGTGTGTGTGTGGGGGGGGGTCGGGGTGCTCACAAAATTGGCGAAACACTCTTAGTAGCTGACAACTGGGGGGTTTGTTCGAAAATGGGGGCTTAAGGGGGTGTTAGGGAAATCTCTGCCCGGAGTCAAGGACCCACGGAGTCCCGGCAACTAATGCGGTGGCCGAGCAGCCGAGGAGACCCTGGCCCCGGGAGAGTCCCACGTGGTTCCCGGCCTACCGGAGTCCCGGACCCGCGGAGTCACGGAGCCACGGACCCACGGAAAAGCGGCGCAGTTCGGGCTCCGGGGAGTCCCGGAAAAGCAGTGGTGCACCGGAGCCACGGAGTACCGGCAACGCGGCAAGGCTCCGGACGTGTGGAGTCGCGGAGTGCCGGGCACGCAGAGTCGCGGAGACACGGAGTCCCGGAGACACGGAGCTCCGGCACCACGAAGTCCCAAACCAGAAGCGGCCCTACCGTGGAGTCTCGGAGAACCGGACCACCAAAATCCCGGAGCCACGACTTTCCTCAAGGACCGGGCGGCTCCTTACTTCAAACACAAGTGACTGCAGAGTGTCTCTCATCTGGCAGCCGGAAGAGAGAGAGAGAGAGAGAGAGAGAGAGAGAGATTTAATCCTGCACTATTTCACCTATTTGCATATCCCCTTACTTGTGTTTCACAAACCTTCTTCACTGTAAGGGGGTCAACTGACCCTCCTGGGGATTCAGAAAGCGGCACTCGGATGCAAGAGAGGAAGCAAAGAACCACCTCTACTTCCAAATAACCGACTTTAAACCCGAGGACACCACCCAAGCTGTTACTGTTCTAGACAGACAGAAACACGCATAGCACAGACACCAAGCCTGTGTGAGCTAGCGCAAGACCCGACCTGCAAGGCAGCGGAATCACTGTTGTCGTCGCAGGCAGGGCACCTTTGGACTCAAAAAGTAAATCTGGCAACAGGGTGACTGTTACACAAACCTGCCCCCAGTTTTAACCGGCTACTTTCCAGTGTAACCCCTTTTGTGCACAGAGAGCCCTGGGCCTGATGGACAGAGAAGACTAGTTCCCTGAGCAACCTCCTCATCATTTCATTGCCCTCCTCTGGAGTCTGTCCAATTTGTCCACGCCCTTTATGTGACTGGGTGGCGGGTGGGCATTGACAATAGCGGGGTGTTATTGCTTCTTCCTGAAAAGCAGCTGATGCAGGGCCGCACTGAGACAAGTGACTGGCGTAGATAGGCTTTGGGATTCCCCCCCCCCCCCAGGATGCTAAACGTTTAGATTCTAGGTTGGAATGGCTGCTCAGAGACATCAGTGATTATTACATGGTATGTGAGGGCAATTTTATGTGGAAAGGAATTGAAGCATGGAGACTGGCACAGATAACCTCCGAACACGCAAGAATTCTGAGTGTCTGAGCTGTTAAGCTCTCATGTGAAAATCCAGGAGGTTTTAGTGTATTCAAGGCAGTTGAATATGTATTTTCACAATTCTTTTTTTTTTTATTTGAAAGAATTTACTCAGATATGGTCTTAGACTTTGTCGTGCAGCAAGAAACAGAATTTCCACATGACTAGTATGCCGTGAGGGGGGTCTCTAGATTTCACAGCAGCCATTATATTTAAACTTCCGTGCTTCACCTGCCCAGAGACGGAAAGGAACAAGAGTCAAATAAATTTGGCTGCAAAACCAAGTGCTTTGGAATGAATATTCCTGTGTCCCTTCCTTTCACTTTTTTTTGTCAGAATGCTAAAAAATATGAAATAATTGATATTCTTTGAAACGTGGTTCCCGGGCCACGGAATTCCGATTCACTGTGCTAATTTGGGTGATCTGTGGTTTAATTCATGCGCGATCAATGTCCCATGGACCCTGTAGGAAATGCAGCTAACCAAGCAGAAAGACTGCTGCTCGCCCAATCTGACATAAACAAGCTGGTTAATTAGGTTTGGTTCAGCCTTCAGTAAGTTTCCCCTCACTGTGTGGCCTTGCACAGTAATACACTTAGGTGTCTCCTGCTTGCAAGCTGGTCAGTTGCAGGTGCACTTGGCTTTTGGAAGTGCCTCTGGTGATTCTTAGGCGATGTTTCAAAGCACCACTGTAGGAAGTGCTTCCACTACTCCAGATGGCTCCGACCCACTCCAGCCATTTACTAGCTGACTGACGGACCCAGTTCACGTTATAGCTTGTGAGGGAGAATCCGAACACCGTGAAAGTCAGTCTGAGGGTTTCTCCGGGCTTCCTGGTTCCTCCTCTGGACTCAACCAAAGTAATCTGTGAATACACACTTGTAGAAGAGAAAAGAAAAAGAGGACATATTTTACCAATTAGGAGAGGGGCTGTTATTAGGGAACATGTGGTACCGGCCTTGCAGCTAGAGATGAGATTCCGCCCTTACCTGCTTGCAGAAGCAGGAAGAAGGCGAGGATCAAGCTGGTTGGCACGTCTGCGGCTGTCGGACTGGTTTCCCAGTTGGGTGGTGTGGTAAGCTAAAGCCCAGCCCAGCCCTGGCTCTGAGGGATGTGAGTGTCCGGATTTAGGTTTATGAACAGGGCCCCTGGAATTCATTTGCACAGGACAAGGGGTGGGGAAAATATAAGCGAACACTTCACAGGAGTGTAACACTATACTGGGATGTAACAGCAACCGGAGATCTGAGGGCTGAATCTTAACACGTAAAATTGTCGTCAAGTCTATTGTCCTCATGACACTTGGAAATTTTAAACTACCAGCCTCTGTCTCTCTTTGTCTTTCTCTCATGTCTCTCTGCCCCTCCCAAAAATACATTTTTTCAGTATTAACAACTAAGATCATCTTACCTTCCTGAGGCATACTTTGTCCGTGAGATTCTGGAAATTTACTGTCTGGAAAAGTTATTCAGAGATGCTTCGGAACAGTTTCTGCATTGTGTTGTACGGTTGGAAAGAATATTGGAGTTAAATTGCTTAGGCTGGTGAAAGGGCATTGTTCTGCAGTACAGGAGAAAATGTCACACCTGGTGCTCAGAAGTTGGAGAGCTCCTTGCGATGGTCCTTTTCTAGGAGTGAACTTCATCTATAGAAAATAGCCAGTGGGCTGGCAGGGAAGTTCAATGTGAGGTTATTTGGCCAGACCGCTCCAACCTTTCCCATTGCTGATCACTCAGGACACAGCATCTCCGTAAACTGCTAGTATGAAAAGGGGAGACCGACTTAGAGTAGAGAAGGTGCGTCTCATCAGAAAGCCCCAGTGAGTCACTGGGCATTGCAACAGAGTGATGGCGGATGAACCTGCTCCTTCTTCATGCTCCGTTCAAATACCCCTGGGAATCTACTCCATGCACTCCCCAGGGGGGAACAGAGTAACAGAGGCTCTCTCTTCTCTTAAGAGATGTTTGCTGTGTGGATGAAGGGAAATAATTTACGTCTGTTCTTTTAGCTGCGGAGGGAGAGCGCCACCACCAGTAATAAATTACCTAAATCTATGCAGGTGAAGATTTTTGTTTTGAGTTCAGAATCCGACTCCTTTTCACGGTGTCTTTCTCCACAGTAATATACAGAGGTTGTCGCCGGATTACAGGCCGCTCGTTTGTTTCTCGAAATTAGCGCTGTCTGTGGAGCCTCTGTATTGACCTTTGAGACGCTCTCTCTCTTTCTCTCGCTCTCTCTCTCCCCCCCCCCCTTCAGTGTTGTCATCAATATTATATACTTGCAATATCTTACATTAAGTATCCATTCCTTTGAGAAATGACCTGGAGGGTGAGTGTAAAGAGAGACTTTAAAATGATTTTTCCTGTCAACTCTAGGTCAAAAGGGGATTGCAGGCTGTCTCTCCAGGTGCAGTCTGGGCAGGGGTGGGGGTGATTTAAAGCGTAAACTCTCACCTTCATTTGATATCTCCCTTCCTATAAGAAAGAATAAATTCTGGTCTGATTTATCGCATGTATTTGGGCTCAGAGGGAAAGAGACAAGGCCAGATTTTTCCTTTGTGCAGCACCAAACACAGTGCGAGGTGCTCCTGAGTGCTCTTTTGAAATGGCAAAAGTTAGCAGCTGCCTTTAGGATGCTCGATTGCAGAGAAGGAAATTTACGATCTTATCACTGTCTCATTTTTCGCGTGCGGGAGACACACAGATGCGTGCAGCCTTTTGCTACCGAATGAGGACGATTACATTTTTAATCTGTGACAAAAGAAAAAAAGAGCCATAAACGAAAGAAATAAGCAAGTGAGGAAGTGAACACTCTTCAAAGCCATTGCTACGAAAACAAAGGGGTCCCAAAGTCGCATTTTCCCTGGTACTAGGGGAAAAGTTTTCAGAGGGAAAGATAGTCATAGTAGTCTGCGGATTGTCTCTCTGGATGCAGCCTGAGCAGAGGGAAAGTTTGAGGAAGAAGCCGCACTTGTCATACTTGGTGGGCATATCCTCGATCAAAAAAGGACTTCGCATCTGCCCAGGGTGCAATCACATTCTAGACTGGTAACGAAAAGCTAAGAACCAGACCCATTAGTAGAAAGATCAGGACTGAAAGAGATGTATCTTAGACAGCTCTACGCAGGTTAATAAGGTTGTGAACGTCGCAGGCTCTGCCTAAAGTCCCCACACAGGTACCCTTGAAGCACACACGTCTGCCCTCATCGTAGTGAGAAGACGATTCTTGTTTGTCACTGGGATTTTTCTGACGCCCTCTAAAATTCTCTTTCCCTTCTTCCCTTCTTATTTAAAACTCCTGGTGTTTGAAAGTATGTTTTTGGAGGTGATGGTGTCTGATTTCCTGGGGAGGAAAAAAAAAAACTGGAGGGGGTCTCAGCATTCTTCCTGTAATTAAATCTAATATTGTACTTTTTCTTTCCTGGTTTAGAAAGCCGGGGTGTCACCCTGTGTAAAATATTCTATTTTTGCAAGTGAGGCTAAGGGTACATCTAGCCAAAGTCTGATGGACTCACGAGGAAAATGGGAAGCCCAGAGAAACAGGCATCCAGGAAATACTGCAACCTTTCGCGTTCTGATCCTGCTGCCTCCTGATCTCTTATACGTGGATCTCTGCTTCTCCCTGTGTCAGAGCCTCTTCTCCAGCAATTCTTGTCAACCTATTTGGAATCCACTTCAACTCCCTGGAGGATAGCCATCCTAATCTCCGTGCAAGCCTGGGTACTCGCCAAAAGAAAGTCTGGGAATTGGGCTCTTTTATTTCTCCCGTTGCTCTACTCTGTGTGTGTGTGTGTGTGTGTGTGTGTGTGTGTGTGTGTGTGTGTGT
>ML682027.1:969497-1023751 GCA_007922195.1 Podocnemis expansa
TGTGTGTGTGTGTGTGTGTGTGTGTGTGTGTGTGTGTGTGTGTGTGTTTCAGGCGGGTCCTCTCCCAGACCGAAGACCCTGGCCCCCCGCTCTCCACAGCCCCTGCCTCTCTCCGCCTGGCCCGCAGGCCCCTGGGGGCATTGAGGCCAGGAAACGGCAGGGGAGCCTGCCTTTCCTGGCCCCCAAAGCGGTGGGGGATCTGGGGCCAGGCTGGAGGTTGCAGCAGCCCAATGAATTATCCAGCCTCAGAAGGTGGGCAAGGGGGAGTGGCCTGTGCCCTTGCCCCTGGTCTTTTCCAGGCCCAGCGACCTTCTCAGGAAAGGGTGAAGTCAAATTACCTGTTGTAATATGAAAAGAAGCCATAGTCCAGATTTAGTTCTGCTTTCACACAATTAAATTTGAATATTAATAGGATTCAACTGTTTCTCTTTGAAGTCTTGATGCCTCACTGAGGGTACTGAGTAGGGTGGTTAACAAATCATTTACAGACTAATTAGAAAGATGGAAGTGTTCAGCAACTGTTCCCCCGCCCCCCCATGATTTCTGATGTGAGTTTTGTGTTTATTTATTGTTTTGCACAGGGATTGTCCTGTTTGTCCAATGTACAAGATGTTGGGGCATGTCTGGAACATGATGACAGGGGTGTCGCTGGGGCCTGGCACATGGGGCTTGTGCCCTGAAACCCAGTGTCAGTGCCCTGAGCCCTGGCATGGCCCCTGCCTTTCCTGGTCTCCAGCCAGAGATCCTGGGCCTAGCTGCCTGTGGTGGCAGCTGCTGCTTCTGGCACTGTCCTAGGCTGGGCCGTTCACGGCTGCAGCTGCCGCTCCCTGCCTTGTCCCCTGCTGGGGATCCAGGGCCAGGCTGGTGGCAGCAGGCACCTGAGGCTGGGGTGGGCCCCAGTGCAGAATCAGGGCTGGGGGCATGGCCCATGGCCTGGGGCATGGCCTGGGCCAGTGCCCTGGGTCCTTCCCCAGGGCAGAGACACTTCTGCTACAGGCTGCAAGAACCTGTGAAAAAGCTCTGGAGAGGTCTGCAGCACTTTGCTTAACTGCAGCTGAGTGTAAATCACTGTGCTGGGCCACAAAACCTGTACCTTTCTTTGTGTGGAATACAGTTAATAACCCCATGTGATGGAGACCCCAGAAAAGCCTCTTGGATCCCCTCTGTCCACAGCCAGTCAGGACTCTGCTACGGTGGAGTCTCCTCCCATCCAGTACCCGGGTCTCCACACTCCGTGCAGCCAGCTCCCAACTCCAGGCTCAGAAGGTCTGATCCTTGCTCTGTCTCGTCTCCCTTGGAGGGGGCTTCCTTCCTCCAGGAGGGTCCCAGCCATCGCAATCAGCAGCGACTCTCAGCCAGTGTGGCAATCAGAGGGTTTATTAGCAAACCAGTTCATATAGCAGCAAGGACAGTTGGTATCAGCAACATCAGAATAACCAGAAGTGAAATCCCCAGGAGATTAGGGCTATACCCCAGGGCAGGGTCCTGTCTCTTGGACTCTCCATTTCCCTCCTACCCTCCTTCCTCTTGGTCCTTTGTTCCCCTCCTCCTCTGCCCACCTCTCCACCCTCTGGTCCAACCAGCTGAATCCAATGTGACCAGCGGGGGGGGGGGTCCCAGGTACAGGCTCCCTAAACACTACCCTCCTGCCCCCTAGTGGCTCTACCTCATATCACCCACCTGTCTTCCATCACCCGAACAGAAAAGAAAGCAGGTCAACATCTGTGTCTTCCCTTATTAACCTAGCAGAGGGTTCCCACTTTTCCACACCCCAGGCTTCCATATTGTGTTAGAACTAGCCATAGGCCTTCATGTTTAGCTGTGCCACATGTCCCCTTCTGAAAGAATGTAAAGGTCAGTGATGACCAGCAGAAGCTGTTTGTAACAAGATAAGAATGCAGTGTTCCAGGGGATAAGCATTTCTACCTCAGTCCAGCTAGAAGCACTGTGAGTTTTAGCAACTCAGACCATGATAATGGCCTCTATCTGTTCCCGCTCAGTAAAAACAAAACCCAGATGCATTATATGTATAAAACTTAATTATAGCTGCAATCTGCTAGAGCAAATGTGTGTTTATCTGCTTGTTTTGAACTTATTGTTCTATTCTGTTCTTTGTAATCTATAATGTGGTCAATAACCAGTCATGTAAAGGAATTGTAATTGCACCAATCAGAAACATCACCCTTATTTTGCTGATTTCTATCCCTATAAATATTGTTAACTTTCTGCCTCGAGGCAGAGTGCTCTTAACCAGACTGGGTTCTCCCCGTTGGTGTGAGTCTCTCTCCCTGTGGCCACTTGTAATAAAGGTGCTTTGCTGAAACCTGATTCTGCCTATTGAAGGTTGCTTCCACATTTGGCACTGTCAAAGAGGAATAAAATTATACTCCAGGTGCATTTCCAAAAGTTATTTTTAAAGAAAAGATGGGGAATAAACTTTTGCACATTCTTCCTCCCCCAAGAATTTTAAAAGCGTTTTACAAAACCCAGACAAACCTTGCCACTCTCCCTATGCAGGAAGTATTCTTATATTCCTACTACAGATGAATAAACTGAGGCAGAGTGTCAGACTCACTTCCTTTCCAGGACTAGCTCTCTTATTTTGACTTCCATCCCCATGCTCTAGTCACTAGATCCACCTTTTCTTAGATTTTCCATATTCTCTCCATTGCCTTATATTTATCTTAGAGGCTGTGAGGAGGAGAGAATGAGGTTTTGTTGTTTCTATTTTTAAATGCATGGGATGTGCTAAGATACAGTGCTGCTAGGGATATCTAACAGGATGAGTAGATTAGTCTCTCCACAGTCTTGATTCGCTTTTCTTTTTTCCTGACACTTTGATTTACACTTTATCTTGCTAAACAGGCTTGTGATTTCATTTCATTTTGTTACTTTACCCCAGAGGGGAGAAGACATTCTATTTTAGCTTCCCTCAGGTTATTCTTTAATGTTTAATTCAGCACAGTAGATATTGATCTCAAGTGTATTGCAGAGACTTCTATGAAGTGACACCAATGTAAATTTGAGAGTTCTTTTTCTTTTTCAGTTTCTTTTTTTTGTTTTTGTTTTTGTTTTACCCTGTCTTTGTGCCTCAGGAAATCCTGGGCTGTTTCCACTTCACTGGGGGAATCATCACAAGATCAGGAGGTCATGTTCTGCACTATAGGAGGAACACAGACATATTTGGTTTGGAATTCGATGACTGGCTTCTGTTCTCTCCCTTTACATTGAGACAGATCTTACATAATTGTTTTTAATTTTCAAGTGAAGCAATTGCATTTTGCCAGAGTCCCCATGGGTGGTGTAGCAGGAAGGCACAGCCCCCCTCGGAGGTAGGCTAGAGCCTGTCAATCAGGCCGGAAGCAGAGGGGCGGGTCAGAAACAAGAAGTATAAAAAGGGAGGCTGTCACCCCAGTTGAGCATCAGCCGCCAAAAAGGAAGGACGTACCTTGGTCTGCTCCTGACCACAGTCCACCCTGTGGGGAAGCTGGGCTCTGGCCACCCAACCCAGGCCCACAGGTCTGGTGGGGACCACCCGCGGCCAGGAACTGGGAGATGTCATTCGGGTTTGGGTCCAACCCCGGCCTGCAGGGAGAGTGGCTGTCAGCCAGACAGCTGGGGCCCTTGAGCTGTACCCTACAGGACTCCCCGAAGTGCCGTTGCCCTACTGTGACTTGAAGGAACTGCCCCTGGCTGCAGGGAGCCCCGAGCCTCTGTCCACCTCGTGTGACCTGGAGGAGTTGCCATTGGCAGAAGAGCTTGCTGGACTCCCCAAACTGCCACCGCCGGATGAGATGGATGGCTTCTATAATCTACCCCTGGGGGATTACCCTGAAGACCCACCATACAAGGTATGGTGGGAATGCGAGGCCAGGGGTAGCCACGGGGAGTGAGGGCCGCAGACCTTGATCGGAAGTCATGTCTCAGGGGCAGCGTGTTGTTGTTTGGACCCCGCTGGCCCCCCACACCGAGGCCTCAGGCTCTATAGAACCCACTTCAGGGTTGGCGTGTTGCAGTTTGGACCCCGCTAACCCCTGTACGGAGGCCTCAGCCCACATTGGGGACCTTGGCTGGGACACAGTGGATCTGTGTGACCCCACACCATTGTTGACCCCGACCCCCTGCCCTACGCCACCTCTCGGGTCGTGACTCCGGGAGGCAGCCGTGTACTTCTCCTTTTTTAAGTGACTGAATTGACACTGTGAAACTTTCGCCCGGCCAAGGGGCAAAAGACTTGGCAGTCCCACCCCACAAGGTGCTGGGATCTTTAGTAAGCCGCCCCTCCCCCCTCAGGAGGGTGGGCAGCTTACCTACAACTGGTGCCTTCTCCGAGGACTCTGAACTCTCCCTTTGGGAAAAGGGGGAGCCCAGCTGCCAGCTGGGGACAATAGCGGAGGCAATCCCAGGATGGAGCCAGATCAGCTTTTCAAGTGTTGGGCTGAGATGAGGCAGCAGCAGCAGCAGCAGCTGTTTCAACAGCTGGCCGCCCAGCAGCAGCAATTGCTCCAGCCGCTGGCTGCTCAGCAATTAGAGCAGCAGCAGAAAGAGTTTGAGCAGTTCATCATGCTACTGGCATGCAAAGCCGAGACCTCTTCCCCAGGTTCGGGGGTGGGCCTGGCATCAGTGCTGCCGCTTCAACTCTCGAAAATGGGCCCAGGGGACGACCCAGAGGCTTTCCTGGTGATGTTTGAATGGGTTGCCTCTGTGGCTGGGTGGCCTGCTGATCAGTGGGCTATGCTGCTGGCCCTGTATTTGACTGGTCCTGCCCAAGTCGCTTACCGCGGCCTCTTGGAGGAAGCCGCACAAAAATATAGCTGTGCCAAGGTGGCCATCTTAGATGCCTTGTATATAAGCCCCGACACTTATCGTCACCATCTACGGAACCAGACTTACCCATTGGGGGCCCACCCGCGGGCCGTAGTGCAGATGGTGAATGACCTGTGCTGTCGGTGGCTCCAGCCTGAATGACAGACTGCCATGGAAGTGGTCTAACAGGTGGCCCTAGAGCATTTTATCCACCTTCTGCCATCACAGGGCAGGATGTGGGTCCTGCTGCATCGGCCATCTACATTGCAAGAGGCTGTGAAACGGATGGAGGACTTCCTAGCTGCTGAGGGGCCCAGCTGCCATGCCCCTGCACCAGGGGCCCAAGGTGGGCAGGACTCTGGCCTTGCAGCGGACCGGCCTTGCACAAGGGCACCTCTAGAGCGGCCGACCCCCAAACCCCACACTGGACTGCCACAGTCAGAAAGGCAGTGGTCCTCAGGATTGATGGGGAAAACCCTCTCTGCGAAGCCTGAGATGGGACCGGCGACTGGGGTAATGGAGTGGGGGCCCTGCTTTACCTGTGGGCAGTTCGGACATTTGTATCATCGATGCCCCCGGGTGGACTGCTTGTACAGGGAGGCTTGGATAGGTGAAGCCCCTGAGAAGCATGTTAACCCACGTCTGACAACCAAATTTTCGCTGGAAGGAGAAAGTCTGCAGGCACTAGTTGACTCGGGATGTGGGCAAACCCTTGTTCACCGTCACTGATCACAAAAAAAGGGCTCCCTTGGGACTCCTGTTCACCTGTGGTGCATCCAGGGAGAAGTTCAAACCTACTCCAGTGCTCGGGCAATGCTTACGGTCGGTGGAGAGACCCGGGAGATTTTGGTGGGGATAGCCCCTCAGCTCACCTACCCGGTGATCCTGGGACAAGACTGGCCATCATTCCCATGTGTACTCTCAGAGGCCACCCAAGCAGGGGGCCAGGAGACTTTAGGCCTAGAAGGTGATGCCCCCGAGCAACCCTCCGGATCCCTGGTGAATGGAGCATGGGGGGAGGCCCATGGGAGAGTGGCAGGATATCACCAGACAAGCCAGAGGCATCTCCGCTGATCCCCCTGCAAGACTTTGTTACGGACCAGAGGGAGGACCCCAGCCTGAGGGAGGATTATAGCCAGCTAGCTGCCATGGATGAGAAGCCAACAGACCCCCAGGCCAGGTCACAGTGGCCTCAGTTTGAGCTGAGGTGAGAGCGCCTTTATTGGGTCACCCAAGACCCGCAAACCCAGGAACCTCGATCCCAACTGGTCGTGCCCTGATGCCACCGCAGAGCACTCCTGCAGCTGGCCCATAATGCCCCGACAGTGGGACACCTAGGACAAGAAAAGACAACGGCTCAGGTCTTGGCTCGCTTTTATTGGCATGGGGTCCATGCAAAGGTGAGGCAATACTGTAAGTTCTGTCCAGAATGTCAGCTAACGGCGTCAGCAAACACCTCCAAGGCTCCATTGGTCCCTGTGCCCTAGTGGTTGGCACCCATTCGAGTGGGTAGCCATGGACTTGGTCGGGCCCCTCCAGAAGAGTATGGCAGGGTACCAATACATATTGGTCTTAGTGGATTATGCGACCCATTTCCCCGAAGCAGTTCCGTTGCGATCAGCAGCAGCTAAGACCATTGCAGCTGAGATAGTCAAGATCTTCACCTGCGTGAGACTGCCAAAGGAAATTTTGACCGACCAAGGCCCTAATTTCACCTCCCAGGTGCTGAAGGAGATTTGTGACCTCCTGGGGATCCAACAGCTCCGGACATTGGTATACCACCCACAGACAGATTGGCTTGTCGAATGTTTCAACCGGACCCTCAAAGGGATGATGCGGATGTTCTCCCCTGAAGAGCTTCGACACTGGTATCAGTTGATCCCCCTCCTGTTGTTAGCAATCAGGGATGTGATGCAAGTGTCCACCCACTTTTCACCCTTCGATTCGATTCAACACTTAAAACTTCAAAGAGAAACAGCTGAATAGGAATTGATGTGCAGAATTGATTGTGTGGAGACATGATTAAATCACGACAATGGCTTCTTTTCCCATCACAACGGGTGATTTGACTTCACCGTCTTCTACGTGCTGTTTCTCAGTGTTTGAATTTTAACAACTGTTCTGATTGCTGTTACTGTATGACCTGATCCCATGTCTTGTACTCCCTTGCCTTTATTTTCATCCCATTCTGTAAGTTTCCCCATCTTCAAAGCATCTGAGAAAGTGGGATTTTCTCCAATGAAAGCTCATGTGATTAACAAATCTGTTAGTCTTTAAGTGACACAAGACTCCTTTCTACTTTTTCACAAAGTAGGCCGATGTTTTAAAATGTGCATATTAAAAATTAAAATAGGCCTATGTTTTAAAATGTTTATTAAAATGACTGTTAAAATGTTTTATTGTAAATAAAATTAATTAATTGCATTTAATTAATTCAGTTTGTGTGAATTCATAATTGAAATTTAATTTTTAGATAGTTTTTATTAATTTTAAGATTTTTTTGTGGTGAGAAGGAAACAAAGAAGGAGGATGAGAAAGAAAGAAAAAGAAAGAAGGAAGGGAAGTGAAGAGAAAGAGGGAAGGAAGGAAGAGAAAGAAAAAAAGGAAAAAAGAGAAGAAAAGAGAAAAATAAAGAAGAAAGGCGTGAGAAAAAGGAAACAAGAAAGAAACAACAAGAAAGATAAAAGAGAAAAAAGAAAGAGAAGGAAGGAAGAAAAAGAAAGAGAAAAGAAAGCAGGTGGCAGGCTACACCTCCTCCCTGGCTGCCCGGCAGTGTGCCTGTCACTGCTGAGGCTGCACAGAAGCACTGCTCTGCTTAGTTTGGCAGCTGGGATCCAAGCAGTTGGCGAGTGAGGAGACACCATCACTGCCCAAAGCCCCATGGTGAGTGTTGTCTCTCAGCCCGAGGCTCTCACTGAACCCAGTCTTTCTTTCTTTCTCCAGTCCGATGCTGCCTCAAGAGGCTCAGGCTCAGAGACAACACTCACTGCAAGGCTTTGAGCAGTGATGGTGCCTCCTCATCTGCTAGTCCCTTGGGTCTCAGCTCCTGAGCCCCACTCCTGTGTGCTACCAGATAACGCAGTGTGCTGGAGCTGAAAAAGTTGTGTATGCACGCAAACATGCACACCTTAGAGGGAACAGTGACCCTAGGTCACCTCTATGGAAGGATAGGCCCTGTCTGTAACTGACCATGCATGAGAAGAAAACAGAATGTTTAGCTGGATGCCATCAAGATATTTCTGGGTTTTTTTTGATTCCTCTGTGCTGAGCACATGTACCTCCCAGCGACTATCCTACAGCTACCCAAGTTAAATCCCAGAAAAGCAATTCTCTGTGTTTCTTATCCATTCCTCTTAATTAAAGAATGTACCCTTGTAAAATAAAATCTGGTCCTTGTATCTTAAAAGGCAAGAGGTTTTGTGGGCATGTGTCTCAGAATGCACAGCAAGCTACTGAAGGGGATTCTGTCCCATTTTCAGCTGAGATCCCAGCTGGGGCTCATGCACTCTCTGGAGCAAGAAAGACAAGTGATTGATGATACCTCAGAGGAAAGAATTCCCAAGTGGTCTTTCCTGAATTTTGAAGAGGTTTTTGCATTTGGGTGGTGACGGAGACACCACTCAAAGGCCAGAAAACTGGTAGCCTAGGGGAGTTTTGAGACAAAGCTTTAGGGTCAGTGGGGCCTTTTTCAGTCAAAGTCCCAGAGTGGAGAAACAGCCTTGACGCTCTCCTTCCCAGAGCCAGTAACAGCAGCCAGATCACTACCACACCATCCTTGCCCCTCTGGTTCCCACCAGAAACTGACCCACCAAGCCTCTGATGCTCCTTTTCCAGAGACCAAAAGGCTTTGATTAGCTATCTCTGTGCAGCCTGTCTAGGCAGAAACTGAGAACTCACTTTCACTGCTCTTTATGTGGGGTAGGAATGTCACAGACAGGATGCACATGCCTGGGATATGATCTGTGTAACTTTTCTCTTCACATTTGCAATGGAATTGTTTGGTTTGATCCCAAATATGCCATGCACAAGGTGTTCTGTTTTGAATTCTCATAACATATTCCAAATTATTGTTATTGTAGCATGTTTCCTGCAGTATTATGTATGTAACCAGACAGGGGTGTTGCTGCCCCGGGGAGCACCTGGGGCAACTGCCCAGGCCACGCCCCCTGCCTCAGGCAGCTGCCCAGGCCACACCCCCTGCGAGCAGCTGAGCCCTAGATCCCCAGCTGCGGACGGGGCCGCCGTGGCCGCGGGTGGCTGAGCCCCGGGTGGGGTCAGGGCTTCCACAGCTGCGGGTGGCTGGGCACTGGATTCCCCACTGGGGACAGGACTGCTGTGGCTGTGGACAGCCAAGCCCCAGATCCCCGGCCAGGGATGGGGCTGCCGTGGGTGGCTGGGCCCTGGATCCCTGGCTGGGGACGGGGCTGCCATGGCCAAAGGTGCTTGGGCCCCGGATCCCTGGCTGGGGACAGAGTTGCTGCAGCTGCAGGTGGCTGGGCCCCAGATCTCTGGCCCAATTGGGCTGGAGACCGGGAGAGACAGGGCCCCGCCAGACCCGGGGCACTGGCACTGGTATTCAGGGCACGTGCCCCATCTTCCCAGCACCAGCGATGCCCCTGTATATAGATATGAAACATGTCTCCATGGGTTTCATACAGCTCATGAAGTGGGGAGACAATCAGAGCTGTATCACAAGAGCATGTAAACAGCCAAGGCTGCAAACACACATCCAGAGAAAATACAAATGACAATGGACTAGTGAAATGTTGGTACTACCTGGGAGTGGAGTGGCTGTTGATGGGCACAGGAGGCTCCTGCCCAAAGTCCCAGTGCCAGGGCCCTGAGTACTGGGAGTCCAGGGCTGGGGCAGTATGGTGGCAGCTGTCTTCCCCCACCTGGCCCTGGCTGCTGGTCCATGGCCGGGAAACCCACAGCAGTGGCTGTGTTCCCCAGTCCCACCCCACATTGGGGGTCTTGGGTCAATCTGCCCATGGCGTTGGCTGTCTTCCCTGAGTCCGTCCTTTGCCGGGCATCCGGGGCTGGGCTGACAGCAGCAAGAGCCCAGTCTGCACCCTGCTAGGGTCCCCAGGACCAGATTGGGTCCAAGGTCTGAATCGGGACCAGGAGCAGTGTCTGGGGCCGATGTCTTTTCCCAGGCACCACTGCTCCTAGCACCTGGGCTGGAGAGAGAAGTTGTCCCTCCTTTTTTCAATGAAAGGAATCATCTGGCTTTAAAGAGGAATCGTCACAGTTGAACTGTCGAGGGCTTTTGGCCCAGAAAAATCTCCACTTGAAATGTCTCCATGTATGACCAAGGAATGTGCCTTGCCTCAGGAAAAGCAGAGATTGTCTGTAAAAGCATCATCAGCCATCCACATGATTAGCACTGGAAAGGACTACAACAGTAAGCTTTAGTTCAGACTGTGTCTTATATTTTTGTTTGTTAGTGGTTACTTCCTCTTCCTAATTGCTTGCCTTTTTACCAGGGTGTGTCTGCCCAATTAGGTGCCCTAGGCAGTTGCCTAGGGTACCAAGCAGTAGGGACCACAAAAGATGCTCCCCCAGGGCCATCCTTGGGGGAGATTAGAGGGGTGATCGCCCCTGGTCCCATGGTTCTGTGGGCCCCATGCTGTCCTGACATAAGCAGGGTAGGGCAGGGCCCACACTGCTGCCCCACACAGCCATGCTGTCCCCTGCCCCCTCCCTGCTGCTTTCAGCATGGAGCTTTAAGCAGGGGGAAATGGAGCAGGAGCCAGGAGTGCGCACCCATCCTCTCCACTGGGCTGATTCACGCCCCCCCCCTCCTAGGGCGGAGAACAGCCAGCCAAGGGGTGGAGCAGGCTAACCCAGAGGCCTGGCTCCACCCTCTCACCCCTCTCCTGGTCTGGCTGTTCTGCCCTGTGGGCAGGGTGGGCCAGCCCAGAGGCAGGGCTGAAGAGTGGAGCCCAGCCCCCGGATCAGCCCATTCCACCCCTGGCTCAGGGGAGGGGAAGGAGTGTGGGGCAGGCCAGCAGTGCTCCTCAGAGCACCAGGAGGTGCACAGGCTGATTGCCCTGGGCCCCACTCTCCCCCATGGGGATGTCAAAATTACATGCACCTAGGATGCCAGAAAACCTTGGTCTAGCCCTGCTCTTCACTCAACAATTCTGCTTTTGTGTGAGGGAAGTAATTAGACTTTGAGATGGAATTGGCTGATTTTTAGACCAAGGAGTGGTGGACTTCAAAATTCAGTGACTGGATGACAGACATTGAAAATCTAGAAAGGCAGATGTCTATCCTGGCATTAAAACACAGGTAGAAAGAAGTGCATGATCTCTGCGAACAATATCACCTTGTGTTTGATGGGTCAAATTGCTTACAAGACAGCTACAACAATCTGAAGAGACATGTATCTGAAATTCTTTCCAATTTTGGATCAATGTACCTATGTGAACAACTGCATGGATTATATCAAAAGCAAAATTTGAAGCCAACAATAACAGTTTACAGTCCTCCTTGAAAATGAAGACAACAACATACAGACCCTGTAGCAAACAGCTCTGCAAAGAGATTCTTCCACAGATGTCACACTTCTATGTTAGCCAGAGATTCTCAAAATAACTGTACCAAAGACTTGATAGATACAAAAAACTCCACTTTTTCATTGATGTGAATTAACATTCACAATAATAGTTCCTTAGAGTTGTTACCTAATGATTCCTATTTGTATTGAACCTATTTCTGGGGGTATTGTGTGACTCCTGACATCTTAAAAGGGAGGGTCACACGCACAAGAGTGGAGTCAAAAGGAAGCATCATGCAATGGACAACTGACTCATTAAAACACATCATACACTGTTAAAATGTTTATACATTAATTGTTTATTGACATCATTGTATGTCTTTTTTTGTTGGTGGTGTTGTTAAAAAGCTATATGTAAGCGGGGGGATGGACCCGCTCTTGTGGGGAACTTCCCAGACTTTGTATACCACCCCAGTGAAGGTGGGTAGCAAAAGGATCTGAGTCCCTGCTCCCACTTCCTTTACCCCAAGGCCTGCCTGACCTCAAAGACTCACCTCCCAATCTCCTGTTTGGAGGAGTCTCTGTAACCCCAACAAGGCTGGGCCCCAGGATTCCTGGGGGCTCGACCCCCACTCTTATTGTGGTCTCTCAGGACAGGGCTAGGGTGTCCCCACTCCAGGGTGCTGACCACACTGACCACTCTTCTGGCCCACCAGTTACTATATACACTATATACAATTTATTTAAGCATACAGAAATAAAAAGAATAACCCAATAAGAAAATAGAAAAAAGTGGAAAAAGGTGAACAATAAACCCCCAGAGCCGCTGCCTGGTGTGGGAGCACTACAAACAGAGTCTCTGGGGCCTGAGGAACAGTCTCACAGTCTGTCCTCCACGTTGCAAGCCCTCTGCCCAGGCCTGGCTGCGACTGGATGATCCAGGGGGCCAGATGCAGGCTCCAGCTGTGGCCACACGTCCCCAAGCTACAGGGGCAGGGCCCTTCTTCCCAGCGTCAGCCCCCCTTCACTGCTCCCCAGCTGCTTACCACACACAGCTCCAGGTGGCTGCAACTCCGGCTCCCAGCCGCTGCTCTGGTTCAGTGGGGCTCCTCTGGTCCTCCTGCTGTGGGGCTGCACAGATGAGCTCAGCACCTTGGGCTCCTTCTCTGGCCTCCTGCCCCAGCTTCAGGCACCTCTGGCTCTGTCACTGCCTCCAGCTCTGCTCTGCTCAGCTCCACTTGGCTCTCTGCTGGTCCAGCTGCTGTGTGTCTCCTCTGCACAAATCAGCTCAGCCTGGCCTCCCTTCCTGGGTCCTCTGGCTCCCAGCTGCTGGCTGCTTAGTGCTTCCTCCTTAGCTCGCCACCCCCCCCCCCCCCGCTTGCCCAGGCATGTCCAGCCTGCAGTTTCAGCTCAGGGGCAGGGGAGCACTTTCAATCAATCAGGCCATCCTGGGACACTGGCCTCTCCCACTGGCCCTGGGGCTGTCTGTTTCAGAGTCCTGCTTCCAAGCGGGGTGGCCAATCAAAAGGCCCATTCACTCTCAGTAAGGGGTGAACATGCGCGGGCGAGGGGAACGACGGTCGATTTGAAAGACCAAAAGTAATTCTTCTGCTTTCCCCGTCGGTTCACTAGCAAGGCTTTGTGGTCTGCACTGGAGTGGCTGGGGAAACAGGATCCCTGGGCTTTGTCGTCTCGGACCGGTTTCTGGAGGAGACCTTTCCCTTTTCTGTTCCTGTTTTCCCTCCCACTCTTCGCTTGTGCCTTTTAGAACGGAACCGCTATGGGACGCGGAGTAGCTCTTACTATGTCTGTGCAGCTCCTAACACACTGTAGCCTGGGAGCTCTAGATAGCTTTAAAGGCTGATTTTAAAAGGCAACAAGTAAAAGAAGGTGGGAAAGTTGGTGGGAAGCTGGCGTCTTGGGAACCTCCCAGACCGGCCGGCAATACTGTAAGGAAAGAAACTATCCCGGGCCAGAAGCAGAGTTCATGGAAATGGACAGAGGCCTCCGGGCTTCGGGTCTGGCCCGAGTGTGAACAGGTCAGAGCTGTCCTATGAGCTGCGGTGTCTTTTGTCTTCTGCCCACAGGGGCGAGCTGCCAGGTCGAGGTGCATCAGAACGAGTCTGTGGTGCCGTGCGCAGGGCAGAGCGGCACCATCACTTGCCGCTACCAAGTGAGCAGTTTCTGGAGTCTGCAGTGGTTCCGGCAGCTCCCCGGCGGACCGCCCGCCTCCCTGCTGATCCTAGTGTCCGATGAAACGCAAACCAAGGAGCCCAACCTCACGGCGGACCTGGAGACGGGGAACCGGCGGAGCTCCCTGCACATCAGGGAGTCCCAGCTCCGAGACGCAGCCACTTACTTCTGTGCGGTGGTGACACAGTGATGCAGAAACCCTGGCAGGCTGCACAAAAACTCCCCGCCTGGGTTTAGCTCAGGCTGCAGGACCGGAACAACGCCTGTTTCTACTTCCAAGCACTCCTTTCTTCAGTGCCTCTCCAAGCGCTGGGTCTCCCCCAGCACTGTCACCCCAGAGAGGCTGGGCCCAGCCCCGTTATCCATTGCACAGGCCGGGAGCCGAGCTGAGAGAAGCGGGGAATTGCCGAGGGTCACAGGAGCAGAAAATGAACTCTAGGACCTAAATTGTAGGTTATCGCTTTACTCACGAGCGCTGCCTGCTTAATGCTGCTCGGGACACCTTAGCCCAGGGACAGAAATCTCAAGGCCTGAGGGGTAGAGGTAGGTAAGAAATTAAGATATAAAACATAAGAAAAAGGGGTCAAGAAGAGAGAGAGAAATAAAGAAAACTGCAGGACGTGTCGGGTGGATTCACAGTCCAACAGGCATAGGAGAGAGGTAGACGAACATAAGTAAATGAACAGGGGATACATGAGAAAGAAAAATCAAGGTTAGGGGCACAAAATAGCCCCTTTGTCAGGGAATATTAGACACCGAGGACTCAGGCAGACCAGGAGGGGCCATGGCTCAGGTGGTGTGTCCGCACATATCTGGCGTTCCCAGTTCCCAACCCGTCCGCAGCTGGGAATAAACCCTTTCTCCTGCGGGAGTCCACGCTGCCCAGTGTCAAACCCGCGAAAAGGGAACTGCTTAACATGGAAAAAGGTTAAAGCCGCAGGAACAGTCACAAGGGAGCTCGCTGCAGTGTATATCTGTCCCCGTAGGGGCTGCCCTTCAAACCAGGAGGAAGCAGATTGAGTTAATAAAGTGACTGTTGGCTTTGTCCAGAAAAACAAACAAGGAGTCTGGTGCACATTTAAAGACTAATAAATTTATTTATGGCATAAGATAAATTAAATAGATTTGTTAGTCTTTAACAATGCCAGTAGACTCTTTGGGCATGGCTACATTGCAGGCTTAAGTCCAATGAACCTGGCTTAAGTTGACTTAAGAAGTCAACTTATGCATTTGCTAGGGCCTGATCAAGCCCCCAAAGTCAGATTGGACTCTGGGAGTCCCATGGGGACTGGGGTAGTGCAGCGGGGTGGGCCTACCCAGTATGTCCATTTAATAAGGTCCACTTAAAGTTGTTAAGTTTACTTCAAAGGGCCCCCAATGTAGATATAGCCCTTGTTTGTTTTGCTCAACTATATTAACATGGCTATGCCTTTGGAACTCGCCTAACCCCCCCTGAGACACTTTCAAAAGACCAGGTTACAGGTTTGGGGTTTTTGTTTTTTTGTTTTTGGTTTTTTGGTTTTTTTGCACAGGTTGGGGAGCCCTGTGTCTAACTGAACAGAGATAGGTGGTGGAGTCTTGCAGCTGTGCTTCACTGATGTTCAGGTAGCTGTGCCTCTCCTGTGTACGGAGCTCCACTCTGAAAGTGAGCCCCACTGTGTCACTCCCATCCTTGTACAACCCAATGGGGGAATTCCAGGGCTGAGGCCTAACAGCATTGAGACAGAGATGGATAGCTCAGTAGGCCTTGGGGGGAAGCTGCATTTCTCTGTTCCACTAGCAGTCCTGGAAGAGGCCAGTAGAAGCAACTAGCTGATAAGGAAGCTGTAGAGAGCCATGCTTCGAGGACAGTGTACTGAAATTTGGAGCCAGAGAAGGTGTTTGGATTTGCCTGCAGATTTCTGAAAGTCAGCCCATTTGGGTCAGCTCGAGGACTAGGCCAAAGTCTGTGGCACAGGTGAATTATGACTGGAGGGTATGTGGGGTGAGGCGGGTCAAAGGTAGGGGTTGTAATTGGGGGAATTTTGGTGCAAAAAGGATGGACCCAGAATTTAATTGGCTGTACAGCAATAGTTTACGCTATGTAATATGTCACTATATACAAATAATGTCCACTATTCTCTGCAGCTGTGTAGAATAAAGCTCCACTCCTCACTAAGTTTGTGGTCCCTGCTTACTGAGAATTCCTCTACAGTTCCAACTTGGCTTGCTGCCGTTATAGTAATGTGTATCGTAAGAGCGTAAAATTCCATTTCTCAGTTTCCTTAAATTCTGTCAAATGTGTCCTTATCTTGTCTTCATGTTTTTTTCAGCACCAAAGATCACAAATGTGCTTTTTGTATCTGATTATCTCTTTTGTTTGTGTCTTCTCAGGGTGTCAATATATGCTTGTAACCCTTCTGCCAGGGTGAAATGGCAGAACAAGGACCAGTTCTATATCTAGAATTTTCCAAATAATGTTATAACTGGCTTCAGCCCCCACCCAGTTTTCTGAGAAATCATGCACTATTCCCTGGGTACTCCAAAGGGGTAATGTGTCCCTGCTTGCAGGCATGAGTCTGAGTATAGTATACAGAACTTTTAATACTAACAGAAACAGAAAGTAAAAGGCCCAATAACAAAAATCAGCACTGATCTGGAGACTCATTTGAAAACAGGTTCCCAACATGATCCCACACAGCATACCAACACATCTGAACTCAATACGGAGAGGGTGGGTTACTTACCAGTAGCCATCCTTCTTCAAGAAGGTCTGCTCAAATACATTCAGTGATAGGTGTGTGTGCCTCAGTGCATGATTGGTCAGAATTTTTTTAGCCCTACCCTGTCAGGACAGGATTGATGTCCAACACCCCCTGGCCACCAGTGGCTATATATATATGGCCACAGCCCTGCTCCTTCTCAGACCCTACTAGTCGCTAACTCCCAGTAGCAGGGATGGTGGGAGTGTTCTGATTGTATCTGAGCAGCCCATCTGGAAGAAGGATGATGACTGGTAAGTAACCCACCATTCTTCAAGCACTGCTTGCATAAACTCAGTGATAGATAACTGCTAGCCATACTGAGGATGGCGGGTGGAGTCCAGTATTTTAGTACAGCTACCCCCACAATGGCCTAACACAGGCCAAGAGGACACCAGTAGACAGCTTTGGCCTACTGTGGAAGGGAGTGAAGGCCTATACCTCACCCTGTCACCTGTATACACCAGTAGGGACCGGAGAATGCCTAAAGTCAACTTGTCAAGTATGGAGAGGTCTAAGCACCACTACCCTGGAACTACAGGAAAACATCTGTGAGTGACAGCCTGAGAGTCCAGGGAGGAAAACATCCTGGCAAATGAAGACAAAAGATATAACCTTTAACTCTGGGCCTGTGATATGCACCTCCACCAGACCTGGGGAGGACAACTAGGGAGAGGTCTAAGGAACTTCAGCTCACTCATAGGAGTGGAGAGTAAGGTGCAGGATTCCAACCCTTTACAGTAAGAATCAGGATTAAAGAGAGGGATAGGAGGAAGCAAGGACTAGCCCCTCCCAAACGAATGCTTGCCTGTAAGCCTCACAAAGCCACACTAAGCGAGGCCGTGTCCCTGTGAATGTACAGGAGACGACGAGAGCACTGGCCACAAGGTATGGGCATGTCAGGTAAACCAGGAAAGAGGAAGGCAGATACGCTGCCAGAGAAAGCTATAGGTGTGGCTGGGATGGGCCAGAAACGTTTTTTCCCCTCAGCCCTTGTAGGTCCAGCTGAGGGAAGAAAAAAGAAAAAAAACTTGTATACCAGGGCGCAAGATGAAAAATAAGGTCGAACTATATTCCACCACCAGGAGACTGTCAGAACCAGACAGCTGCGGCCAACACCCCGGGGAAGGGTTCCCCCTCAGCGGGGGGGGGGGGGCACGGGCTGACGCAGAAGGGTAAACTATCCCCCATTGTACATGACCTCGACTCAACAGAGAGGGGGAAAGAGAGACAGAGAGAGAGAGAGCCCTTCCGCAAGTGCAGGGCTAGCAGTGAAAGATGGTGCCAACCGTCAGCATTAAGGGGATGGCAGGACAGAATTAGTGTTGTCCTATGCCTGCTTAGGGTCAGAAAGGATCAATAGAGTTTGGCTAGCGTGGAGGACAGACGAGGCATGACAACAGCCAGGCCAGGTCCGAATGGCCTAGGAGCCGGGAAGAGCACCCTGGACGTACCCAGATTTCCGCACTTGCTCCTTGAGCAGCCAAGAGATGGCCTCTGCTCTATAGAGCTGGATCAGGCTCTTTCTTCCACCCTGTCAACAGATGAGGAACAAAGTGACCTCCCGTCCTGGGAGGGGTATCCTATGTTAACCACTCACCGTATGCACTGAGGACGCTTCGTGGTCACCTGGTGGTCCATAAGTTCGGCTCTCAAGCTCAACGGAACATTCCCCTTGGTGTGAGGGGTCATGGACACACTGGGAAGGAATGCGAGGGCATTTGGTGAGACTCTGGGGGGCTCCAGAGTTGGTATAGCACTGAACGACATGATTGCTGAAGCTGTACCGAAAAAGAGGAGATACTGCTAGGCAGGGCTTTGAGTCTGGGCTCGTGGGGAATGGGTACACAGCCAGGCATTGGCTGTTTATAGTTGGAGACCCCAAAACGCGCAAATAGGATGCACCCAGCCATGGCCCTTCACCCATTTCTGGTAAGGTGGAAGCAAGGCTATGACATTTTCAGTCCCTGGAAGATTGCAGCCAGGCAACCAGTGGATAACGCACTACCCATTCCGCTGACTGGGCATACTATGGCCCTCAGTGGTGATGGTTGATGGAACTGGCAACAAAACAAAGTGAGGGGAAAGAAGGAGAGGGCCACACCTATTCTGAAATTCTTCGTGCAGTCCTGGGGCCAGTGTTAGCCAAAAGGTCCAACCCAGACCTGGCTGAGTGCCGGTAAGGGCATGTGTCTGCCCGAATAACCCCAGGATGCTCCTTGGTTGTTTACCCTGAGGCAAGCATTTAGGGGAGATCAAGGGGAAGGAAGTAGAAGAAGGGGAGGCCCTGAGCGACTAGACCAAACAGATGCTGGACTATGGCCTGTGCGGGAACCTCTGCAATGGGAAATGATCAGGAAGGAACCTTTAGTCCCCCAGAGATACTGAAACTTGGCCTACCATGTTGGGGGCCAAAGTTAAGTGGGCCACAACCGCATAGTGGCCCACCAACCCATGGACTGCCCTAGTGATCATGTAGAACGTGGGACAGGCACCACTGCAAGGGAAATCTATGAGGAAATTTAATCAGATTTACCCACTCAAGCCCCATGAGACCCAGAAAGAGTAGCTGTAGGGGCGATTTCTTTGCCTGGAGTCTGTACCCCAGAGATCCCCTGCCCCTGTGTTTGGGATTCAAGGAAGGATAGAGAGGAGAGCAGAAAAGGGTGCTGTGTCAGAAAACAGGCACCTAGTTCAGAGTAGCGCAGGGGCAAGCGTAGGAGGCAGTAGGCTAACTATGCTTAGAACCCTAACAGATCGCCCTCTACCCCGTCTAGGTGGAATGTGCGTGTCAAGCATGGTGCACAAGTCCTCCGAGTTGGATGAGGGAACCTGACCCTGGAGGTAATGGTGGGTGGAAGATGAGACGGGGGGGATCCCACAAACCATTTCCTCGACAATAGGACGTACACTGCCCCTTTGCCATTCACTCGAGAACCCAAACCCAAATAACCTGTAGGGCTATGGGGTGTTGGGGGGTGGGGGAGAGGTGGGTTACCCAGGTGTCAAACACAGCAAGGTCACCAGGAATATCCCTGTTTCTACATGCTTGATGCATGGGCCAACAGGGAATAAGCCCCAGGGGCTTCAAGTCGCCCCGGGGGTCCTGGATCCCACGCAGCATATGTTCAGAACCTTCCTTGAACAGTGAACTTCCATCAAATGGAAGGTCCTGGATGACCTTTCTGCATAGAGGGAGATGTTCCCATCTCCCTAAGGCAGGCTGATCTCCATATAACCAAGGCAGAGGTTAGTGTGCAGCTTGCCATGCCGGAAGCATCCTAGGAGAAGAGGAGGAGGTCCTGGGAGGCAGGCTTGCCCTCCTCCCTATTGTCCTGTGGGAGGAGGTGATGAAATCTGCTCAAGGACTCGCAGATGTCTACCAGGTGTCGGTCCACTACTGCTTGCTGGTTGGTGATCTGCAACTGGAAGGCCGCGGTGGAACAGACCTTCCTGCCCAAGAGGTCAGCCTCTCTTCCCCCTTTCGAGCCCGAGAGGGGATCCTGCGAAGGCCACCCCACTCCCCAAGGCAAACTTCACTATCCCCCTTGGTGGCGCCAGGTGATGGGGCCAAGAAGGGGAATTCCGGTGCAGGAACCTGGTATTTAAGTCGTGCCGTGTTGGAAACTGGTGGCAGAAAACCTGGTGTTTGCCAGCAGGCCAGTGCTAATTCATCTATGCTTGGAGTGGAGGGGTACCGCCACTGGCTCTAGGGGGGTGGTGAGGCCTGGGTCAAAAAAGGAGGCCCCAGTGTGTCCCAGGAGAATGGGCTGAATGCCCATGTGCGTGCAGACCGAGCACAGGAGGTCAAAATGTGCCACAACATCACCCATGTGAGAACGAGGCCTTGGGGTAAGGGCCCTCTCTGGAGTCGGTGACACCGGCGCCCAGCCCTGTTGGGAGTCTGGGGACCACGGCAGTCCAGAGGACCACTCTTGGGGCTGGAATTTGAAAAGCGTCGGCACTGCTGATGCTGGATGGGGTCATTTGGTGCCCCTCGAGGGCCCTTTGCAGAGGCTTGAAGAGCGGCGCCTCTCGGCAGCGGGGTACCGATGCCTCGGGTGTGGGTGCCAATGGCGCCACTGAAGAGGAGGGACTGTGCTGGAGGGATCTTTGATGTTCCACCTCCGGCTCATTTTCGGTGCCGTGGCACCGCTCAGGCTTGGGGCCTGGAGCCAACCCCGGTGACGGGAAATGGCACTTTTTGGCCTCCAGCCATGTGCCCAATAAGAAGGGAGGCTTTCTGCCCCATGTAGGAAGCCTGGACGTAGGAGGCATTGGCAACAACAGCAGTGCCTTGGCTGCTTCAAGGCCTGCGGTGTTGATGGGACCTTCATGGCATCAACCTTGGCAGACTCCAAATGCTGGGACTGGGAGGAAAGGGAGCAGCGCCAAGACCGCGGTACAAGAGGCGCCAAGTTTGTATTGGGCCTTTCTTTAGGCGGCAGCACCAATGTGACTGGCCCATCTGGCCTGGGGCCCAGATGGCGCCACATGTTGCCCCGATCTTCCGTGACTGGCCTCAGCTACTCGTGGGAATGGGCGCTCTTAGGTGGAACTATATCCACAAAGAGTGTTTCCTAGTGAAGTGGACCGCTCATTCAAACTGAGACAGGCTGCTTGTGCTCGGACAAGGAGCCGCTTGTTCTGCAACCCATGCCTTCAGCGGAAAAAACAAACTGAGGAGGAGCCACTTGTTCTGCAACCCACGCCCTCAGTGGAAAAAACAAACTGAGGAGGAGCAGGGCTGTGGCCATATATGTGTGGCCAGGGGGTGCTGGCCACCAGCCCTGTCCTGATGGGCTAGAGCTAAAAAGTTTCCAACCAATCATGTGCTGAGGCACACACACCTGTCACTGAATGTATCCCAGCCGGGCTGGAAGAAGAACCAGCACTAATCCGGAGAATTAGTGCTAAACAGGTTTCCAACATGATTCCACACATCTGCCAGCACATGTGAACTCAACAGCAAAACCAGCACTGATTTGTAGGGAATCTCTTTCACATGAGCTGTCCAGCAGGGACCACTCACTGGTCACTTACTATCCCCCTGCTCCCTTACTCTATTTGCTGTTCCTCTTCAGTGATTCAGTTCAAAAAAAGGATTTTTCTCTTACTGATTTCAGTTCTTAAACATCAAGTAGCTGCAAACAGCTTCTTCCACTTAAATAACAAAGAAAGGCCTCATAAGAAGCCCAGCCAGTTGTATCATTTGACAGTGGGATGGGGGATGAGGCAATGCCTCAAGCATGGTTCCAGAACCAGCTCTGCAACCCCCATCCCCCTCTTAACTTCACCGGGCTGGAAGGAGGGGGTGACCCCCCTCTTGTAATATTCTTTTTTGCTAATGGTAGCTTTTATCCTTTAACCCACCTAAACAGAGTTTTATAAGCAAGAAAGTAGCATATTACAAATGACAGTATTTCATGTTATTCCTCAGTAAAATTACAGCTGTTGAGAGCTTTGTGGTCAGATCAACCCAAATACCATTTGTCAAGGCTGGTTCCCCACTCTGGCACTCAGAGTGCAGAAGGTGGGGGCCTGCAACAGGCCTTAAAAGCTACTGGCCTTAAAGCCTGATTTTAAAATTCTCCAAGGCCTCCAACTCCTGGCCTTGGAGTGGTATCGCTGCCACCACCCAAATGCAAAAAACCTCTTGAAAACCCAGGAAGGCACACTTGGGAATTCCTTCCTGTGAGGTACTTGCAATCACTTTTATTCCTCCCTCAGGAAAGTGACTGAAATCCAGCTGCAATATGAGCTGGAACTGGAACAGAGTCCCCTTTAGTAGCTGGCTGTGCAGTCTGAGGCACATGCACACAAACCTCTTGCTTTTCAGGACATAGAACCAGAGCTTACTTAAAAGGTAAAATCTTTAATAAAAAGAACAGATAAAAACACAGAGAGTTACTTCTCTGGGAAGTAACTTAGGTAGTTACAGGGTAGTGGGAGGGAATACATGTGCTCAGCACAGAGAAATCCAAAAACAAGCCAAAAACAAAGAAAATACCATGACCGCATCTAAGTACACATTCCCTGTTCTACCCACGCCTGGTCAGTAACAAACTTATCTTTGGTAAGGATGTCACTGGATTCGTCCTCAGGCCCCTCTGGCCTCCTCCTGATCCTTCCAGGAACTCTGCTGCATCCAAACTGGAACAGGCAAGGCTGCTGTTCCAATTCAAAAAGCTGTGTTCCTATTGGCTATCTTGGGACTCACTGACCACAGTGTTAACCCCTTCCTCCCCAAGGGTTACTACACTATTATTCATATTGCCCCGCACCCACAGTGTGACATGCTAATATGCTCTTTGTGCCCATGCAAATACAAAACCCATGCAGATTAATTGTGCCTCTGCCACCCTTAGAAGCTGTTAGGCACGACTTATAGACCTGCCTTGCACTCTATTATATCTGAGTCTAGATACTAATGGTGCTGTTTTATCTGACTGTATTCCTTATCTGTGCATGGTCACTGTGCATAATTTGTGTGCCTAGTACAGGCATGGCCAATCTGTGGCTCAGGAGCCCCATGTGACTCTTGAATGAAAAAGCGTGGCTCACGGAAGAACATCAGCAAATCAATTTAGTAGGCAAAAGTATATGGCTACATGCCTCTGTGCAGCTCTTGAAGGTTTAAAAAGCAACTTTTATGGCTTTTGAGTTCTATAAGTTTGGACACCCCTGGTCTAGTATGTCTTAGTGCAGGAGTGTGCAACCTCTTGGGTGAAGGGGCCACATCACAACACTTTTCTCATGCTGGGGGCTGGTCATCAAATTTTGGACATATGATGCACCGTAAAATCGATCTTACTGTTACTAAAATTTAAACAGTCAAAAATAAACACTGATTTACCAACTCAATTTGGTTCTGTAAAAGAAGAAACTTATATTTCATACATAACAATTCTCCAGTAATTCCCCCTATTTCTTGCCAAGTTCCAAAGGTGCAGCCCTATTACTCTAGTTCAGCAAAACAAGCAAGGAGTCCTGACACTTAAAGACTACCTAATTTATTTTCTCACACAAAAGCTCATGCCACAGGACTGGTGGGTTACTTACCAGTAACTGTCCTTCTTCAAGATGGGCTGCTTGGATCTACTCAGTAATAGGTGTCTCCGTGCTGAAGTGCCGGATTGGTTCTGAAAAACTTTTGTCCTAGCCTGTCAGGAGAGGGTATGTGGCCACCGCCCCCCACGCCAGGCGGAAGGCTGGCAAAGGGTTTCCCAGTCATCTGGTTGGGCACCCCCCCCCTCCTCCCCGTATACTGGAGGTGCCTGTAACTTTGACTAGGGCTACTGGGTGATGCCCTTCGGCTTTAGTGAAGATCTCCCTTAACGCCTATAAGAAGGGAAGGAATCATCAGTCAAAACAATACCTGGAGGGTGGGTGGGGGGCTTTCTTCTCCCTTCTTGTATTCTTTTACCCATTTTCTTTTCCCTAATGACAGCCCTAAGGGCAGCAATGAATTAAGGATTGTCTGCAGGAGTGGAGCCTCAGTCTTGGGTTGGGCCATGAATACTGAGAAGGGCTTTGGTTACTGGGTCAGTGCCCTCCATAAAATCAGAGGAGCAAGATTAGGAACTGGCTCCCCCTTGTCCATGTTAGAGAAGCGGGCGGGGGGGGGGGGGGGGAAGGGGAAGAAGTGTTGTCTACCTTCTCTGAAGGTGGACCGGAACCGTGGGTATGTCCAAGCCTGTTCTGGAAATCACAGTAAGGCAGTCACAGATTAATTAGAATAGGCTCACCTTCCTTGTGGGGAAAGGGAGGAAGGAGGGACCTTCTGAGCGGCCCCTAGAATTCTAACTGAAAGGGTGGCGGGGATGGACTGAGTCCCTGCATGGTGCTCTTTGGCGAAGATCGTGGGCAGGGGTGGTCTTCAGCCTGTAGGCCTTATGTGGCTGGGGGGGCATGGGAGGGGCCCTGATGGGAGGAGGCCGAGGTATTTTACCTCTCCCCTGGGGTCACGTGTGGTACTCACTACCACCAGGGTCTCAAGTGGAAACAATGCATCACCCCCAAAGGGCAGATTGAGTGCCACCTGTTGCGAAGCGGGGGGCACCCTGGCTTCCCTGAGCCAAGCCGCTTGATGGATGGTTATAGCTGAGGCCATGGTACGGGCTGCCGTACCTACCACTTCCCAGGATGAAAGAAGGAGGTATTGGGGAGATTATTCTACCCTCCTCCAGGAATGCGTCATATTCTTCCTCGGCCTCTGGTGGGACCAAATGTCTGAACTTTGCGAATGACTCCCACACATCCAGCATGTATCTGATGGTCAGGGCCTGGTTATTTGCAACCCGTAATTGGAAGGCTGAGGAGGAGTAGACCTTACTCCCTAGAAGTTCCAACTCTCTTGCCTCCCTTGATCCTGGGAGGGGGTCACTGGGAGATTCATCTGGGCCTAGCACCAACTGTACCACATCCCAAGGTGGTATTGGGTGCTCGATAAGACAGGAGAACTCTGATCCCAGGACTCTATACTTGAGACCAGCCGTGTCTGACACTAGGGAGATGGAACCTGGTTCTGTCATCGAGAGAAGGCGAGGTCCCAGACACTGGGGTGAAGGGGAACTGTAACCGGCTCTGCTGAGGAAACAAGCACAAGCACAAGCACAGCACAAGAGGTCGAAGTGCACCGATAAATTGCCTGTATATGCGCCCATTACCAGGGACAAAATGGTACTTCGGTGCCCACAACGAGGCTGATGGTGAAGATGTCTCATGTGGCGATCATTCATGAGGGTGGAAGTCGAATGGCGGTGGTGCTGAAATGTGGCACCGAGGCCTCTTAGAGCCCCTTGACTGACCTTCCCTGGTCCTTGAGCAAGGGGAAGTACCCTGTGATCCCTGAGGTGGAACCGCAGATAGCAAAGTTATATGATGCTGTAGGGATGACCAATGAAGTAATGGGTGGTGGGGCTTGGGTGCCAGGGGTTGGTGGGGGGGGAAGGAGAGTGGTGCTGCTCATGATGCACCCAGGCCTTTGATATGAAGGCCGGCTTGCCCCTCCTAATCGCTACCGGGGAGGGAGGTGTGAGCAGCAGGAGGAATGCCCATGTGGCCGACGCTGCCTCTGGGGTCGTTGGTATCAGAAGCAACCCCGAATGAACCCATGGTGAGCCCCTCTCACAGGAGAGGGTGACTGGTGCCGAGACGGTCCCTGTACTGGCAGTACAGGGCAGAGACAGCCCTGTGGTGCTGGAGGTGACTTGGAGCAGTGCCGAGGCAGGCTCTGTGCCATTGGTATGGGGCTGTGGCGAGCCTGCGGTGCTGGAGGTGACCTCGAGCGGTGTCGAGGCAAGCCCGGTGCCGATGAACTGCATCAGCGCTGAGGTACCAAAGTTGGTACCAAGCTTGTCCTCCAGTGGCCTCTGTCAGTCACCATGGTGCTGAGTGGGTTCCAGAGCCGAGCCGGCTCACGGTGCCAGGTGGGATCCCAAAGTCTCGGGTGAGGAGTGCCAAGCCTGTTTGGAGGCTAGGGCATGGTGCCTTTAATCCCTATCCTTGATTGTCCTGGGTTTAAAGGACAGGCATACGGAGCAGGCGGTGACCAAGTGGTCTTCACCTAGGCACCGGAGGCACTTCCCGCGGGGGTCGTCTGGGGGAAAGGCCTTGCCGCACTCGTTGCAGGGTTTAAACCCCGGCATGGTGTGAGGTGGATCTCGTTGATTTGGCCTGAAAGCAGAGGTTCTCTCTGGTGGAACTAGGTCCACAAAAAGGTGCTCCGAGTCGGGCGTGAAGCTCATACATGAATGGGTAGGCTGTTTGCTTTCGCAAGGAGCAGCCATTCCAGATCTGACACACAAGGAGGAAGAAATAAAACTAGGGAGGGGTTGGGAGGCAACCATATATACAGCCACTGGGTGGTGTAAGGGATGGTGGCCACCTCCCCTCTCCTGACAGGCTAGGACAAAAGTTTTTCCAACCAATCCAGCGTTCTGGCACGGAGACACCTATTACTGAATGCATCCGAGCAGCGCTCGAAGAAGAATCATTGTTCCTTTTGCATTTCCTCTACCTCAACCTTTAGATAATTGTCACTTCCACAACTTCCAAAGGGGCAGTTCACTAAAATAAACAAGCAGTCCTGTGGCACTTTTAAAGAGTAATACATTTATTTATCACATGAACTTCTGTGATGGAAAATCCCACTTCATAAGATGATCATACGATAAAGTTGTCAATCTTTATAATTGACACAGGACTCCTTTTTTGTTCTACTCTCACAACTGTATATCATAAATTTTCATTAGTTAATTAAAGCACATTTCAGAGGCAGCCTTTGGCAATTGGGGGCCCTAGGTGAAGGCCCTTTATAGATCCCCCTATAAACCCCCAATGCCACCCTCATCAGAGCTCTGGGCACCCATTGCCACCCTAACCACCCCCACCATAGGGGGGGCAGGGGAGAAGCAGGGGTCACGTCCAAAAGCTTTGCTGCTCACCAGCTGATCTACCAGCCAGATGGGCCTCTCTCCAGTGGCGGTGGAGTAGTGGTCTCTGCTTACTCCCAGCAAGTTGTGCCTCCCCAGGGGGAGGGAGGAGAGCAGCTGGCATGACGCTGTGTCTTGCTGGGAGTGGGGCCTCCTGGAGCAGTCCACTCCGAAGAGTTTGGGCCACTTTGTCCCCGGCCACCCCAGGCCTGGAAGCAGCCAGAACTCTTCAGAGTGCGCTGCTCCAGGGGTCCCCACTCCCAGCAAGCCACAATGCCATGCTGGCCACTCTCCACCCTCCTCCTGGGGATGTGTGGCGGACTGGGAGTAAGCAGGGAATGCTGCTCTGCCCCAGCTGGAGAAAGGCCGGTATGGCAGGTAGGCAGCAAAGCTTTTGGACCTGGGGTTCTGCCGCCCCCTGCCTCCCCACCGCCTCATGAGTGCACAAGTAAGTTAGGCAGGCAGTGGCTATAGGCCCCCTTACAGCTCGGGCACCCTAAGCCACTGCCTGCTTCGCTTACCCGAAAAGCCGCCTCTGCCATACCCGTTTCCGTCTGTTCTGGCACCATACAGAAGCACCTGAGTGCAAAGAAGCACATTACCCAGTGTGATGAAGTGGGGAAAGCTCTCTTAGGCTAAGGGGGGATGTCTTTTCTGTTCTAGTGATGGGAAATATGTGGAGGATATTTAGCAGAGCCACTAGAGGATGGGGGAGGTGTTTAGGCAACTTGTACCTGGGAACCCCTCTGGTCACCCAGGTTCCAACTGGTTGGACCAAGGGCGGGGTTTTATGCAGAGCCAGAGAAGAGAAAAAAGGACCAAAGGGGAAGAGAAGGTAGTAGGGAATTGGGGGTCCAAGAGGCAGGACTTTGCCCTGGGGTGTAGCCCTAATTCCTGGGGATTTCACTGCTGTGTTTCCTTGTGAGTCTGGTACCTACTGTCCTTGCTGCTGTATGAACTGGATTGCTAAGAAATCCTCTGACTTCCAGACTGGCTGAGATTCACTGCTGTTTTGGACTTCAAGGGACCTGCCTGGAAGGTTCCCAGGGGAGCCCAGACAGAGCAGAGTTTGGACCCGCTGAGGCTGGACATGGGAGCTGACTGCATGGAAGTGTGAGACGGGGGCAGAGTTGGGACAGAGCTCCGCCTTCTGAAAGACTTAAGCAGCTGCGGCAGAGGGGATCTGAGAGAGACTCCTGGGGATCTCCATCACACCCAGGCAGACCTGACTGCGGTATTCTGGCAGATGGCAGCTCTAGACTGTCCAGGTGTCCAAGGCAGAACATAATAGGACTTTTTTTTTAACGCTTCCCTTCGTGAGAGCTGCTAAATGCTTAAATGAATTAACCCTTTGGTATTTGGGCTTAACAAAGTTGCTTGCCCTAGCCTCATCAGCTCTCCAGGATGCATTTAGCTTGGGTGTCAGCTGCTCTTAGTGTTTGTGTTCTAAGTGAGTAACTGTGGAGAAGTGGGAACCCTCTGCTAGGTTAATAAGGGAAGACACGGGTGTTGACCCTCTTTCTTTTCTATTCGGGTGATGGAACACAGGTGGGTGATATGAGGTAGAGCCACTACGGGGCAGGGCGGTAGTGTTTAGGGAGCCTGTACCTGGGACACCCCCCACCCCCCCCTGCTGGGAACACTGGATTCAGCTGGTTGGACCAGGGGGCGGAGAGGTGGGCAGAGGAGGAGGGGAACAAAGGACCAAGGGGAAGAAGGGTAAGAGGGAAATGGAGGGTCCAAGAGACAGGATCCTGCCCTGGGGTGTAGCCCTAATCCCCTGGGGGTTTTGCTTCTGGTTGTTTTGATAATGCTGATACCAACTGTCCTTGCTGCTGTATGAACTGGTTTGCTAATAAACCCTCTGATTGCCACACTGGCTGAGAGTCGCTGCTGATTGGGATGGCTGTGACCCTCCTGGAGGGAGGAAACCCCTCCAAGGTAGACCAGACAGAGCAAGGATCGGACCCTCTGAGCCTGGAGTTGGGAGCTGGCTGCACGGTAGCGTGGAGACCCGGGTGCTGGATGGGAGGAGACTCCACTGTAGCAGAGTCCTGACTGTCTGTGGACAGAGGGGATCCAAGAGGCTTTCCTGGGGTCTCCATCACACTAAACATCCAACTTCGGGGGATGGGGGGTGAGGAGGAATCTTATGACACTTTTAAAGACTAATGACTTTATTTATGGCATGAGTTTAGCCTTGCTTGGTCTTGGTTGGTCTTTAAAAGTGCCACAACCCTCCTTGACTGTTTTGCCGAACTAGGCTACTCACTTGGAATTATTCAATCTGTCAGCATCCTGTAGTTTTATTCTGCCAGCTGAGAAACCTGTTGTTTGTTTTCCTAAGAGCTAAATTTATTTTTATTATCATTCTCAAGAAGTCAGAGAATTTATTCTATCTGTGTATCTCCAGTGCACCTGAATGCGGAAACATGTCTTAATACTGACAGATTCCAGAGGCCCAAAGCACTTAGCTTCCCAGAGACAAAGATAATGGGAACTTGATCAGTCAGTCCAAATCTACATGAGGGGGAAAAAATCCTCTTTCTCTAGTAGAGGAAGGTAAAACACAACCCAATGGCTGGGTTTTGAAGCTAGAAATAAAATGCAATTTTTCTTCAACAGGCAGGATTATTCCCCCCTGGATAAACTTTGCCAAGTGGTCTAGTGGATTCTCCATCCCTCAAAGTTTTAAAAGTAAGGGTGGATCACTGCTTAACATATCTACTCAAACAGCAATTAATGTTGGGTAAGCGGAGGGTCTGTGCCCTAGAGGTCAGACTATCTGATTGCCAGGTGTCTGTTAGCTCTATAATGTATGACTGACTGAATGACAGTCATGAGCGAATGTATCGCCAGTTTATCATACATAAACACATCAGTGTGGATCAATTATGCACAAGTTATATCTGCGTGCAGCAGCTGCACTTCTATTCTTACCTTATCTATTACTTCTGAGGCAGTTATGTGTTTATCATCAGAGAAGGTGTTGGTCTGAGTTTCATAACTCTGAGTGGATCTATTCTGCTTTCATATCCCCACAAAAGGAGGGCCAGGAGGTCTCAGTGAAGCAGATGCAATGAATCGTTATTGTCTCTCAGAGGGACTCTGTCTTTCTGGCCTGTGGATACTAGTTTTTTGGGTACCCTTCCCCCCTCTGGTACGTGCAGTACCACAATCAGCCCCTACCCCTCTTCATCAAGGATGTAGGAATGGAGGACTTAGACATGGGGATAGGGAGAGGATTCAGTGCTAAGTCTGAGAAAAGAATCCAGCATCTTGCCACTGGGGAAAAATATCCACCAAGCTGAGTGACTCCTCTACGTATTACTGGGGGTCATGATATACTGCATGACATGAACAAACAGGAGAACGGATCAGGGGCTGAAGGATGGGGAAACTGGGTCGGGCTTCGTATACTAGTCAGAGGCTGAGGGGAATGCTCTGTTTGGACAGAAGACCATGTAGGCCTCTCTTCCTATCACTGCTGGGACTACAACCTGCTTTCATTAAGGACTTTTCCAGATCGCCACTTCTGGGAAATGGAATGAAAGAATTTCACTGCAAGGTAAGAAACAATCTGAAGCACAAAACTCCACTTGTCTCTGGCAAAAGCTGAGATCAATCCAGTGTTCTAAGAGGTGTCTTATCCCATAGTGACAGGCCCAGATAAGACTCTAGAGAAAGACAGAATCATAGAAGGGGAAGGTTGGAAGGGACCCAGGAGGCATCCAGTCCCACACCTTACTTAAAGCAGAACCTACCCTCACTAAGCGATCCCACACAGAGCTCTGTTTATGTGGGTCTTAGTAACTGGCTCTTACTAATCCATGAGGATCCCACCAAACAATTTCCCCTTCTGATACTTCAGCCCTATCTTAGGGAAAAATATTTTGATAATTTCCAAACTTGACCTGAGACTGTTCCTCTTTCTTCTGTCATCTGCCATCAAGGAGACAAGCCTAGCTCCATGATCCCTGGAAGTTCCTGGCTGAATTAAAGAGCCACATGCTGCCCACATTTGTGGGGGACTTGGCTGGTGACCTGCCCCTCCAGAATGGTAGCCCCTTCACCAGGGGGTTCCACTTCCTCACATCTGTGGCACTGACCCCCATCACCATAGCTTGAGGGCGGGACAGGCTATGGCTCTGGGGCCAGAGGTTGCATCTTTCCTGACCACACACTGCACCACAGGGGGTGGGGCTGGCCAGTGCACAGCTGCAGTGCTATGGGGCAGAGGCAGGAGGCTCACAGGATGGTATCTGGCATGGTTCTCCAGAGCCTGTAGTAATGATAGGTCACTGCCCCAGGCCCAAGGTGTGAGCCAGGCCACTGTGAGTTGTAGGGGCTAGCACATTGGCCCAGGTGTTCAGAGGGGCCTGAAGGGCTGTAACAGAGGCTTCCCTATGCACTAGCTGGCCCAGCCCATGGAGCACAGTGGAAATGCACTGGCCAGCCCTGCCCCATTAGGTGGATCAGGCAGCCTTGTGATGGTGCAGGAGCTCCACAGACCGCCATGGCCTATAGCCCCAGGGCCTAACATCACAGGCACTTGCACTCAGCTTCAGTGGCTTTGTGCCAGTACAGAGTGATAAACCAGAGCTTTCGGGACTGCAGCCTATGCCTGCCTTCAGGCTGCAGCCTGGTGCTATAGTCCCTATTGCCCCTACATGTGTTTGGCCTTGACTGGAACCCCCCTTTCAGGTAGTTAAAGGCTGCTATCAAATCCCCCCTTCTCGTCTGGAGATTTTAAAAATACCCTGCTTCTTCAGTTTTTTGTCAGAAGTTATGTGCTCCACCCCACTAATAATTTTTGTTGCCCTCTGCTGGACTCCCTCAGTTTGTCCACATCCTTCTTGCAGTTGGTGGAATGCTCAGAACTAGACACAATACACCAAAGGTGGCTGCACCAGTGCCATGGGGGGGGGGGGCAATAATAACTGCTCCATCTTGTTGCAAAGTTCCTATTAATGCCCCTAACTGCCAATAGGCCCTGCAACTTTTTGGCAATAAAGGCACACTGTAGATTGATATTCATCTTCTTGTGAACTCTATCACAGAGATCCTTTCCTGCAGAACTGCTGCCTAGCCACTCAGCTTGTAGATGTTGCAACAAAAAGTACATAGTTTTACACAGAGATAAGATGGATGAGGCAATACATCTCACTGATCCACGCCAATAGAACTACTCTTTGGACAACACCATACATTGGCTTGCATAGCTTACAACCGCTATTTCACCCAGATGTTCTAGAACAGGGGTAGGCAACCACTGGGACGTGTGCAAAGAGTGGTATCAAAGCCCATTCAGATCAGCATGCAGCACCCTGTGCAGGACCACAGAAATTGCCACTCCTGCCACCAAAAGTGACTCTAGACAGCTTCCTTCATGTGCAGCTGGGAAACAAGGGGTCCCCTAATACCAGTGCCTCCATGAGTGTGTTCAAACAGGCTTCTTATTTCGAAACAACAAAGGTTGTTTCAAAATAAGAAACAGCATGTCCACACGACGTACTCCCATTTCGAAACAAGGGGTTCCCTTGTTTTGAAATGGGAGCCGCGTTTTGAAATGGCTTAAACCTCCTTCCATTTTGAAACAAGGTTTCATGGGGACATGTTGTTTCGGAACAAATTGTTTAGAAACAACATTTGACCTTCCTCCCAGGGTGCTTAGCACACTGGGAGAGGGCCACCCCCTCAGCACCCTGGCCAGGGAACCCTCAGCACCCTGGCCAGGGTGCTGAGGGGTGTCCCCTGGCCGGCAGAGGGGGACTGCAGACCTCTGCGGGGTGAAGCAGAGCCGGGCGCCTCACCCCGTCGGCTTTTTGTTTAGAAATAAGCACTTTGTGTGTGAACATAGCCCATGTGACACAGAAAAAAGCTGGCCAGAGTGACTCCTCTCTGTAGTGCGATGGTCTCCAAAGGAACTACTCTAGGCAGCTTCTTTCTCCAGCATGCCTGTGAACCCCTGAAAGGAGCCGCTTCTTTTTGTGGCATGTGGTGGGACCCCTGTCCCCAGGCACACTGCCAAGATGAATCAGTCTGGTTGACTTCTTTTTGTGGCATGCCTGAGAAATGCTCCTACTTCAGCCATGACCACTGCTGAATTTTCAGGCAGCTGCCACATTTTTTTCAGCAGAGGGGGCTACTGGAAGCAGCTGAGTGTCAGGGAGGAAGGATAGGCACAGGGGATGGCAAAGGTTGCTGATCCCTGGTCTAGAAAATCTCTAAGATCTAATTCTGCTAAAACATCTCCCACTAGCTTACACAGTGTAGCAGTAGCCGTATTAGTTCCATGACACTACAGAGCTAAGGTGGGCGAGGTTATAGGTTGCATTGGAGCAAATTCTGTCAGTAAGAGACACTCTTCTAAGCATGAAATTGGTCAAATACATGATTTTACCTGACCTAGTTTGTCTCCAAGTAGTTCAGACATTTTGCCACATGAGGGCAGAGTTGATCTGTAAAGACTTCACAATGAAATGATCAGATTTAGGTGCTGCCTGAGTATTCTCCTACCAGCAACCAACTCTAGCAAACTCTGCTTTTCAAATGCTCACATCCCTGACAGCACCCTTTGGAAGCACTTATAGAGCAGAGTCACTTTGTGATGTGAGGTGAATGTTACAAGTCACAGTTCCAGATGAAGATATATATTTTAAGGTAGCTTCCAGGACATAAAATTCTTGCCCTACCTAAATTGGAGCTCCAAGACACACTCAAACCAATTCTTATTGCTTTTTAAATTCACTGTCTGCACCACTATGCCCTTTAGTGTACACTAAGTGTCCTCTTAATCTAGATTAATAAAAACCTCATGAGCAAGAGGATTCAGAGCTAGTCCAGGACAGTTAACAAGCACTAATGAGTGTGTGTTCATAGCACACTATTTAGTGTACATTTACAAGCCTCCAGAAAGATCTCATAATTCCAATCTTGACCACTCTCTTTAAGCTGCTCCCATGTGACCCCCCCCCATGAATCCCAGAACGTTTGAAATTTTGCCCTTGAAGTCAGCTCATGTGCCTGGTGCTCACAGACCCAGCACGTTTGCAGGTAGCAATGCCAACCTGAACAAAGTAAATTCGTTTCTATCTGGCACAGCTAAGGTGATTGATCTCATCAGTATCTTGGTGAGTCTACTGTGCAGTGACAGTTACTTCGTAGCAGGTGAAATTTTGATACTTATAGTCAGACTTCTCATGCCATGTTGGAGAAGGGGTATGATAGAGACCCACACTGCAGTGCAGAACCAAGGTGAAAGAACTGCAGCTGAATTACCAAAGAGCCAGGCAGGCAAACTGCCATTCTGCCTCTGCACCAACAAAATGCAGACTTTACAAGGAGCTGGAAGCCATCTTCTGTGGAGACTCCACTTTCACCCCAATTCACCTGTGGACACCACAGTGCAGGTGCAGGATCCGTACACTGTAGAAAACAAAGATGAGGGGGTGCTTGATGAAGAAGTAGAGATGGAGGATGACTCGGATGAAAAAACCATTCAGGAGATATTGGGAGCCAGGAGCTGTTCCTAACTGACACCCTGCACCAAAGACATCCAGCCAGTCACAGCCATTTAGCTTCAATGCTACATCTGAGCCAGAGTTCAGTTCTGGTAACTGTTTTCAACTCACATGCTGTTCTTACAGCAAACTGGAAACTTTCAATTTCTTTTAAAATTTTTAAAAAGGGAGGGAGGCATGCAGGAGTAGAAACTGGGTCATGTACTTTTCAGGCATATTAGGCTCTGTTAATCTTCATTCAGTATCAAAACATTCACTCAGGCTGTGATTATTTTTTCTTCCAGCACTGAGATATCACAGAAGCATTAATGAATGTACTCCCACAGCCTCTTTCTCAGGTTAGTAGGAAGAGCAGATGTATTTTCTCCACCATAGAAGGAAACTCTCCCTCTCCAGCTGAGAAATGCACTTGGTGGGACTATGGCAGTGCAAAAAGCTGCAACATAAGGCCCAGGGTGGAATCTGCATGCCGGATCTAGATTCTAGCTTGGGTGTTCACTCCAAGGAGCAGTATATCTCCTTCCACAACCATCTCTTCAGGGCTGGCTCAAGGGGCTTGGCACCCCGAAACAGCTTTCAATTTTGAGCCCCCACACGGCATCAAGGGGCAATTTGCCCTGCTCCCAGGACAGGGAGCAGCTGTCCCATTGGTGGACTGGTCCAGCTCAGAGGCTGGGACCTGCTCTCTTGCCCCTTCCTGGGCCAGCTGTTCCTCTCTAGTGATCTCACAGGCTGGCCCAGAGGTGGGGCAAAAGAGTGGAGCCCACCCCATGGTTGGCCTGCTCTGCCCCCAGGGGAGATTGATTGGTCCAGGCAGGGGCAAGGCATTCCTGCTTTGGGGACAACACACCCCACCCCTGGCGTAGCACCACAGCCACCCTTAAGTAAATGATACCCTAAACCAAGGGCCTTGTTTGCTTTTCAGTTGTGCTGACCCTGCACCTTCTGTGGAAAGTAGTGCCACATATTAATATTTGTATCCATTTATACTGTCTGCAGTTAATCAGGGGTTAGCCCACCCTCAGGATTCACAAAAATAACAGGACATAAACACTCTCCATTCTACTCTGCACACTAAAGGTTGTGCCGGAATGTGACCCACAGTGTTTAACACTGTACCACTATTTTAAAACTGTTACTTTTTTTTTTTTTTTTTGTAATCTCAGGAATCCAAGAACAATTGTTTTATTCATTGTACTTTCTTATATTTTGAAATATCCTTGCACAGCTCGTACTACACCCCCCAATACATCTCAGTTAAACCACCTAAGGTGCAGACCAAGGAGAAGCAGGGATGCAGTCCTCAGAAATTTCAAGGATGAAATTGGAGTCTGAAGATTGCACGTTTAATGCAGATTGCAAATGGACCTGCCTGAGAAGAGAGCAGCATGGGGAACAACTGTTTGGTGGGCTGAAGGAGTAAAGGGAGGTGCTTAAGGTGTTGGTGGCTGTGCAGTCACAGCACTTACAAGATCCTTCACCCACCCTATACACAACCACAGTTTGTAACACAATTGTCTGTGACTCATACCAGTTACCTTGATGGCCGGCCCTCCTGGGCCATCACTAAAGTACATAGAATGTGTGAAGTGAACAGATGGCCCCTTCACCCTAACCAGATGGCCCCCTCGAACTCAACTCGATGGCCGTTACCACCCTGGGGGCCCATTGTTTTGCAGGGCTTGGTGTAGGTGGGCTTTGCCTAACTGCAAGGTCCTGCAGGGCATGACTCATACCCCCATTGTTCCCCACATTCCCTGTAATCAGGGAAAGGCGGGAAACAGTCTTTAAAAGCTGAGGTTCTGGGGTGCTCAGGCAGGACGGTCTTCAACATCTCGCCTGGCCTGATCAACCAGAAGCTGCCTCCTCCGCTCACGAGTTCCCCCTAGAGCGTATCCACGAGTTACGCCCACCAGTACAACTGCCGGCCAATTAGGGGTCTCCTTCTCCCTGTAATGTTGCTGCCGCTGCTGCTAATAAGAGTCGTAAGAGCTTGCCCTGTAGTCTCTTTCTAAAGTATTTTATTTCGTTATTGCTGCTTTGAAGCTGTTTTCCCCAGCTTTACAGGCTTGTGTGTGCCCTCTGCCTTCTCTTTTCTGTTTCTTGGTTTGCGTCTTCAGTTTGTGTCAGGAGCTCCGTGTTTGTAATTGCCTGTCACTACTTTGTATCGCTTAGTGTATCCCCTTATCCTGTATCATTTGTGTTTGTGTTAAAAGTATCTCTGTAAGTTGTAACATTGTATAAAGTTAATTGATAACCTTAGAAGTAACAGAGGGCAGAACGAGAAGCAATGGCTTCAAGTTACAGCTGGGGCGGTCTAGGCTGGATATTAGGAAAAACTTCCTTACTAGGCGAGTGGTGAAGCATTGGAATAAGTTACCTAGGGAGGTGGTGGAATCTCCATCTCTGGAGATGTTCAAGTCCCAGCTGGACAAAACACTGACTGGGATGATCTAATGGGAGTGGTCCTGCCTTTTTTTGGCAGGGGGTTGGACTAGATGACCTTGTGGGGTCCCTTCCAACCCTATGATTCTATGATTCTAAGTAGCCTTAGAATTACTAAGTTAGATTGTAAGATTGTTGTCCTTAAGCTTGTGGTCTTTAGAATAATTTCTGTTAAGATACCTTCGCCCTCCCCTCTGTAACTTCCCCAACTTAAATAAAACCTTTTCTATTAAAACTCCACTTGTCCCCTCTTTATTTCTCTCACCTCCTCCCTGCGACCTTTTCTCTCCCGCCGCTTGCCCGCCTCTCCGCTGCTTTGTCCCCGCCGCTTTCCCGAACCCCTTCTGTCCTCCTAGCCGCTGCTCCCCATGCTTCCTGTTGCCCCAGCCACCACTGTTTCACCCCGCCAGCCGTCCCGATTCTCCAGCCCCTACAAATAGTGTAGTGGCTAGCACGTCTGCTTAACATACAGAAGGTCCTAGGTTCAATTCCCAGGGGGTTGGATTCGATTCGATGATCTGACGAGGTTCCTTCCAGCCCTGTGATTTGATCTGAACTACTCTTCCGCCCAGTTCGCAGCCGCTTTCCTGCTGGCTCCGCCACTTCCCGCGGCCAGCCGTCCCCGTCTTCCGCCGCTGTCTGCGGCACCGGCTTCCCCCAAGCCGTGGCTGCTTGCCCGGTTCCAGCCCGCTGCCTGCCAGTTTGCCGCCAACCCCCCCTCCCCTTTTTTTGCAGCCGCCTGCCGCCGCTACCGGCTCCCTTGCCCGTGGCCGCTTTTCCCTGCCCTTTCCCCCTTTCCGAACCCCTCCTCTCTTTGCAGCCGCTTGCCTCCCCCTCGATCCTCTGACCCCTTGCTCCCTCGCTTGCTTTCACTAACCCTACCCACCCCGGTTCCTGCTCTGTCTCCCCCTCTACTGTTCAGCCCCTCCTGCTTCCCGGAACCCCCACGCACATCCCGACCCCTATTCCGCTTCTGTCCTCCTGACCCAACCCCCACGTGCCTCCTCATCCCACTGTCTCTAACCTCCTCCCACTTGCCTTCCCTCCTCTTCAGGTCTCCGCTTCCCCGCTGCTCCCTTCCCTGCCATTTAACCCCCCTTCTCAGCCTCTCCCTCAAACCCCCAACCCCGTTGCTTGACCCCCGTCTCCCCTGCAACTGTCCAACCTCCACCTGCTTCCCCTATTGCCCAGAGCACCCCCCCGCATCCCCATCTCATTGCCCCTGAGCCCCTTCCATTTGCCTCGCCTCTCCTCCGAGTCTCCCCCAGCCTTTGAACTCCTGCTCCCCCCATTGCCCGCACCTCCACGCGCGTCCTCCCCTGCCTCTGTCCCCCTGCCCCGAGCTCCCCCGTGCATCCCCATCTCACTGTCCCTCGATCCCCCCCACTTACCTCTCTCTTTCTTTGCCTCCCCCAGCCTTTGAACTCCTGCTCCCCCACCTGCCTCCACTTTTTTCTGACATGCCCACATGCTAATTCTGTGCTGTACCCCCCTTTTTTTTCTATAGGACATTAAAGCACTTTTTAGGTTATAGTGAGTAGGATTATAGTTGTTAATTGAAGAACCCCATTGTTCCCCAACCTGCCCCCACTCCCAAAAGTTGGGTACTCCCCAACACTTTACTGAAACCACTCTGACAAACACGACATACACCAACCACCGCTCACCTTACCCACTCATTTTAATAAAGTGCACCCCGAATCCACCCCATACCCCATGGGTGCAGTGCTTGCCCCCCAAGATCCTCAAATCTCCGAACCTGCTGGCAGGGTCAACAATTACCCCAGAGTCTCCTCAAATAATTTCTATTAAGGGAAAGGACCCTTGTGGTACAATCTCACACCCACCCCTTCACACATTTGGGGTACAGAGCCGAGGACTCTGACCCCCTTTTCTGCACTGTGCAGAACAAGTCATGAATGGTTACTGTGTATTTACTGCTGCTTGCATGGAATAATAAAGATGATGCATATGTATTTATTACAGATAAATAAAGATAAGAGCTATTACAATGAAATCAAATAAAATGTATCCAACAGCATGACTACATAGAAGCCTTGGTGCCCCACATCTTTTACAGTTGCCTATACTACTTTTACAATGTGTCCTCATACTGAAGTGCTCCCTCAGTGCTTCTCGAATGAGAATGGCCCGCTTTGGGTATCCTGGAGAGTCCTGGCTTCTGGCTGCTTGTACATGCTGGAGAGGCAATCATTCTCAATGGCCCATCCTGGGTGAAATCTCTCTCCTTTCCTTTCACACAAATTATGAAGGACACAGCAAGCCATGACCAGAGTTGGAGTGCTATTCTCATCGAAGTCAAGCCCACCGTATAATGAATGCCAAGTTCCCTTAAGCCTCCCAAAGGCACGTTCCATGGTCGTCCTGCGCCTACTCAATTTGTAATTGAACTATTCCTTGCTCTTTTCAAAGTTGCTTGTGTAGGGCTTCATAAGCCATGGCATCAGTGGATATGCAGGGGCTCCTAGGATCAAAATGGGCACCTCCACATCACCTACTGTAATTTTTTACATCTGAGAAAAAGGTCTCTGCTTGTAATTTCATGTACAGACCCATGTCCCTGAAAATGTGGGCATTGTGAACCTTTTCTCACTGCACAAGAGTTACATCTGTGAAACAACCTCAGTTATCAACCAATGTTCCTTCTAAGCTGTGCGGCCACAAGGCCACACAGCCCCTGCCACTGCCTGGTGCAGGGAATGCTGCCAGCCACACATGGCTGGCAGCTGCACCCCCTGCCCGGCCGGAAGACAAAGTCTACTGGCCAGCTCAGATCTCCTCTGAGTTGGGAGTTTTTAAAACTCCTGCTCAGAGTAAGCTCTCACTAAGCATGTGCAGCGTCTCTGTGAATGCTCAGTGAGAGCTCCTCCAGTGGCCAGGAGATAGGTCGCGCTGCTCTGCTGGCCAGGTAAGAAGGTGGGGGGGGGGGGCAATTGCAGACAGGGGAGGTGCAGCCAAAGGAGGTGAAGGGTTGGAGGAAGCCAGGGTCATGCCAGTGGGGGGAAGCTTGAGGTGTGGGATTGAGATGACAAGGGGTGATGGAGAGAGCGGGGAGCAGGATAGGGCTGCTGAGGGGGCAGGATTGAGCCTGGGGGGGGGGGGGAGCAGTGAGCAACATATGTTGCTCAGCTGGCTTTGGGCCTTACAGGGAACATTGCTCCACAAGTGCTTGCAGAACCATGGAAAAGTATCCCTCCCTATTTGTGCACTCAGTTCCAAGATGAGGCAGAGCCAAAACTGGGATACCTGTGCCATTAATAACCCCACCACAGTTGGGGAACCCCAAAGTTGCAAATCCATCCACTATTCCATGCACATTGCTCAAAATTACTGCCTTAAAAAGGAAAATGAGATTGATGGCCCTGGAGCTTTGTGATGACACAGCATCTAGGCAGACCTGCCTACTCCAAACTGATTTGCCCCACAGCGATAGCAGTCTGGGGTTGCTAGCTTCCAAACAGCTATTGCGACTCACTTCTCCATTGTCGGGGCTGGTATCGTTGTGTTCCTGAGTCAAAGGCAGGAGCAAGTTCTGCACCCAGTTCAATGAAAGTGACTTCGTGCATTTGAATGTATTGTTCTGTATCCACTGCTCATAATTCCAGACCTGGATAACTATGAGGTTCCACCAATCGCAGATTGTGTCTTACGACCAGAAGTGGTGGTGAACTGAGTGCAGTTGGTCAATGAAAAAAGCCAGCAAAGCAGTATTGTTGCTCTGCATGTCAAGCAACAGATATGGATCTATCATTTCATATTCATCTTCTGAGTTCATAATGCGCGAACGTACAAGAGGTGTTGATAAGGAGGCAAGCAATGGTGGTAACTGCAGCGGGATCCATCTTTTCCCGACTAGATCACTGACTGCCAGGAGGACTCCTTGTTTGTTGGGCAGGAAACTGTGAGCAGCACAGTTGAAAAACTGCATGAGTTGCTACTTGCAACCCTCAGTGACACGCAGGAAACACAGCAGGCACCGGGCTCTGGGATGGTTACCCAGACTGCTCAGTGCTTCATCCTTCTACCCTCAGTTCAGAGGCATGGTGGGATAGGTATTCACAAGGCAATGCTTTTTATGCCGGAAGAGCAAATATGAGTGTAGATGGACTGTTGTTTTATGACGACCTGCATGTGAATGTGCAACTGCGCACTAAAGAGCGCCCATTTCTTAAACCGCAAAGACTTAATGTGCAATAATTTTGTAGCATTGGCATGTCCAAAGTGAGTAAAGTTCTGTTTCTCTGCTTCCCCACGTGGCATGAAACCGCATCTTTCTACTCCTTTCTTAATTTAATTTGTCCCAATGTCTAAAATAAAACATTTATATTATGCCTAATTGCATTTATAGTTCATAATTGTAACAATGGTTTGCACTGGCTCTGAGGATATTTCTTCTTTTCACATTATATCTGCTTTTAAATCTTATTTTACTGTTATTTCTAAATGTATCTATGGCATTTGTATTTTTCTGAGCGGCAACATTAGCTTCCTTTTGTATCCCAATGAAAATATTATGTGTCAAGTGTACCTATCTAATTCCGTCCTTCTCAGAGCATTCCTTAAGATTTCCTGTTATAACTGAGGGAAAATGCTACCTTTACGTTTTCATGTTTTTGTCCCACCTGTGATCTATTATAACCAAGTGTGGCTGTGTTGCTCTGTTCTTCCAGCTGCGGGCAACCATGGAGCAGACTCCGTGACAGTGAATCAAACTGAATGCAACATGATCATCTTCAGAGGGGAACTTGTGCATCTGGGTTGTACCTATGAATTTCTGTCACAAACACTCCTTATCCCTTCTGGTACCATCAGCACCCCAACCAGACCCCCAGGTTCTTCTTCAGGGATCTGGAAAGGGGAAAAAAAACAAAAAAACCCAAAAACCTTATGAAGAGATCATAAAGGTTTCTGTGCTACTCACGATGAAAATAAATAAATAATTAAATCCTTCCACCTGTGGAAATCGTCCAGCGATTTTTGCAACTCTACTATCTATTACTGCTCCGTGAGCAACAGAGTGACAGGAGAAGGCCAGAGAGATGAGGCAAAACAGCTCAGGGTCTGTGCAGAGAGGCAGGGATGCGGGCACTGGGTTTTGGGGAACACTAGGGGACTGAAATGGAGGAAGCAATCTGCAAAAACTGATCTTGGAACAGAAATCTCACCTACAACATTGAAATGTTTCCTTGTTACCCTAATCCGGCACAAAACCACCTCAAAAAAGATGGTGAATGCCATCAGTAATCAAGGAGAATGAAATCAGTAAGACCAGAACATACTAACCCTTTCTTTCCTGGGCAAACCAGGTGAACGCTGAACCTAAAACCATTTTTAAAGGCAGGTGACCCACACACAAGCACAAAGATACACACAAGTGCACTCTCTAATCTGTGATTTCAGAATGTCATGATCCAACAAGTGAGGTTAAATCAGGAAGGACCTGAACACATAAACAACTGCAGTGAAAGCTGCCCTTAACCCTATTCTTGAAGAGAAAGTGCTACCAGATTCTTAAATGTGACTGAAGAACAAAGAAAATCACACACGAGCTCTCACAGGTGCCGAGATATAGTAAATGGAGCATGAAATTTTGGACCATCTGAATCGTTCTAGGAAAGGCTGATTGAGTGGCCCAGTTGTAAGAATATCTGTTGCAAACATTTCCCAGTTGAAAACATATTTTACCAGCTGGGGGCGGGGTAGTGCAGCTAGAAGATTAAATAAATTTGTTAGTCTATAAGTGCCACAGACTCCTCTTTTGTTTCAGTAGACGGTTAAGGAGCAGCATTCTTCTGTTCTTGGTCCCCGCACTCCTGTGACACTAACCCATCCCTCTTTCTCCTTCAGATGCTCCCATTTCTGACAGTTCGACTGAGAAGTGTTTATCGGGCAGAAAGAGTCACTCCTGGGAATATAGCCTCATGCTATTTCGACAAGTGGCACCTCTTCCTTAGAGATGCAACATTCATATTAAAGGACTTTGTATGGGACTAGGTCTTGTCTTCCTTAAATTGTGGTTACTAAGTGAAGAAGACATTCATTCCGGCGGGCTTGGGAAGTTAGCTCTGTTTAGTCAAAGAATCATTCAACCGAAGGATGGCTCGGGCTTGGCTCTTCGCTCTTACAGCCATGTCTATTTTAAGTGAGTAAAATTCCATCTCTCAGCTATATCACGTTTTACCCAAAGTCTTTACCCTATCTTCAAAATACCGCTTTGCTCCCAGGCGTAAAACCCAGAAGCGGTTGTACTACTTCTAGTAGAGTAGTCCAGCGTGTGTTTGTTTTATCTGTGAGTCTCGATAATCTTTACTAGATCGGAACCTAAATGCTAGTTTTGCTTCCAAGGTCTCAGACATACTTTGGGCTTTGATTTTGTCTTAGTGCATCTGTAAGGTTTCCGCAAACCAAACAAGAAGTCCTGTGGAAATTAAAGATTAAAAAAAAAAAATTATCGCTTGAGCATTTGTGGGAGAAAACTTTGTCAAACTCTTTGAAGATGGGGGATCTTACTGTTCCCTTTTGGAACTTGTCAGTTTTCTATTATATCTGGGTCTATCGCGTTTTTGTGACGTTGTTTGAATCTGTTCTGTGCATGTTCTGTCCCACTATCTCAGCTCTGATTCGATTATTTCGGAGCGTATCAGTCCCTCTGTTTTCTTCCCACAGAAGACAGCTATGGAGCAGACACTGTGAAACAAACTGAAGGCAGCGTGATCATCTCCCAAGGGGATCCTTTGCATCTGAATTGTACCTATCAATTTTCTGTGAGTACTTATCCTTTCTGGTACGCGCAGTATCCCAACAAGCCCCCCAAGCTCTTGCTGAGGGACCTGGGGAAAGAAAACTCAGATGACGGGATCATAAAAGGGTTCAGTGCTGCCCACGATACAAGGAATAAATCCTTTCACCTGTGGAAACCGGCCAGCGACCTGAGCGACTCCGCCACCTATTACTGCGCCGCCAGAGACACAGTGACAGGAACCAGCGAGGCAACTGAGCAAAAACCGCCCAGAATCTGTGCGGAGAGAAGCAGGGGTGAGGACAGAAAGGAGGGTTGTTAGAAGAACAAATTTGGTTGTCCCAGCGGCGGAGAGGGTCCAGTGTTGCCCTTTTTTTACTGCTTGATCCACCTCCACCTCTCAAGTGAGCAAGGAGGTGCTGCCTTGCTATTGTTTTTATCTAGTACAGTATGGAAATGTATACATGACAGACAGCACTTCATGGACCCTTTTATGGTTATCTTAAGAGCCATACCATTAATATTGAAGATTCTATGGTGCACATAATTAGTTCCACCCTTGTTTGCTTTTTAGAGCTTTTGCATACTGCACAGACTCTTTACCTTGGAACTCAGTATTATTCATTGAAATGCCGACTTCACATTCCTTAGGGAGACGTGGTGTAAGGAAGGAGAGGACAAAACAGTACCTATGGGTCAAAGGGGAGATAGTCCTGGCCACATTAGATGACCTGGAGAAGAAAGAGAAAGGGAGATAACATACTTATATTACTAATAAGGATACAAACATACATAGCTTGTCCGAGGAGCTACCCCTTTACCACGGTGACCAACGGTTCAGACCTGGCCTTTTTTTTCTGAGTCTAGCATTAACTTCTCCCCCACCCCCCGGAGGAAATCTGCAAAGATTGAAGTTGGACCAGATAACTCGCACATTGAGCTTAAATCTCTGTGACTTTCTGTGGAGACGTGGGAACTCTCGCTAGGTTAATAAGGGAAGACACGGGTGTTGACCCTCTTTCTTTTCTATTCAGCTCATGGAACACAGGTAGGTGATATGAGGTAGAACCACTGCGGGTAGAGGGGGTAGTGTTTAGGGAGCCTGTATCTGGGACCCCCCCCCCCTGCTGGTCATACTGGATTCAGCTGGTCGGACCACAGGGCGGAGAGGTGGGCAGAGCGAGGAGGGGAACAAAGGACCAAGGGGAAGGAGGGTAGGAGGGAAATGGAGGTCCAAGAGACAGGACTCTGCCCTGGGGTGTAGCCCTAATCCCCTAGGGGTTTCACTTCTGGTTGTTCTGATGATGCTGATACTAACTGTCTTTGCTGCTGTATGAACTGGTTTGCTAATAAACCCTCTGACTGTAACACTGGCTAAGAGTCACTGCTGATTGGGATGGCTGTGACCCTCCTGGAGGGAGGAAACCCTCTCCAAGGGAGACCAGACAGAACAAGGATCAGACCCTCTGAGCCTGGAGTTGGGAGCTGGCTGCACGGAGCATGGAGACCCAGGTGCTGGACAGGAGAAGACTCCACCGTGGCAGAGTCCTGACTGTCTGTGGACAGAGGGGATCCAAGAGGCTTGTCGGGGGTCTCCGTGACATCTGGTGGCAGCGGCGGGATCCTGATCGGCGCAGTGAGTGACTGCTTGACCCAGTGGGGGCTGCGGGGGGCTGAGGGAAATGGTGCCATGTGCAAGAGCAATTGGTCTCTCTTGCAAGGACAGTGTGTATCTACGGCATCTTGCTGGGAGGCTCCGTGATTATGCAAATGACCTGCATCTGATTGGTCGGTGGGGGAAGTGAGGTCAGGCCAGAGGAGAGTCCTGGCTGTGTAACCCGACCCTGTCAGCAGGGAGACATTCAAACCCTTTACACCTACCAGCCTCGAACTAAAACTTGATCCTGTGAGCAGTGCCCTGAGGCATCTCTCTTGTCCCAGCAGTCTCTGAACTGAAAAGTGCTGGGAACAATCCGGCAGCATGGATTACAAGCGGTACTTGAAACCAGGACTAGTGACTATTTGCAGGTCTCGAGAGCTGATTGTGGGCAGACTCACCAAGGCACAGTTAATTGCCCAGCTGGTGGAGAGTGATGGGGGGAAAGAGAGAGACCCCTTGGGGGAGGAAACCTCCAGGGGGACCAGGAGCAGTAGTAGCGACAGCCCCGTGCCTTCCCGGCCACAATCCCCATCCTATGGGGGTCGCAGTAGTAATGACAGCCCCGTGCCTTCTTGGCAACAGTCCCCAGCCCATAGAGGGCACTCCCAGCTCCGTTCCACCCTGGAATTAAGATGTTTGGAACTGGAACTGTGACAGCAAGAGCTAGAACTGAAAGCACACACCCAGGAATGTGAGCTAGAAGACAAAGAGCGAGAGCGCAAATTTGAGCTAGAGGAGAAAGAGCACCAGCGCAAATTTGAGCTAGAAGAGAAAGAGCGACAGCGCAAATTCGAGTCAGAAAGCAAACAGATAGAGATAGCAGAGAGGGAGAAAGAGAGACAGCATGAGCTGGAGCTGGCTAAACTTAGGGCCCAGGAAGGGTCTCCAACAAGCAGTGGGAGTAGTATCCGGGAACTCCTTACTGCTGGGCCGCAAAATACAGAGTTGATGGGGGCTTTCGAGGAAGGGGGAGACATAGCTACCTACCACATCATCTTTGAGAAAACCTGTAGTGCTCATCAGGTGAAGCCAGCAGACCGGCTGCAGTATCTGACCCCCCTCTGCAAGGTTTCTCATCTTTGTTTCAGGGACACTAGGTGTAACGAGCCGCTGCAGGCCCTGACTCCTGATAGCGGCCAATGTTCTCTGGGGTTCACCAGGCCACCCTTCTAGATTTTGTCCCATCAGTACCTCGGCTGGCAAATGATTGTGCACCCCTATCTCCTTGAGGCCCTCTTTGCCTCCCCACTTCAGATGCACTCTTGCTACAGGTACTTGTACAGGTAGCCAGAACACCTCCCTTAGGTTCAGATAAGTATCAGGGACCATCTTGTCGGGTCCCCCCACCTCCAGCCAGGCCAGAGTCGCCTCCGCAGCTGTATCCCAGAACCCTTGGACTTTTCTTCCCTCTACCTCTATAGGGATGAGGAGCTGCTGACCTCCCTTTGGTGGGCCTGAGCTCACTTGGTGAATAGAGGATTCTGAGTCTGGAGACTTGTCCAGTACCAGCGAGCCCACCTGGCCACCCACTCCCTCACTGGCAGCGTCAACCCGACTATCTGCTCCTTCTGCCATGGTTAGTGCCTCCTCTGGACAGGCTCCAACCCAATGCAGACTTTGGGCAGTCGGTTTGGCCCTCTTGTCTCTGTGTTTTGGGCACTGCGCTCTCTTGTGGCCTGTCTCACCATATGAAAAGCACCTCCAGTCTCCCTGTTCACCCGGGCCTAGTTGAATAGTTCCCTTGGATGCTCTGTTTTCTGGGGCTCCCTTCTGAGAGTCCTGTTGGAGCCTCCCCCACAGGTCCCCCTTCCGGCCCCCTTCCCCCTTCAGACCTAGCCCATGACCCGACCAGCTGGCCACAAACTCATCAGCCAGCCTGCCGGCACTGTGTAGGTCCTTGGGTTTCCAGTCCATCAGCCACCGCCTCAGGTCGGGGAAACAAATGTTATATAACTGCTCCAGGCCCAGCAGTTCCCCCACTTCTTCCCTGGTTGCGTTCCCAGCCAAGCCAGTCCATTTCCAGAGGTACTCCTTTATCAATGTGCTGGTTTCTAGGTAGGTCACCCCTGGCTCTTTCTGCACTGATCGTAGTTTCTCCTGGTACACCTCAGGGGTCAGCTGAAACTTTGGCAGCAGAGCTTGTTTGAAGTGCTCATAATCTCCAGTTTCCGCTTCCTCCATCTGACTGAGTACCTCCATCACTTTTGGACCCAGAAGAGGGGTCAGATACCGCAGCCGGTCTGTGAGATTCACCTGATGCACATTACAGGTTTTCTCAAAGATGGTCAGGTAGATATCAATGCCCCCTCCCTCCTCAAAGGGACCCATCAACTTAGGTCCAGCAGGAAGGGGCTCTCGGACTCTGCCCTCACTGTTCATTGGGGCCCCCTCCTGGCTCCTAAGTCTGGCCAGCTCCAGCTCATGTTGTCTCTCTTCCTCCCTCTCTGCCATCTCCAGCTGTTTCATTTCTAACTCAAATTGGCGTTGTCTTGCTTTATCTTGTAACTCCTGTAGCCTCAGCTCCAGTTCCAGCCGCCTTATTTCTGGGGGGGAACTGAACTGTGAGCGCCCCCTAGGAATTGGGGACTGCTGCTGAGAAGGCCCCGGGCTGCAGCTCCCAACTCCTCTGGGCACCTCCTCTGCGGCAGGCTGGCGTCGCCTGCGCCCCTCTCTGGCTGGGGTTTGTTGTTGGGGCAGGTCAGGGCTGCTACTGCTGCTACTTCTGAGCTCCCTGGGAGGCTCCCACCATTGAGGGGCCTCTCTCTCTGCCCCCATCGCTCTCTTCCAGCTGGGCAATGAGCTGCCCCTTGGTGAGCCTGCTGACTTTTAATCCTCGAGCCTTACTAATGTTCACTAGTTCTTGTTTTAACAACCGCTTGTAATCCATGTTGTACTGTTATCACCAGCAGTAAGTGAGACCAACGTCTCTCTCAGTGAATCCAGCTCTCAGGATCAGGTTTCACCAAGCACACCTGGGGGTCCCCTCCGGACTGAGTCCACTTCCCCCATCGTCCAATCAGGTGCAGGACATTTGCATGTTCACTGCTCTCTCCATCAGTCTCCCAGCTGAAGGATGTTTCCACAGAGTGGGCCTCTGATTGGCTGCCTCCCTGCCTCCCAATTCAAATCCAAGGCACGGATCCTTCCAGGGACTGACCAGACCACCCTGGAGGAAACCCCTCTCTTGGTCAGGGATGCAGGTCTTTGAACAACACCCCAGCTGTCTCTGGGCTGGGCAGCTTCATCAAATGAGCCCCAGGAGCCTGCTGATCCATGAAGCTCCTTGTGTCTGCTCAGACACACACTGTCCTTCCGAAGGGACCAACGTTACCCCTTTCCACTGCCCCCTCTTGCCAGCACTGCACTGGATAGTCACTTACTGTGGGGTCTCACTGTAGGGCGTCCCGTCGCTGCCACCGAGATGTCACGGAGAGCCCAGAAAAGCCTCTTGGATCCCCTCTGTTCACAGCCCACCAGGGATTCTGCTACGGTGGAGCTTTCTCCCATTCACCAGGGTCTCCACGCTACCTGTAGCCAGCTTCCCAAATCCAGGCCCAGAGAGTCTGATCCTTGCTCTGTCTGGTCTCCCTTGGGGGGGGGGGGGTCCTCCCCCTACGAGGGTCCCAGGCGCCCCAATCAGCAGTGACACTCAGCCAGTGTAGCAGTCAGAGGGTTTATTAGCAATCCACTTTGCACAGCAGCTAGGACAGTTGGCTCTCAGATCACCTAGGAGGGCAGATAGTAAACCCCCAGGACAAGCCCCGGAGGTCCTGCCCCTCCGACCTCCATCTTCCTTCTCCCCCCTCTCCTCTTTGTTCTCCTCTCTATCCAGCTGCCCTGCCCCTGGTCTAAACCGGCCACAACCTGTCACCCCCAGGGGGCCCAGGTAAGGTCACACTAAAGTCTCTCCCCCCCTAGGGGTACCTATAGTTATCACACCCCTGTGTCCCATCACCAGAATACCATCACCAAAGAACAGGAACAGAAAAGAAGAACCACAGTAACCCAAGAGGTTTTCTTACTTCATCACAGCAGTGATGTGATGCTAAATAAATACTATTCACAGCAGTTTTCTTTCCCTGTTCTCCTCACTCCCCTTTGCCAACTGCTGATAGTGCCATTTAGAGGGTTTTACAGAGAAGCAGGAACCACTCCTGTGAAGTTAGGTTCATGGTATTCTGGTAAGTGGCAACTCCAGCTCAGAGATTCATTTTAAGGCAACCTTTGTAGGATAACAAATAAGGAGTCTGATGGCACTTTGAAGGCTAATCATCTATTGCATGAGCTTTCCTGGGAGAAAATCCCACTATGTCAGATGCTTGTTAGTCTTTAAAAGTGCCACCAGACTCTTTGTTTGCTTTGCTGGCCTAGACTAACATGGCTACTCCTTTGAAATCTGGCATCATTCAAGGCACTTTTACAGGATAGTATTCTTCCCTTCACTAAAATGGAGCTACCTTGACAGATTTGTTAGACTTACACCTTTGTCAGTAAACCTGCCTATCTGCTCTATCCTCCAAAGGAGTAGCTGTGTTGGTCTAGTTCAGCAGAAAAAGCAAAAGCAGTGAGATTCCTGTTGCACCTTATAGACTAATGGATTTCTTTGAGCATAAGCTTTAGTGGGCTACAGCCCACTTTTGTGGGCTACCTGGCTGGGGGAAAAAAAAAAAAAACAAGCAAAGAATCCTGTGATACCTAAAGAATAACAAATTTATGTGTTACATTTTTAAATGAGCTTTCATGGGAGAAAATTTCATTTAATCAGATACTCTCTTTCTTTAAATTCCGCCATCCTCTAAGTGTCTGACAAAACGGGATGTTTCTCCTATGAAAGTTAATATGATAAATAAATGTCATTCTTTAAGTGCCACAGAATTTTTTGCTTGCTCTGCTCTAAGGGTCTCATTTGGGACTACAATTTGCCATGAGGGGCTGGAGTGATGCTCATTAAATAATACAAGTAAGCAGCATTTTTCTGTCGCAAGTTCTCTGCACTCCCCTGACACAAAACTAAATCCCTTCGCCATGCAGCGTATCCCATTTCTGGCAGTACATTTGAGAAGGATATTCAGAGCACAGCAATTCACTCTTGTGAAATTAGGTTGGTGCTGTACCAACAAGTGGAAGTTCCTGCTCAAAGATATAGCTTTCATTTTTCAAGGCACCAAGATGAATCAGTTTTTGTGGGAGACAGGAAACAGCTTTGATTATTCGGCGAATCCCTGAATTGAAGGATGTTTCCAACTTGGCTCCCTGCTGTGATACTAATGTCTGCTCTTAGTGGGTAAAATTCCCTTTCTCACCTTTATGACATTGTCTTCATATTTTATTTACTGTAGTTCCTATGGTCACTCATATCTTACACCGAATTATTTCTATAGTGACATTTTCTAATTTTCAGTATTCTCTGGTAGATCCAAGTCTTATTACTTTTCTGTGCTCTTGGAATGCATTAAGTGATGCTTACAAGTTTCTCAAATCATAGCTTGTGTTTGTTATGCCTTAGTGAATCTAACATGTTTCATTACACCTGTGTTTATGTGTCACGCTTATACTGCATTGTTTGTACCTGTTGAGTGCAAGTTATCATGGAGTGTCTCGGCTGTGATTCCATTATCTCTGAATTTCTCTGTTCTGTTCTTCCCACAGAAAGCATCCATGGAGCAGACTCAGTCACACAAACCGAAGGCAGCGTTGTCATTTCCCAAGGGGATCCTGTGCGCCTCCCTTGCACATATCATACTACAGGGTCTCCTTTTCCCTTCTGGTATGTGCGGTACCCAAATGCGGCCCTCAGGATCTTCTTGAGGCGTACAGGACAAATTAATTCAGATGTAGGGATCATGAAAGGGTTCAGTGCTAATCACGACAAAAAGGAGAAATCCTTCCATCTGTGGAAATGGGCAAGTGACTCCGCTACTTATTACTGCATTGTGAGAGAGAGACACAGTTACAGGAAATAGCAGGGGAGCTGATCAAAAACCATCCATGTCAGCCCTGCACAGCAGGGACGTTGCGATCTAGGCGAAGGCTGAGGGGAATGAGCAATCAGTAGCCTTGTAACATCTCTCTCTCTCTAAATGCTTGGGTTTTCATTCTTTCCTGTAATCCAGAGTTTAACCATCTCAGAAATGAAGGGGAATGTCACGAGTCAACAGACTGAGTTCAGATCAAGAGTTAAGGAGAGACCAGAACACATCAACCCTGCTCATGAACTACTCTGGTGAAAGCTGCCCTCAGCTCTACTCCTGAAAGAAATGGAAACCAGAGAGTTAAAATACTAAAATTAAACAAATAAGCATGCAAACTTTATAATGACCACAGTGAAGAAGTTCTAATGCTTATAGAAACTTCTAGTGTGTAACTGAGACGTCTTTGTTTTACCATTATACACAGATGGGTAAGATATAGAAGGATAGAGTGATTCTTTACAAAACCATCTACCTCTTGGAATAGAGACTGTTAGGCTAAGCAAGCAAGCCAGACCTCATGAGCACAGAGGGTGTCTGGGTAAGCAGCATGCAGGCTGTCTGCTGTGACATATACACTCTCCATTCTATGCATGCCTCAGGTCACATACACCTATCAAACCCCTCTCCCACCCTATGGAATATGGAAGCTAGTATTTTCTAACCTGTTAAGACCACCCCTCACCACTTCCCTGACCCTCTTCCCATATATGGAGTTGTTTTTCCCAAAGTGTTAGGAAAGCTAGTTTAAACCAGTAAACAAGCTGCCTGTGTATATAAGCAATTGCCATGCTACTTCCATTTTGAAGCTGATACTGTTTTGTTCAGTGTTCCCAGTACTAGTACTGTAAATAAACCTCTTCAGTGTTGTCTGTATTGCCTGATCCTTCTTGGAGGGACCTTTCCAGACTTACAAGACCTTCCCACTCCGTGATAAAACCTGGAATTAGTAGCAAAAGTGTAAGAAAATCTGCTGCAACCGTTTCCTATGTGTGCTCATATTTTGCTACGTGAGGGCGGTGCTGGGCCACAGAAATTATTCTAGAACTAGCCTTCATCTTCAACAAGCTTTACACTCCTGTAACTACAACCCAGTCCTCTTAGATATTAAAACGCCCTCTCTCTGACAGTCCCATTCAGAAAATTTTTCCAAGCAGAACCAGACAGATCTGTAGGAAGGAGTAAAGCTCTTCCTTTTCTGCAGATGCCAGATAAAAAGCCAATGAATTCTTCCTGGGGTTGACAATTGGAACCAGCACTCTTTATTCCTCAACCTCAACTCCACCTAAAACCTTAGTTCAGACTCAATTAGTTCATACTAGTAGTCTGAAGGAAGGTTAATTCGAATTAATGGCACTAGTTGGAACTTATTCAGTTGGAAGAAGCATGTCTACATTGCACTAGTTTAAAATAAATATGCAAATAAGTTTGAACTAAGCAGCTAGTTCGAACTAACTACCCAATTTTTTAGTTCAAAAAAAGCAAAGCACACTGTAGACATAGTTCTACATGGCTCAGACTAAGCTAGTTTGCTTGTGTAGATGCCTATGGCACAGGAGTTCTTGCTTGTTTTGCTGAACTAGACTAACACTGCTACCCCTTTGGAACTCCACAGAGAATGTTCATGTTTGGGGGCCCTGATCTGTGCTGCCTCCCTCCCTTACCCCAAATTTCCTGTCTGACAGCACCAGCCCCCATCCTGTATGGCATAGAAGCCATCCATTCTGTGCTAGTCAGGCAGTTTGAAGACCCAGGCCAGAGTGATAATGAAACTTTATAATTCATAATCCCAATAAGCAAAAAAACAAAACAAAACAAAACAAAAAAACAAACAAACAAAAAACAAAAACAAAAACAAAAACAAACAAAAAAACCCCATAGGTGATGAAAGAAAATGAGACAAGCAAAGCCATTTAGAAGCTTTAAAAAAAGTTATTTTCCTGGTTAGGTGAACAAAATGCACCAATCCCTATCAGACTCAGACTGAAGGCCAGAAAGGCCCATTAAGATAATCTAGTCTAACCTCCTGCACAGTGCAGACCACAGAACCTCACCCAACTCACTTTTGTCAGAGACCACTCACCTCTGCCTGAGTTACTGAATTCCTTAAATCAGGATTTAAGTGTCTCCAAGGTACAGAGAATCAACCATCAGTGACACTAGTTTAAACCTGAAAGTGACTGCTGCCTCACCTGCAGAGGAAGTTAAACCCCCTCCATGGTCTCTGCCAATTTGTTCCCAATCCCAAATGCACCAACCAGTTAGATCCTGACTGTGTGGGCAAGACCCACCAGCTTGATCCCAGGAAAGAAGTCTCTGGAGCAACTCAGAGTCCAACCCACCTAGTGTTCCATCACCATCCACTTTTTTCGCTCTTCATCTCTCCCTTTCCTTTTCTTTCTGAAGTTTTAGGGACACCTCTCATGCCACATTATTATGGCTTATGAGTGATTATGGCAAACTATGTAAACCCTTTCAATTCCCTTACTACTGAATTCCATCTCAATTGAAATATACAGGTTCTGTAGCAGAAAAATGGGAGAGAAATCCGACACATTGGTCGGGAAAGCTATAAGAAGGTGGAATACATCCCCATTCTTTTTATGCCTTTGCATGTGCAGGTGATCTGTTTAATCAATGAATACTCTCAGGATTGGGTCCAGGATGTTTTAAAGTCATGAGCTGTATAAGAAAATATCTTGTATGGGATTAGAAAGACATTTGCTTTCAAGCTGACCTGAAAAGCAGGTCTGCGTTTATGAAAACGCTTGTCTAGCTCACCAGCAGCAGAAAGCTTTTCAATCAAAGCAAAAAAAGCAAGGAGTCCTGTGGCACTGTGACGGAAACCCCAGAAAAGCCTCTTGGATCCCCTCTGTCCACAGACAGTCAGGACTCTGCAACGGTGGACTCTCCTCCCGTCCAGCACCCGGGTCTCCACTCTCTGTGCAGCCAGCTCCCAACTCCAGGCTCAGAGGGTCAGATCCTTGCTCCATCTGGTCTCCCTTGGAGGGGGTTTCCTCCCTCCAGGAGGGTCCCAGCCGTCCCAATCAGCAGCAACTCTCAGCTGGTGTGGCAATCAAAGGGTTTATTAGCATACCAGTACATACAGCAGCAAGGACAGTTAGTATCAGCTTCATCAGAAAAACCAGAAGTGAAACCCCCAGGGGATTAAGGCTACACCCCAGGGCAGGGTCCTGTCTCTTGGACCCTCCATTTCCC
>ML682027.1:1028751-1052542 GCA_007922195.1 Podocnemis expansa
GCTCACCCCCCGCTGGTGCCTGCAGCCCCCTTTCTGGGGCTGCAGGGTGAGCCAGCAGCGGCTCACCCCCAGGGGTAACGAAATAGCATGTTCACACAGTGAACTTGCTATTTCGTTTCCCGCTTTTTTTCTTATTTCGAATTAACATTTTCTTAATTCGAAATAAGATATTTCGAAATAAGGTGTTGTTTCGAAACAAGTTGTTTCGACACAACTTGTTTCGAAATAACCCTGTGCGTGTGAACACAGCCTCAGATATTATGAAAGCAGGATAGTCATTACTTTAACTGAAAGTGTTATTTTGTAGAAATTCTTTTAAACTGGAGAAGGGGTGTAATCTCTCTTTTACACACACACACACACACACTTGGATTTTTAAGCCGATTACAAAGGAGACACCCCAGCCTCATTTACCCAAGGTGGCTACGCAACACAACTAACACACTGAAGTCTAGCATAAAATCCATTTGTCATGAATACCTCCCTACTTCTCATCACCACGCTCTGTTTAATACCACTGCATCAATATACCTAGAGCCCTGCGCAGATACAAAAAAGTGGATCCATATCCGACCTGCATCTGCAAGAAATGGTCCGCGGATATCTGTATTGTATCCGCGGATGCGGATATAAGGTGGATATCTGCGGATTTGCAGGGCTCTAAATATACCCTTCTCTCATCAGTATAACATTTGCCATCGCTATCTTCCTGTTTCCCACAAATATATACCCATTTCCGTCAATGTGTTATACCAAAAAGGGCACCCAGGAGAGCACCCCCTAATAAAAAGAAAAGACTAGCAGGATCTTATTCAGGGGGACAAGGCAATATGCCACATTTATTGTAAATAAGTAAGAATAGCAAAAGGCAGTCACACACACACACACACACACACACACACACACACACACACACCACAAAGTTCTGCAACCTGGTATGATATAATTACCAGTCCTTTCATGTGTTGCTTGAGCCAACCTAGTGGCCAGCTAGGCAGGGCACAAGGAGGGAGCCAGGCATCTGTCGGTCATGATTGGATGCTCCAAGATGACAGCTGCAGAATGAGACCCCAGAGCTTTCATGTTCTCACCCATCTTTTACACTTGCAGGCCTTCATTTAAGTCTATGGGATTTGCTGTGTCATGTAGCCTCAGGGTTCCTGTGAGATCATTGGTCACCAGTCAGATGCAGACCTGATTGTATTTTGTTCTTTTCTTTCTGGGGTGGCTCCTTCTGTTTGCTTTAATGAGATGTGCATACTGTTCAGCCAGTTAGATGATACTTGTGCTTCATCAGGACAGGCTGGCAGTTGAAACTGGCCTCTTCACACACACGCCCTTCATTCACACACCTTGTTCACACATTTAAAAGAACATAGATAGCATATGCCTAAACCAGATTTCATCAAGTATCCAAAATGTATTTCAGTGTTTAAGCAGGAGTTCCAAACTGACAATATGGAGTCCTGTTGGACATTGGTCACAATCTCCATTACACAGGGTTACAAAATTATTTTACTTATGACACTGAAAGACATATACAGAATATTAACTAATATATACTTTAAAGGTAAATGTAATTCATTATCTGTCTATCCCCCTACATTATCTGTCTGTGCTCCACAAATGTATCTCTAATTTGCCTCACTACATCTTTCCTCAAAAAATATCCAGTTTTCCAAACAAGAAAATCAATTTCCACACACACTCCTATTATTTCGCATCTGACGAAGTGGGTTGTAGCCCACGAAAGCTCATGACGGAAGAAATCTGTTAGTCTATAAGGTGGCGCAGGACTCTTTCTACTCCTATTTTTGATCACAATATCCCACTCTACATCAATCCCTCCATCCAGTTTACAAATCCTTATTTTCTCCAGTCTACACATATTCTCTATCAAAATGTTCCTGTTTTTTCTTTTCATGAGGTGATGACTAATTTTACCACAAAATGGCATTGATTTGTCTTCCCAATAACGCTTCATCTCTGCAGGACAGACCCCTTCTTGCAACTTCTGGCATTTTACAAACTCTGAGCTGTCTGGAGTCCAATATCTCCTTGTTATGTTCAAGTCCTGTTTAAAATTCTGTCACTGTAGCTCCAGAGAGACGTCAGATGGAAGGAGCCACTCATAAGGCAGCTAGCACCCACCCAGACAGCTGAAGAGAAATATGAGGGACCAACCCAAGGTTTTAGGTTTTCAATCTGAAACAGAGACTTTTTTGGTAGCTGTGGGAGATGAAGAGGAAACCCTTGTTCCTGACAACCGTGTATGTGTCTTGTGATAAGGAATTGAGTCAGTAAGCACTGCTTTCTCACCATGTTTTTCACTTCAGGGTCAATTATTTTGCTTGTTGTGATTTCAAGTGAGTAGCACTTTGTCCAACTTAAAAGATTTTTTATTGACGTTCGCGAATAGCTAACCCTTTTAAAAATTCTGTTCTCAGAAGGGTTGAATATTTAAAGGGGTTGGACACAATTTACCTTACCACTTGTCAGCGGAGGTGGCAGCCATGATGGCCACCCCGCCCCACACGTAGCCCCCTGGATTATGCTCCCTGATGGGCCTCCATCTCCGGGCCATCCAGCACAAGGGGAAAGAGTGTTAAGTATCAATCTCCCCTGATGGCTCTCAATCTCCTGTGTGAGTTTCTTCCTCCCTAGCTTTGTGTCAACAAGGAGGGGGGTGAGTTCCTATCCCCCCTGAACAGTTTCTCGGCACCCCCGTCACCACGAAGGAGGGGTCATTGTCTGGGGTCCCAGTTTTATCATTGGTCCTGACCAGGATCCTTCTCCTAATTGGCTATTTTTACTCTGGCTGGGCAAAATTCTATTAAAACCCCCTGTCTCAGCTAGCTTGTTGTTCTCACACCCTCGGATGCTAAAGGGCACGTCGCAACCCGGTCGGACTGATCCCCCGACTGAGATAGGGAGTACCCACCCCCGAGACCCTTTTTTTTTTGGGGTGTACACGGATTGCCGGCCGAACGATTAAGTGCTGAGATGCTGCAGCTGGTCTGCCTCCTCGCTTTGGGTTCTACTGCGGTCCTGGGACAGGTATTATAAATCGATATAGGCCTCCTACCTTCTCTTAATCATTCTACTTGGTACCATTTATATATAGTCTGTGATTGTAGCTTCTTCACCTGAGTTTTGCATAGTTTGTGTAGTTGTTATTATTTTCTCTGTATCCTGCATAATCTTTTTATGATATAGTTGTTTAAGGTCTAGCATAGTTTTGTGTTGTTAATTTGCCAGGTGTTTTGTTAGTCATTTGTATTTTGCATCCTTCTTGCTGTATAATTGTTCATTACTCTGCTTCTGCTCTAAACTGCTGGCCCCAAACTTCCCCAGTGTATACGGGGGGAGTGCGGGGGTTTATTTTTCTCTCATCTGACTTTTTTTTTTATTCTGCTGCCCACCCTTCTTGGCTAGCAAGGAGGAATGGCTTCCAGCCATTGGTAAATACGTGTCGGGTGGGCTGGTCAGTGCCTATACCGATGTTGAGGCAGTAAAAAGCCAGAAAAGTCCTTGACTTATTATGGCCACCCTCTTGTAGGTCATTAATCCATACTGTTATTTAACTATAAGTACTTTTGTAGGTTGTAAGTGTTTTGCATAGACTCTCATACTTTATCCTGTTGTTTGGCAGGAGGTGTTTTACAGGTGCTTTATATAGACTCTTGCTCCACACTGTTACTTGGTTATAAGTGCTTTGCATAGGTTTTTAGCTTTATATGTTATTGTCATTTAGTTATAAGTGTTCATTTAGATTTTGCTTTATGCTATTAGTTGGTTGTAAGTGTCCTATATAGATTTTTTTGCTTCATATTGTTAGTTGATTACAAGTGGTTTTGCATAGATCTCCTTGTTTTACACTGTTAAGGGGTTGAAGGTGTTTAAGGTGTCACTATAAAAGTAGTTTTTTGTTTAATTGAACTGGTGTCTGTCTCATTGGTGGGTGTCGCTGGTCCATCCCAGTCACATCGTGAACCCGGGGTTCAACATGGTGTCAGAAGTGGGATGTGGCTGCCCCTGGACCGACCCATCCTCCAATGATGGTTCAAACACCGAACAGTTTAACCACCTTCAGCTTCATCTAATGATGAGCAGAAGACAGCCAAGTTCTGATGATTGGATATGTGTTATTGGACAGGCTCATGAGGCGCGGTCCTACACGGCCCCCCTCACCCTAGCATTGGTGGGCTGTCTCTTAAAGGGACACCCCCAAATGCGGTTAACTCCCGCTGATCCCATGGCAAGACCGCAGTGCAATGAAGGGGGTGAGACAAAGTTAACAGAGTCAGAAAAGCTGTGGCCAAAGGTAAAGAAGGCTATAAAATTGGCTGGGGGTAAACCCTCCACTTCCACAGTGCCAGACCCCATTGTACCCCCCCACTCCGATACACACCACTTACTGGCCACTTTGGTCCAGAATATTGAGGAAATAGTGGTTTCCCGGAGGGTGGGACCTGACAAAGTTAAACCTGAAGCCCTCTGTAATGTTTTCCTTGAATGGGGAGCCAGGTGTCTGAACCGACTGGCTACCCTAGAAGGAATGTTACACCAGCATGCCCTACAGGCAACTCAGGGAATAGACAGGGAGGAAAAAAGCCTCCTCCCTGAAAACAGCTGTGCCTCACTAGAGCCACCACCAGCCTATGCCCCTTCGAGCGCTCCGCCTGAAGAAGCCCCTATGGCCCCAGTCCCATCAATTTACCCCCAAATAAACCCTAACACTGCAAACCCGTCAGCCCCCACTATTGCAGTAGAGGCTCTCCCCATCTCAGTGACACGCACCAAAGTAGATGGGCAAGGCATTACTTCCCGGGTCACTGAGTATCGGCCCCGAACTAAAAAGGAGATGAAACACTTAGCGAAAGAAACAGGAAGGGGGGAAAATGAACCGCCTCTAATGTGGCTGGGTCGCCTTATTTTAGAGCATGGAACCGAACGGTTAGACATCAACGAAGCCAAAGAGCTGGCGTGCGCCCCCGCCTGGTCTAAGGGTCTGGGGGTCCACCACATCATTACCAATCGCTTGTCTCCCATAAGTGCACCAGCTGTAGCTGCCCTTGCTATGCAAGGGTCCGTGCGAGGGGTGGTTCTGCCAGCAAACTCCATACACAATAAGCAACAACTAATGTATTCTATTGCTGGTGCTTCTGCAATTATGTGGGACCCTCATGCCCACCCCCTGAACCTTACCCAACAACAACAAAACGAGGCTACCCCGCTGGTGTATGTTCATGATGTAAGCCAGCTCCCCATAGCCCAAGATTTAGATGCATTCTTATCTGAAGCTGCCCCAGGCCTTGATACTGGGGTGCTTCTATTACTGGCTCGCTACGGGGGTTTTATTGACGTTCGCGAATAGCTAACCCTTTTAAAAATTCTGTTCTCAGAAGGGTTGAATATTTAAAGGGGTTGGACACAATTTACCTTACCACTAAACCATTAAAATAATGGGAATTAGACATGGAAATCTCTTAGGCAATTTAAAATATTCTCATCCTAAAATTACAGTATAATAAAAATAAATATCTTCTCTTTTTCTCCCATAAGGGACCTCCGGAGACTCAGTCACACAGATTGAAGGCACGCTTACTGTCAAAGAAGGGACATCTTTTATTATTGAGTGTACTTATGAATCTGTCCTTTTTCCTTCTCTGGTCTGGTATACCCAACACGGGAATGAGGCACCCAAGTTATGGCTGGGAGATAAAGCATCGGGCTTTGGCCAACTTGAAGGAGACAAGCAGGGTTTCTTTGCTTACAACGTCCCAGACAAAAAGTCCTTCCACCTGAAGAAAAGTTTCAGTGAAATGAATGACTCTGCTGTCTATTACTGCGCCTTTAGAGACACAGTGACTGCAACGACCAGAGGAGCTGTCCGAAAACCCACTGAAGGAGGATGATGCTTAGAAAATCTAACACTTCTGCCTTTAAAATATAATCCAACAGGTCTGTGGCACCTTAAAGACTAACAAATTACTTTGGCAATAAGCTTTCCTGGGGTCCAAGCCACGTTGTCAGGGGCATGAAATGGAAACTACAGCTGAGAGATAAACAAAGGATAGGTTAGGGGTGGCCAAACTTATGGAACTCAAGAGACACACAAGTTGATTATTAAACCTCCAAAAGCCTCACTGAGGCATATAGCCATATTTTACCTACTTTGGAATTACTAAATGTAAAATTCATTGCACACTTTAATTTTATTGTAAAAAGAGGGCAAATATTTATCCTACTAATGTCAGCGTCTAATAATTACTTAAGGTTACCATGAAAAATAGGCCTATCTATACAGTAATAACTTAGCTTCTCCCAGCCATTGGCACCATGCCTCTGTTTTTCCCCACCATACTGACCCCCTCCCTAACCCCCAGGTCCTGGCGCTGGCTCTCCCAAACAGACTCCTCCCCTCCCAGAGCCCCCTTACCGTTGAGCTCCAGCAGCTAGGCACAGTCAGGGACTCACTCCCATTGCTTAAGCCCTGCCCCAACTGAGCATCCAATATGGCCACTCCAGCAGCTGTGCACAGGCTGGGGCTTCCCACCCCCCCCAGAATGCTCAGAGTGAGAGATTTAAAACTCCCAGGCTGGGGCTGCTTTTCTCTGGCTTTCTTCTGCAAGCAGCGCCTTTTCATTCAAAAGCCACATGCAGTTCCCTAGCCCCTGTTTGTCCATGCCTGATATATAGCAATAGAAATCTCTCTCTCTCTCTCTCTCTTTGTGTGTGTGTGTGTGTGTGTGTGTGTGTGTAACTTAGTAGGGAAAAAATAATATTAATGCAGCACCACACACTGATAAAAGTTATAAGTCTACATTGCACTTCCAGGCGTTATTATTGTAGCTTTACTCATTGGGGGAGAGGAGGAGGCAGTGTAGAAAACTACATTCCAGTTACATTAGCTGGGAGTTTAGAATGATACTAATGCAACCTGAAATTTAACTTTCATTTTGCTTTCTTTGGAAATCCCTGTTGCCCTTCTTAACAAATGTGAGTAAGTAATAAAATCACTCCTATGCTAATACCTAAGCAACTCAAGATATTTATCCTCCCCATTTTCTTATGAGGTAGAGAAATATTAAAATGAGTTCACAGAGAGAGCAAATGATGCACAGAAGTTAACTGTTTACCACTAGTTCACGCAGGGAGCCTATGGCAAATCTGGGAAGTGAAGACAGCTATCCCTAGGCCCAGATAAGATCCTTACTGACAAATCAGTCCTCGGTCTTTCAATTGTCAGTGGGTGGTAGTTGCAGCTAACAGGAAATCAAGGCTTTTCCAGGGTCAGGTACCTTTCTCAAACTCCTCTCTTTTCCCCTAGACCTGTTTCTAATGAACCTGCCCCACTTTCAGTGCTTTCAGAGAGGAGATTCCAGAGGCTCAGGTGCTTTTTCGTAGTAACAGCTGACAGAGTCAAACTCAGTGGCTAGAAGAGGCAACATGGAAAAATGTTTAGTTCTCAGGCCAAGTCCACACAAACATGGTTAAATTAATTTATGTTAAATTGATCTAATTGAATCAGTAGCAGAATCATTCAATCGACTTAACTAGAAGATCAACTGAAACTAGCATGTTCCTGAACAGGACTTGCTACTTCAATTTAGGAGAGAGTCACCATGGGAGATGCTGCAAGATGGCTGCCTAGAAGAGCCATGCCCCCCACCCAATATATAGAAAAAGAACAGCACCATGGGGAGGAGAAGAGAAAACATGTTAAATAACTATAACAGTTAAATCAAAATAACATGTGGACAGTTATTTCAAAATAACTGTTTTGATTTAACCATCATTTGGATGTAATACTAGCTTTTATTATATTAAAGTGACTTTTCTTATTGCAAGATAAGGGAGCTCCTTATGTCTCTATAAGGAAAGGTAGTGTGGCCCTGCAATATTTTAAATTTTAATAATCTGTATTATTTCAGTTTAAAGACTGCATGTGGATTTACCCTCAGTGTTTGGACATTTAATCACCTAGGTAAAGGGGCTCACATTTTCAAAGGAACCTAACACATTAGATACCCCTCTCCTATTGATCCCTAATATCACAATAAATCTGCCACCAAGGATTAATCCCAACTCTCACCTTAACTCCAACCCCTATTACCTCAATCGCCCGATCCCTTAGTCTTCTCCGAAATTCCAAAGCTCACATTGCAGTGCAGCTAGAGCCAGCCGCATTGGCCAATTACTGCGGCAATGATGCCCTGAAATTTGATTGTGTTGTTGCAGGTGCAGCTCTGGGGGACTTGGTCCAGCTCACCGAGCCCGAAGTTCCTGGATCAGAAGGAGGCGCCACGTCACTCAGATGCTCTTACTATAGTCGCCTTACTGATATTTTTCTCTATTGGTACCGACAGTATCCGAACCGAGCCAAGCAGTACGTTCTCTGGCGAGGGGCAAAGTCCTACAGTCAATTCAGTGATGCCTCAGATTTCGCTCAGAAGAGGTTTTCTTCCCACACCGATAACAGCTCCACAATCCTGAATGTTTCCGCGCTGGAGCTGGCGGACGGAAAGATACAAGCTGCGAATGGAACATGAGAGCAAGAGAGACGGGGTTTATTTCCCAGACCTGAAACAAAGCCCTGTGTGAGCTCAAGACCTTGTCTCTTTCACCCATAGGAGCTGGCCCAATGAAAGATAAGATTTCACTCACCTGTGTCTCTACTGTTATGGGATCAACACATCTACAGCGACACTGCAAACCATAAATGGATAGTTAGATCTGGATGATATTTCACTGTGGGAGGGGGACCTGCGCACCTCTGGTTGGTTTCCAGCCTCAGGTGCAGTTCACCCTTCTTTAATGTCACACTTTTCACCCAGGGAGCCGATCCGGAGATTTCGTGACACTTAGGGTGTGGACGGCACCTGGCACTACCCCTGTCCACTTATAGGACTCCTGTGATCGGCTGTTGCAAAACCAACAACCAGCGAAGAGGAGTAGAGGCAAACGAAAGGGAGCCGCCCCTGCACATTAAAAGCCATTGCGGCGCAAAACGGGTGAGGTGGAAGAGCCACTAGGTGGCAGGCCAGGATCACCCACCTATGAATTTCACACAACGCTTCACTTGGCTTCTGAAGACGGGGATTTCCAAACAGGGCAGAGGGAGTTAGGCACCCAACTCCCATTGCCTCGAGTGCCTAAATCCCTCCCGCTTCTTTGAAAGGGGCACTGCTTAGGGATCTCCAGCGGCAGAAAGGTATCTGGAGTTGTTGAAAAGCGTCGGGTACCCGACAGCAATTGGAATAACAGGGACCGAGAAATTTCTGTAAATCCCATCAGCTGCCTAAATTCCTTTACAAACCTAGCTTCTGTGATTCAGTTCCCACCACTGTGTTACCTTCCCCGCCTCAGTGGGCTCTTGTGAGGATCCATACACTGCAGAGGGTCCAGGTAACAGGAGCTACACTCACTCCAAAAGCCTCCTTGACACAGAGAAGTTGTAGTGCTTTAACTCTCTGGGTCTAACTGAAAAGTGACCCAGCACCTGGAGTGTGCACCACGCAGTCCGAGCAGTGCAGGGGGGGCTTGTCTTGGCGTAATTGTGACTGAATGGGAACCAGCTCTAGGCACCTAGATGCCAGCAGAAGCTGGTTAAATAAATTATCCCCCAGTGACGAAGGTCAGTCAGTATAAAACCCGTGTGTAGAACAGGGAGCTGGGCGGGTTGGTTCAACTTCACTAATGTAAGGTTTGAGAGCACGGACAGAATTCCCACAGTTAAAGCAGTCAGCCTCACAACTCCCTGTTCGGCAGAGAAGGGCAAGGTCCCCCTTTCTTCTTTGCTGGAAGATGTGGCCAGGTTTTTAGATGGATATGGACCCTGAGAGATTTGCAAATGCTTCTGACGCCTCAGTCCCACTGGTTGAAAAAGGAGCACCCAGACCCTTTCGAAAACCCTTTAGCTGCCTGTTTGTGACAAAGCCCCCACAATTTTCAAGGCCCTGGCTGTTTCCCAAAGACTTTCCTGTCTATCCACCCCTTACAAGCGGAGACCCAGCCCAAGGGCTGCTCCTTTCCATAGCCTTATTTGACCTTTGTTAGCCTGCTGTCAGCTAGTGCCTGAGGACAAGCTGAGGTCACAGACAAATCTGCTGCCTCTGCAGCAGTTACCCGGGAAGAGCGGAGCAAGTCCCAGGCAGCTCCCCCAGGTCACGCTCTGAAGAGCACAGACCTCTCTGAGCAGGGAGGTTCCTTCACCCTGCCTGTCAAGGCTGCTTCCCCACTCTGGCACTCTGAGTGCAGAAGGTGGGGCCTGCAACAGGCCTTAAAACCCACTGGCCTTAAAACATGGCCTTAAAACTCTCCAGGCAACCAATTCCTGGCCTTGGAGTGGTATTGCCATCACCACACAATGGCAAAACCCTCTTGAAAATCCAGGAAGGTGATTTTGGGAACTCCTTCCTGTGAGGTACCTCACTGACTTTTATTCCTCCCTCAGGAGAGTGAATGAACCGTAGCTGGGATATCAGCTGGAACTGGAACAGAATCCTCTTCAGTAGCTGGCTGTCCAGTCTGAGGCACAGGCACATAAAACCTTTTGCCTTTCAGGCCACAGAACCAGAGTTTACTTCAAAAGAGTTAAATCTTCACTTAAAAAGAAAATATAAGAAACACAGAGAGTTACTTCTCTGGGATTTAACTTAGGGAGTTACAGGGTAGTGGGAAGGGGTACGTGTGCTCAGCACAGAGAAATCCAATAAACCAAAAACAAAGAAATACCCTGTCCGCACATCAATAAACATTCCCTGTTCTACTCACCCCAGATCAGTTACAAACCACGCTTATCTTTAGCAAGGATGTCCCTGGATCCTTCCTCAGGCCTTTCTATGTGGCCTCCTTCTACCCCTTCCTCCCCAACAGTTACTACAGTGTCCTTGGACACCAAGGACTGGCCCAGGTCTCCCTGCTTCACCAGCAGCCTGCCTGGGCACACAGGCGGGTACTGTGGTGCCTTGAGGCCCTGTACTACCAGCTGGAGTGTAACCCAGGACATCCTGCCTGGCGATAGAGGGAGTGTGGAGAAGTGGGAACCATACTTAAGGGAAGACACTGGTGTTGACCCTCTTTATTTTCTATTTGGGTGATGGAACACAGGTGGGTGATATGAGGTAGACCTACTAGGGGGCAGAGGGGTAGTGTTTAGGGAGCCTGTACCTGGGACCCCACCCCCCCGCTGGTCACACTGGATTCAGCTGGTCGGGCCAGGGTGTGGAGAGGTGGGCAGAGCAAGGAGGGGAACAAAGGACCAAGGGGAAGGAGGGTAGGAGGGAAATGGAGTGTCCAAGAGACGGGACCCTGCCATGGGGTGTAGTCCTAATCCCCTGGGGGTTTCACTCCTGGTTGTTCTGATGATGCTGATACCAACCGTCCTTGCTGCTGTATGATCTGGTGTGCTAATAAACCCTCTGACTGCCACACTGGCTGAGAGTCACTGCTGATTGGGATGGCTGGGAACCCCCTGGAGGGAGGAAACCCCCTCTAAGGGAGACCAGACAGAGCAAGGATGGACCCTCTGAGCCTAGAATTGGGAGTTGGCTGCACAGTAGTGTGGGGTCCCAAGTGCCGGACGGGAGAAGATTCCACCATAGCAGAGTCCTGACTGGCTATGGACAGAGGGGACCCAAGAGGCTTGTCTGGGGTCTCTGTCACGGGGGGGAACAAAGACTTTGTTGGGACACCTCATGGCAAGCTGGGAGACGGTCTCACTAACAGCACTCACCGCATAGTGGAGTACGGAGACAGATTTCACAAGTGGGAGGGGTGGAGCAACAGGATGGGTGGGAAACTTAGACAGACAGACATTGCAGCTGGAAACCTAGTCAGCTAGCTAGACAGTGGATCCGAACCATGAGGAGCCAAAAAAAAAAAAAAAAAAAAAATCAACATGAAGATAAGAGAGAGAGAATTGTTTCCTCACCCTGTATTATAATAAACAAACCCGATCAATATACAGTGAGTGTGATGTACTGGCTGTCATTCTGGGCATGTGGGGAACTTCACTGTCTTGTTCACAAGAGAACACACCTGGACCTCCCACACCCGGTCCTGCGGATCATTCACCGATTTAACTGACATCCACTGTCATCGTCGGTACATTACAGAGTCCGGAAAAGGCCCCTCAGCATTTGGATCTCCCACACCGATGTACAGGCAGCTGGTCCTCCTGGGGCTGTCCTGTCCATGGCCCTGGAAAAGTGCATGTTTTAAACAGGAGTTAAAGATGTAGGCATGACTCACCAGCCTGATTGGGGATGAACACCTAATTCCCTTGGTCCCCTCTGGAATTTCTGCCTGAGGGCGAGGGGAGTGCGGGAGGACAGTGTTGAGAAAGGATCAGGCAGAGAATCCCAATGAGAGAGAGTTGAAAAAATCGGTGGCACCCAGATCCCTCCGTGGTTAGAGAAAATAGCACTTTTATCAGCAAGAGGCACATAGGGAGCAAGCCCCCTTAAGCGACACCCACACTCTGAACTCCAGTCAGTAGTCACTGTGTGATTCCGGTACAGTGTCAGCTGGGGTGAGCCCATCTCAGCCCCAGTACCATATGTGATGGAGACTCCAGACAAGCCTCTCGGATCCCCTCTGTCCACAGCCAGTCAGTTCTCTGCTACGGTGGAGTCTCCTCCCGTCCAGCACCTCGGGTCTCCCCGCTCTGTGCAGCCAGCCCCCAACTCCAGGCTCAGAGGGTTCGATTCTTGCTCTGTCCGGTCTCCCTTGGAGGGGGTTCCCTCCCTCCAGGAGGGTCCCAGCCATCCCAATCAGCAGCGACTCTCAGCCACTGTGGCAATCAGAGGGTTTATTAGCAAACCAGTTCATACAGCAGCAAGGACAGTTGGTATCAGCATCCTCTGAACAACCACAAGTGGAACTCCCCAGGGGATTAGGGCTACACCCCAGGGCAGGGTCCTGTCTCTTGGACCCCCATTTCCCTACTAGCCACCTCTTCCCCCGTCCTTTGTTCCCCTGCTTGTTCTACCCACCTCTCTGCCCCCCTGGCCCAACCAGCTGAATCCAATGTGACCAGTGGGGGGGGGGGGTCCCCAGGTACAGGCTCCCTAAACACTACCCCCTTGCCCCCTAGTGGCTCTATCCCATATCACCCACCTGTGTCCCATCACCCAAATAGAAAAGATAGAGGGTCAACACCCGTGTCTCCCCTTACTAACCTAGCAGAGGGTTCCCACTTCTCCACACCATATAAATCCCATCCCACCTCAAATTCTGTCAATCTCCCCATGTTGTCCCGGCAGCAACACCCCCACCCCCACCCCCACCCCCAGCTGCTCTGTCCCGGGAAACCAAGCCCCGCCCTTTCACCGCCCACTTGCTTTCTGTACCATTAAATTCCTGGGACTCCATCTGTCCCGGCTTCGGGAGGTCTTGTTCCCCGGAACCTGGTTCCGAAGAGGCTCCTGGTTCGGGAAGAGGACAGACTAAACTACAACCCCTAGGGAAGAAAGAAATCGGTCTGAGCTGGGGGGGGGGGTGGCTTCTGTAGCAGCATCTCGAGTGCGGAGCTCCTCGATTTACACCTGGACGCACAGTGTCTTTCTGCCTGACCATGGAGAGACTCTGGATGTTGCCAGGCCTGCTGGTGGTGCTGGGGAATAGCCACTGTAAGTTAGCCTGAGACGGGAGCAAGAAACAAAACAGAAGATGCGCCGGGGGAAGGGGGGAGGGACGATCGATTTGAGACGAAAGACTGAATCTCTGAATCTCTGCTCTCTGGTTAACTATAGAGGCGTTCTGGCGTGCAATAGCCTGGTTGGGGAAACGGGACTTCTGGGTTCTCTGGACAGCTTTTGGACTAGACCGATCCTTTTCCTGGGCCTATTTTGCCTCCCTCCCTTCCGTTGCGGGTTTAAACTGGAGGCGCTTATGGCCAGGAAATGTCTGTTAGTGAATGCCTGTGCAGAGCCTAGCACAGCGGAGCCTGGGATCCCTAGACTCTTTTAGGGGAGATTTTAAAAGGCAACAAGTAGAACAAGGTGGGTAAGGTCGTGAGACGCGGGAACGTTGGAAACCTCCCAGACCGTCAATAATATGAGGAAAGAAACAATCTCGGGCCAGAAGCAGAGTTCATGGAAATGGACAGAGGCCTCCGGGCTTCGGGTCTGGCCCGAGTGTAAACAGGTCAGAGCTGTCCTATGAGCTGCGGTGTCTTTTGTCTTCTGCCCACAGGGGCGAGCTGCCAGGTCGAGGTGCATCAGAACGAGTCTGTGGTGCCGTGCGCAGGGCAGAGCGGCACCATCACTTGCCGCTACCAAGCGAGCAGTTTCTGGAGTCTGCAGTGGTTCCGGCAGCTCCCCGGCGGACCGCCCGCCTCCCTGCTGATCCTAGTGTCCGATGAAACGCAAACCAAGGAGCCCAACCTCACGGCGGACCTGGAGACGGGAAACCGGGGGAGCTCCCTGCACATCAGGGAGTCCCAGCTCCGAGACGCAGCCACTTACTTCTGTGCGGTGGGGACACAGTGATGCGGAAACCCCGGCAGGCTGCGCAAAAACTCCCCGCCTGGGCTTAGCTCAGACTGCAGGACCAGAATAACGCCTATTGCTCCCGAGCTCGCCTTTCCTCAGTGCCTGGCCCAGCGCTGGGCTTCCCCCACCACCGTCAACCCGCAGAGGAGGGGCCCAGCCCCATTGTTCCCTTTTCACTGGCCGGGAGCCTAGGCGATTCTCGCCAGTATCCTCAGAACGCAGGACTCAATATCACAGTCAATGGCCAGGCTCTCAGTGCAAGTGTATTGCAGCCTCACAAATTCACACCAGGTGAAAGTTTGGCCCAGAATATTAAGATGATATTCGGATTTATTTATGCTGAAGAAGGAAGAGTGGCCTCTACTAGAGAAGATGAGTGGCTGGTGGAAATCTAAGAAGCTAATCGGTTCTTGCTCTCTCTCTCTCTCTCTCTTTTTGTTGTTGTTGTTGTTGTTGCCTGTCGCCGTGAGCTGCCAAGTTAAAGTGGACTAGAGTCCTCCATCTCTGACTGGATCCGAAGGGGAGATATTCACTCTCAGCTGCAATTCCTCGAGCAGTGTCCGCCGGGATGCCAAATTTCATAGCTGACCTCCTCAGAAGAGAGAGATGGAGTTCTCGCATCTCCGGCTCTCAGCTCCGCGACTCTGCTGGCTAATTCTGCGGTGTGCAGAGACAGCGGGACAAAGTGGCCGCCAGCGGAATAGCAGGACACCTTGACAGAAACGAGGAGCGGAGCAGCCTGGGTGTCTGGAGAGAGCCGGGAGTCGGCCTCTTTTCGGAGTGAGGGCGGACCTTGCTGCTGGCAGGGAGAGAACGACGTTTCTTGGCTCTCATTCAGTACAAACGCAGGTAGATTGAAAGCTCCAGGGGGGACAGAGGAGTCTGGAGGAGAGAAAAACAGGAGGATCCAGAAACCGTGTATTTCTAAGAGCACAGTAGCCAGTGACAGCACTATGAAGAAGTGCCCTGGGTTCTCTTCAATGATCCTGTTAATTCATCTGTACTTTAAGTTCTTGGGAGGTTTAAGCTGTCCTGGGTCACAGACCCTCAGACACTGGGTCCTGGTGCCCCCTGCTACCACTGCCAAAAGACTAGAATGAATTACGCATATATTTAATTGTTGGGTCACAGGCATAATTATATTTTTTTCATCTCGGTCTCAAGAGAAAAAGTTTGAAAACCACTGGTCTAAGTCACTGAATGGGGACCAAAATTCTCAGTTGTGACAAGGGATAGTGGGTGTCACAGATTCATAAAGCCAGGCCAATTCTGATTCTGATTCTGAATCTGGGTGCCCTGCACTACAGACAATGTTACCAGAGCAGCCTGCGCTTAGCCTATGTTCTATGTTGAGTTTGAGACAGCTGATTTAGGTTAGACTCGAAGCTGGGGAATCCACATCTAAAGGAAGTTACTGCAATGGCTAGTCACCATTACAGAAAGCTTCAGCTCCCCACCATTGATTTTTGCCATGGCTGTTTGCTAGAAAGAGCCGTTCACTCAGGAATGTCCTCCCCAAGTAGATGCACGAAGACTTGAGATTGTCACCTTAAGCCATTCTTGTAACATTCTTGCATCCTCCTTGTAGCCACCCGGAAACATTGGTCTAGAACGGATTTTCCAAAGCTTGAACCAGATGTAATTATTACTATTCCACCAGAAACCCAAGTCGTGAACTGGTACCAAATTGCGCTAAGCGCTGTTCGAACCCAGGACAAGGGTGTCCCTGTCCCACGGAGTTTACAGCCCGTTTAGAACGGAGTGCAGATCACAGCGGAATCCCATCTGTAAATCTTTCCTGTAATCTCAGTCTGGGTCACCTGAGATCACTGTTGTTGGGCTCTTTCCTGAACAGTGGGGAGGGGACGCAGCCTCTAATCTTCGGCCTCTTTAAGGGGGCTCCAGCAGGGCACCCAACTCTGACTGGCCTCATCTGTAAAATCTTAATCTAGGTGAGGTGATGAGTGCAGGAACAAAAGAAAAAAGAAGCGTCCATGGGTCTCCTGTGATTTTGGGATGAGAGAGAACAGATTCATGGACAACTTTGTTTATACAGATTAATTCTCCTTCACAATAGGCATGTGTAGCCAGATTCATGTAGAGCAGAGCCTGCTGTCAGTGAGCAGCTCTGAAGGCCAGGACTCCAGTCTGACCTGCAGTTACTCTGGCATCGTGAGAAATGTGAAGGGGGTGCCGTCACTGCCCCAGGAGAAGCCCAGTCTTCCTGGGGATTTTGTACAAGGATGGACGTGCCACGGCCTGGCAGGGCTAACTTTGGGTGCCAAGCTAACTTTCTCAGAGGAGCTCCGTACATAGAAGAGGTGCAGCTCTCTGAACATCAGCGACGCACTGCTGCAAGACTTCGTTTCCTATCTCTGTGCAAGAACTCTAGGCTAGTGTTTTCCAAGTGCCTCAGGGGGTGTTTGGCCCTTGGGGTCCTTTGAAGATCCCATCAGAAGGACCAAAGACTACATTTCTAAGACGTGCCTGAGGGGTTACGGATTCCATTTTCAAAAATGGCTTAGGCTCATAGGGGCATATTTGTAAGGACATTTAAGTGTCATAGAATAGATGGGTATCTAGTGGGATTTTCAAAAGTGCCTAGGGGACCATGAATATTGCTATGATATGGCTTTTTTCATGATCCTGAAATTGAAACATGCTGAAAATTCTCTCCCCATGGAACCTAAGCCTTTTCGATAGTAAAAGTGATTTAGGATCATAAATAACTTCTGGGCTTCTGAAAATTTTATCTGAGCTTCAGAAGCAGCAGTTGATAAGTACCTGGGCTTTCCTTGGTGTCAGAGACTTCGGGAAGTGAAGTCTTCTCAGGTCTTGGGGTGATTCAACTTTCTAGGGTAGACCACTGATCTTTGAAACCTCACTGCCCAGTCTCTCTGCTGAGAAACAATGAAGAGCTGCTGTCATTGCTGGTAGGGACTGGTGCCGTGAGCCTGGGGACACCGGTGGAACCAGATGTTGCAGGCGATAGAATAGCCATGATCCCTGAGGCTGTCCCCTATTACCTACTATAAGGAAAAACTGTCAGTTCTAAGGAAGGGTACAAGCCAACCCCGGGGATCTAACCTCTTGATCTGTGAAAGTAGCTGTCGCGTCTGAAAACAATTGGGAAGTGGTTCATAATCAGTAACATCAGACTATCAATCATTTCTTGTGACATGTTCCAGTTCTTTCCTCTTTCGTGCACAGGGGGGAACTGCGAGGTGGCCGTGGAGCAGGACTCGTTTGCGGTCGCTTTGCAAGGGCAGTTGTGCAGGATCACCTGCCGATACGAAGCTTTGGTCTTATCCAGTTTGCAATAGTTCATTCAGCCGCACGGGAAAAGTCCTGCCTTCCTCCTAAAGCAGTATCAGACTGAGACCACAGCACAGAGTGGGATTTTCACAGCACTGCTCCTGCCAGACAAGAAGCTCAGCTACCTGCATATCAAGAACTCCATGCTGGGCGAAGCAGCCAGCTACTTCTGTGCGGTGGAGACACAGTGACGCAGGACAGTTCCTAGCCTGTGTAAAAGCTCTTCAGCTTGATTACAGTCACATTTATTGACAAGGGAGCTGGCAAACACGGCAACTTCACTCTCGCCTCACCCACTTGGCAGTGTTTACACTATATGGACTGTGGTGAAATTCTCTGCCCTATGTCATCAGAGCAGATGATCACAATGGTCCTTAAAATCTGTTTATTAGGCAACACTGGAAAAAGCTTCCCGTTTCATTAAACTTTGCTGTGATAAGCAGGACATTAACAGTTGTAGCCAGTATGCACCCCTGCTTTACCCTCACAATAGCGGTAAACAAACACAACCTCCTCCAAGCAGATCCCGAAACCAGAAGTGTACAAATGCCTTGAAACTTGTGCTTGGATTTCCCAGGAAATGAAAAGCAGCTTCCAGAGCAAGGGTGTGACTAAAAAGCCTAATGTGAGCTTTGGACATGATTTTACCTGTGTACACAGCCCTGCTGACACCAGTACTGGAATACAGAGGCCACTTCTTATGTGCAGATTCTAAAAAGGAGGTTGAGAAAACTGAAGAAGGTGCAGAAAAGAGCTGCATAAAGGATTTGAAGGTGGAGAAAATGGCAAACAGTGAAAGACTAAGAGCTCAGTCTGTTTAGTTTATTAAAAGAAAAAGCAACTGATTATTTATTTATGGTGAATAACTATCTTTTTAGGGAGAACATACCTTGTTTTGTGTGGGAGAGAGAGAGAGAGAGATATGGAAGGGTTTGCAAGCCCCTTAGAAGACAGCTCATCAGGTTCTCCAGCTGGCCAGTCCTGGTAGATTTTGGCCACTATCCACCCAGCCATGCTCCTTCAGCATTCATGTGGGTCCAGTGGTGCTCCTCACCCACCACATGCCCACAACAGCATCCCTGCCAAGGTTGACATGCGTACCCCCTGTTCAGCCCCACTTCTTTTCCATCATGTGGGTCCAAAGGCGCCAATGCCAGACCATGGCAGCCACCCCCACCCCCCATCCCAGGCCCAACTTTTTCTCCACCCCTCTCCCACCACAGAGCAGGTCAAAAAGTTTGCTCACATCTGAGGCAGGTAGTTGTACTGATGAAAACAATCAGGGAATCATAGGGGATGACAAACTGAATAGCAATTTTAAGATGCTGTTGTGAAAAAGTCCAGCATGATTCTAGGATATATTAACAGGAGTGTTGTATTGTCATGGAATAGCATCTGAGTCCCTCTCTGTTCACTGCTGATCAGGACTCTGCTACAGTGAAGTCTGCCCAAGTCCAGCCCAGGTCTTCACATTCCAGTTCAGCCAGCTTGCTTATCCAGCCTCAGAGGGTTGGAACACTGCTCCATCTGGAACCTCCTCAGTGGCAGCCTTCTAATGCAAAAGGGACCCCAGAAGTTCCTACTCTGGTCAAAACCTCAGCACCCCATCTTCCAGTCAGAAGGGACTCTCAGCTGGTGTGGAAGTCCAAAGGGTTTATTAGCTTGCATGATAACAGCACAGAATTCTTACCTTGCAGCTTAACTTGAGGTTACTTCAGCAATCCACCCAGGGGTGAATAGAATCATGCTCTGAAGACCATTTCTTTAGGCCCAAGTCATTGCACTGCCCTTCCCTTCCCAGCCATCCCATCACACACCTTCTTTAGTCCTTTGTTTTTTTCCCTGGCTAAATCAACATTGCCCCTTGGTCTTGACCTACCACAACCTATAAGACTGGTTTGATGGGAGTTGGTTCCTGACCAGATTTGACTACCTGTGGATAAGGAAAGCCCAACCACCTTCCAGTGTTCTCTGTAATAATCACACACTCAGGTCCCATCACCAGAATACATGAACAGAGAAGCAAGGGAAAATGAGGCGCATCACCTAACATTGAGAATAAAACCTAAGAATCCCCTCAATTAATTGCACATATTTATGACCAGGGTGGGGAATGCCTGCCTCTCCACTTGGCACTGCTGAAGGTCCCCACTAGAGTTCTGGGTCTGAAAAGGTTGGGAATCACTGGTGTATGTGAAAATCAGCCTATATATTTATATAACCATTTTCCAGGCATAAACACATTTTGCCACGTGGGGGTGGTGTGGTGCTAAACAAATATTGTAAAAAACACAAATAGCAGTCCTTTCTGTCTCATATTCTCTGTGATCCCCCGATGCCCACCAGCAGAGGCAACTTTTGGGGTAGGCGAGGCAGGCGAGGGCTTAGGGCCTCCAGCTGTGGGGGGCCCCGCTGCCCCCTTGGTGAGTGCAGTGGAGCCGGGCCGCTCAGCTCCCTGCTTTAAGTTAAGAAAAAGCAGCCTCCGCTGTGTGCATGCAGGCTGTCCCCCCCCCGAACGGAACAGCCGGTCCAGGGGTGGAGTAGGCCAGCCCAGCAGCAGGGCTTCCCTCTCCCCTGGGCCAGCTGCTCTACTCTAGAGATGGGGAGGGCTAGCCTAGAGGCGGGGCAGAAGAGCAGAGCCCAGCCTCTCTGCTGGCTTGTTCCACTCCCCTCTTCCCACCCCAACCTCATTCCCCCCCACCCAGCAGCAAACTTTCCCTTGCTGGAAGGGAGAGAGTGGGTCAGGGTTTCCCCCCCGGCCTGGCCTGGCCTGGCCTGGCCTGCTTGGGGCTTCTGTTTCTCCAGTCAGAAGGAGAGGCTGGGAGCAGACTGCACCAGACAGCAAGGCAGCCAGCCCCACAGCAAGTGGACACCTAGCACCAAACCAAAGCCTCTGTCCCCACTTCCCCAGGGTCTCAGGTAAGTGTGAGGGCCCCATCCCCTGGACCTGTTGGGTGGGGTGGGGTACCAGGGGGTCAGTATTCTACTCAGGACTTCAAATTAGCGGCAGTGTAGGGGAAGGTGTAGGGGGCTATTGGGGGGTGCTGACTAAATTGGTATAACACTGTTACTAACTGGGGGGAGGTGTTGGGAAGTTCTGGGAGGGTGTAGAAGGGTGTTAGGGAAATCCTTGAAGGGGGGCTGGTGAGCTGAGCTTGGTCTGTGTGGAAGGGAGGGAAAGAGGACTGTTATTGGGGAGCAGCCAGTGCTTCTGCAGGGTGAGAAAGGGACGGGCATTGGGAGAAGCACTGCCCTGCCTCAGAGGGCTGGGTGAGAATAAATGCATTAAGGAATGAGAGGTGCTCAAAAATACTACAGTGATAGGAGGCCACAGAAATAGCTGATAGACAGATCTAGACCCACCATGTCACAGTTCTCAGGGGTGGGGGCCAGAGGCAGTCTTGCCAGGCCTGTAGGAAAGAAGATTGGACTGGCAGCAGGGCCAAGTGGGTGGAGGGCAGACATACTGAGAAACAATGCTAAGATTAAAAAAGCAGGTGTGGTGATGTGTTGAATGCTGGAAACATTAGTTCTCCTTGGAGCCCTGCTCTCATCATTTGGTTACAAGTGTCTATGTGCCGCAGCACACGGTAGCTCGGAAAGTCTCTAGCATTAGCCTGTCAGGTCAGGGCACATGGCCAATGCCCCCTCCGCACCGCGACTGCAGCTATATAGGTGACTGTGACCCTGACCCTATGTGGAGAAGTGGGAACCCTCTGCTAGGTTAATAAGGGAAGACACGGGTGTTGACCCTCTTTCTTTTCTATTCGGGTGATGGAACACAGGTGGGTGATATGAAGTAGAGCCACTAGGGGGCAGGGGAGTAGTGTTTAGGGAGCCTGTACCTGGGACAACCCCCCGCTGGTCACACTGGATTCAGCTGGTTGGACCAGGGGGCGGAAAGGTGAGCAGAGAGAGGAGGGGAACAAAGGGCCAAGGGGAAGGAGGGTAGTTGGGAAATGGAGGGTCCAAGACACAGGACCCTGCCCTGGGGTGTAGCCCTAATCCCCTGGGGGTTTCACTTCTGGTTGTTCTGATGATGCTGATACCAACTGTCCTTGCTGCTGTATGAACTGGTTTGCTAATAAACCCTTCGATTGCCACACTGGCTGAGAGTTGCTGCTGATTGGGATGGTTGGGACCCTCCTGGAGAGAGGAAACCCCCTCCAAGGGAGACCAGACAGAGCAAGGATGGACCCTCTGAGCCTGGAGTTGGGAGCTGGCTGCATGGAGCGTGGAGACCCGGGTGCAGGACGGGAGGAGACTCCACCATAGCAGAATCCTGACTGGCTGTGGACAGAGGGGATCCAAGAGGCTTTTCTGGGGTCTCCGTCACACCCTCCCAGTTCCTTTTTCCACCATCAGCATTGGTTTGGATCAGCATAAACTTGTGAAATGCAAATGCCTGTCTTTTATGAGAAATTCAAGATGCCTGGTTTCAAGCCATGCTTGGAATGCTGCAAGGCTTTTCCGATGGACGACCTGCATGAGAAATGCCTCATTTGCTTGGATGAGTCCCACCTCGTGGCAGAATGCTTCATTTGCCGGTCCTTCAAGTGGAGGACCCGCTTAGAAAGGGAGTACTGCCTTCTCTTGATCTCGAGGATTTTTTCCATAGTATCTTCTGTGTGTGGACTCCAAAGCACTTACTGAAAGAGGCTCTGATCTTGCACTTTCTGTCCACATAAATTCTCTTTGATCTGTTGTGATTCTGAACAGTTGAAAAGGTGTCCCTGTGTGCGTCTCTTCACAAGATTAAGATGAAAGCAGTATTTTCCCTTACTATAGCTTTCATTTTAAAATTAATTGTGTCTGAGTCTTCAGACTTTTTGTCTTTACTGTCCATGAGTATTTTAGTGAACAAGTTTACTGAGAGAAATATTGGCAGGGAAGTGGAGGCATGGTAGGTGCTAGGATGGGGTGGGAGGCAGAAGTGCGGCATGGTTGGGAAGAGCAGAGAAGCATCAGTGTGGCAAGAGATGGCAGGGAAGCGGCAACGGGGGTGGGGGAGAGAAGTGTGACTTAGCATATTTAGATTTTCTCATAGGCCCTAATGCACCGTGCGCGTTCTTAAAATAAAATCATGTTTTATAAGTCTTAAACATGATGTGGAATACTAAGAAATGAAAATACAAAGGAGAAAAGTATAAAACTGAACATAGATTACTTTCAATTTTTGGCACAACTTACTGCTGTGAAGCATCATATTCCACAATGAAATTCAAAACATTGTGCAATACTTAAAGATCAGCATCTGAGAGAGCTTTTACCTGCTGCATTGACAAGTTACTGCCCAGATTTAAAAAAAAAAACAAACAAACAAAAAAAACCCAAAAACTTGCCATAAGCCTGTAGTGTTCTACATCTAGCAACAGCTAAATTTTTACTGTATAGGCCTAGTTTCATGGTAATCTTAAATAATTATTAGAATCTGACATTAGTGGATCAATATTTGCCCCATTTTTACAATAACATTAAAGTGCAGAATGAATTTTAAGCTTAGTAATTTTGGAGTAGGTAAAAATGTAGTTATATGCCTCAGTGCAGCTCTCGGAGGTTCAATACTCGACTTGTGGAGCTCTTGAGTTCCATAAGTTTGGCCACCCCTGTTCTAGCCCTTAGAGAAAAGGCCTGTCCCTGTCCTCACTGAGGCTATGTTCACACAGGGCAGGCTTGTTTTGAAACAACACATTTCGAAACAAGCTGTTTCGAAATAATATGTTATTTCGAAACAACTTATTTCGCTGGACAAAAACCATGTCCGCGAAATAACGGAGTGAAATAGCAGGTCCACAGTGTGGACCTGCTATTTCACTTGGAGAGGGGACTGCAGGCACCCACAGGGTGCAGTGCAGAGGGGCACTGCACCCCATGGGTGCCTGCAGAGGGCTGCAGGCACCGGCGGAGTCAGGCGCAGGGCTGCGCCTCACTCCGCCAGTACCTGCAAGGGACTGCAGGCACCGCGCCTCACCTGG
>ML682027.1:1072542-1136981 GCA_007922195.1 Podocnemis expansa
CTCCGCCGCTACCAAGGGCTCCGATATGACCGGCAGCTCTTTTATCTTCACCTGAGACGTGTTCCACGAGACGTCTCCGAGCTGCCGGCCTTCTACCATGACCTCCTCCGGACCTGGAAGCTCTTTGCAGCCTCCAGGTCAGTTCTACCCACCGAGGGGGAGGACCTCCTCGCGGAGCCCCTGCTACACAATCGCCATCTCCGTGTGCAGGTGGCGGAGGCCCCCTCTGTGAGGCGAAGGTTGGTCATGGCAGGTATCACCCGGGTCGGAGACCTCCTGGACTATGCCCGGGGGGACTGGGTGGATCTCCATGAGCTACGTCGGCTCATGGGGCTCTCCACCCTTCGCACCCCCCGGCGCCTACTCCAGGAGGTGAGGGCAGCCTTGCCTCCCACTGCTCGGGTTTACCTCGAATGGGTCCTGCGAGAGGGTACTCCCCGCCCCCCTCCCAGTTCTGGCCCGCCGGAACTTTTGGTTGGTCCTTGGCCCCATCGGCCCCCCCGGCCATCCCTGCCCCATGCCCCGAGCCGGCTGCTAGACTTGCAGCCGGTCTCTTTCCGAACCGCGGCTCGTAAATATCTGTACACACTCGTGCTACATACCATCCACTTCCTCGCCCTTGCGTCCCGCCCGGATACAAAGTGGCAGGACCTTATTCCACCTAGAGAGGGCGAGGACCCCCGGTGGGCCAGTCTGTATGCCCCCCTCACTCCAAGGCCCGCCGGGGACATCAGTTGGCGGCTCCTGCATGGAGCCGTGAGCACGGGCATGTACCTGGCGCGGTTCACCCCTTGTCCCGACACCTGTCCCTTTTGCGGTGCGAGGGAGACCCTGGCGCATGTCTATCTAAATTGTGCCAGGCTGCAGCCCCTCTTCCGGCTCCTCCAGAACCTCCTCTTGAGGTTCTGGCTGCACTTCTCCCCACACCTGTATCTCTTTGCACTCCCCATCCGTGGCCCCATAAAGTCGCGGGACCTCCTCACCAACCTCCTCTTGGCTTACGCAAAAGTAGCCACCTACAAAACTCGGGAGAGGAGGTTGGCTGACGGAGGGGCCTGCGACTGTGGGGCCTATTTCCGGTCCCTCATCCGTGCACGTATCCGGGCAGAGTTCCACTGGGCGGCGTCCGCTGGCTCCCTTGACACCTTTCGGGAGCAGTGGGCGCTGTCCAGGGTTCTCTGCTCGGTGACCCCTTCTGAGACCCTTGTTGTAAACCTATGACCCTCACACCCATTCTTGTTATTTCTTGATTTGTCCCCCGTATTCATTTGAAGGCCTGTCTGGTGCCTCTTCCCCTTAGGCTGGGGGAAGGGCTTTAGAAGTGGGTGGGCTTACGCCCACCCACCGCCCAGGTATCTTCAATAGGTGCTTTCAGCTAGGGGATTGCCTTCACCTCCTTCTCGGGGCTTCACAAACTCCTTCCCTCTCAAACTCCCCTGTTTGCTGTCCCCTGTTTGCTGGTGTCATCAGCTGGTGAAATGAGTCATAAGCTCTGAACTGCAACAGGCGTTAACTGCTGCAGGCCCCATTACAGTCACTGAACGTAGGCTGATTTACCATGGATGAGAAGCCCCAGCAGTCAGCACCTCGTGAACCATTACAAGGCCTAGAGTTAAATGGAGTGAGGCTCCATGCCTGGGAAGGATGGTGTGAAGAAGTAGGAACCCTCCGCTAGGTTAATAAGGGAAGACATGGGTATTGACCCTCTTTTTTTTCTATTCAGGTGATGGAACACAGGTGGGTGATGTGAGGTAGAACCAATAGGGGGGTAGAAGGGGTAGCGTTTAGGGAGCCTGTACCTGGGACCCCCTGCTGGTCACACTGGATTCAGCTGGTTGGACCAGGGGGCGGAGAGGTGGACAGAGCGAGAAGGGGAACAAAGGACCAAGGGAAAGGAGGGGAGTAGGGAAATGGAGGGTCCAAGAGACAGGACCTTGCCATGGGGTGTAGCCCTAATCCCCTGGGGGTTGGTTGTTCTGATGATGCTGATACCAACTGTCCTTGCTGCTGTATGAACTGGTTTGCTAATAAACCCTTCAATTGCCACACTGGCTGAGAGTCGCTGCTGATTGGGATGGCTGGGACCCTCCTGGAGAGAGGAAACCCCCTCCAAGGGAGACCAGACATAGCAAGGATCAGACGCTCTGAGCCTGGAATTGGGAGCTGGCTGCATGGAGCGTGGACACCCCGGTTCTAGATGGGAGGAGACTCCACCGTAGCAGAGTCCTGACTGGCTCTGGACAGAGGGGATCCAAGAGGCTTGTCTGGGGTCTCCGTCACATCTCGTGGCAGCGGTGGGACCCTGATCGGCGCAGTGAGTGATTACTTGACCCAGTGGGAGCTGCGGGGTGCTGAGGGGAGATGGTTCCGTGTGCCAGAGCAATTGGTCTCTCTTGCAAGGACAGTGTGTATCGGCATCTTGCTGGGAGGCTGGCCGAGAGTGCCTGTGATTATGCAAATGACCTGAATCTGATTGGTCGGTGGGGGAAGTGAGGTCAGTCTGGAGGAGAGTCCTGGCTGTGCTCGTTGTAACCCGACCCTGTCAGCAGAGAGACATTCAAACCCTTTACACCTACCAGCCTCGAACTGAAACTTGATCCTGTGAGCAGTGCCCTGAGACCTTAAGGGGACAATCCTGCAGCATGGATTACAAGCAGTATTTGAAACCAGAACTAGTGACTATCTGCAGGTCTCGAGGGCTGAGTGTGGGCAGACTCAGCAAGGCACAGCTAATTGCCCAGCTGGTGGAGAGTGATGGGGGGGAAGACAGAGACCCCTCGGGGGAGGAAACCTCAAGGGAGACCAGGAGCAGTAGTAGTGACAGCCTTCCCAGCCACAACCCCCATCCTACGGGGGTCGCACGCAACCCCAATTGTGTCCAGATGAAGTGGCTGGAGAAGCTGGGAGCTGCAGTCCCTTGACTTCTCGGCAACAGTCCCCACCCCGTAGAGGGCACTCCCAGCTCCGTTCCACCCTGGAATTAAGATGGTTGGAACTGGAACTGCGATGGCAAGAGCTGGATCTGAAAGCACGCGCCCAAGAATGTGAGCTGGAAGAGAAAGAGCGCCAGCGCAAGTTTGAGCTAGAGGAGAAAGAGCACCAGCACAAATTTGAGCTAGAGGAGAAAGCACACCAGTGCAAATTTGAGCTAGAGGAGAAAGAGCACAGCGCAAATTTCAGCTAGAAGAGAAAGAGTGACAGTGCAAATTCGAGTCAGAAAGCAAACAGATAGAGATAGCAGAGAAGGAGAAAGAGAGACAGCATGAGCTGGAGCTGGCTAAACTTAGGGCCCGGGAGGGGTACCCAACGAGCAGTGGGAGTAGTATCCGGGAACTCCTTACTGCTGGGCCACAAAATACAAAGTTGATGGGGGCTTTCAAGGAAGGGGGAGACATAGATACCTACCTCACCATCTTTGAGAAAACCTATAGTGTTCATCAGGTGAAGCCAGCAGACCGGCTGCGGTATCTGACCCCCCTTCTGGGTCCGAAAGTGATGGATGTACTAGACAAGGTGGTTTGGACAGAGTCATGCCAGCAGGCTTTTGATACCCTAAAGAGGGCATTGACCTAGGACCCGATCCTGGTGAACTCCGATTTCGACAAACCGTTTGCAGTGTTCACCGACGCTTCAGACACTGGCCTATGAGTGGTCCTGATGCAAGCCGATGATGAAGGAGTGAAACGTTAGCTGCCCTGGGAACAAAACTAGGCTGTCATCGAAAAGGAGTGCCTGGCCATGGTCTGGGCCTTTGGAAATTGCAGCTTTACCTGTTGGGCCGCCGTTTCACAGTGTATACAGATCACTCTCTGCTAACTTGGTTACAACAGATGAAGGGGGCTAATGCCAAGCTCATGTGGTGGGGGTTAATCCTCTGGGATTATGATATGGAGGTGATCCATGTTAAGGGGAGTGTGAAAGTGATAGCAGATGCCCTGTCCCAGAGAGGGGGGCCAGAACTTCCCCAGGTCACCGGTTGAGGTGACTCCGCTCAGTTCAGTCTCCAAAGGGGGAGAGGTGTGGAGAAGTGGGAACCCTCTGCTAGATTAATATGGGAAGACACGGGTGTTGACCCTCTTTCTTTTCTATTTGGGTGATGGAACACAGGTGGGTGATATGAGGTAAAGCCACTAGGGGGTAAGGGGGTACTGTTTAGGGAGCCTGTACCTGGGACCCCCCTTCTGGTCACACTGGATTCAGCTGGTTGGACCAGGGGGCAGAGAGGTGGGCAGATCGAGGAAGGGAACAAAGGTCCAAGGGGTAGGAGGGAAATGGAGGGTCCAAGAGACAGGACCCTGCCCTGGGGTGTAGCCCTAATCCCCTGGGGGTTTCACTTCTGGTTGTTCTGATTATGCTGATACCAACTGTCCTTGCTGCTGTATGAACTGGTGTGCTAATAAACCCTTCAATTGCCGCAGTGTCTGAGAGTCGCTGCTGATTGGGATGGCTGGGACCCTCCTGGAGGGAGGAAACCCCCTCCAAGGGGAGACCAGACAGAGCAAGGATTGGACCCTCTGAGCCTGGAGTTGGGAGCTGGCTGCACTGAGCGTGGAGACCCGGGTGCTAGATGGGAGGAGAACTCCACCATAGCAGAGTCCTGACTGGCTGTGGACAGAGGGGATCCGAGAGGCTTGTCTGGGGTCTCCATCACAGATGGCCCAGTGATCAGCTGTGCCAGCCGGGGGCTTGGGAAATCTGGATTCCACTTTCCCCTTTTCCAGTGACCTTTGGGTGCCCTTGGCCATTCCACCAAGATCCAGGTTTGAACAGGTATTTAGCCACTACCAGAGGCAGAAAGGTTCCCGGAGGTTTTGAAAAGCATTGGTGCCCTACTCCTATTGGAATCACAGGGACCGAGGAATTTCTGAAATTCCCATCAGGTGCATAAATTCCTTTACAATCATGGCCTCTGTGCCTCAGTTCCCCCACCCCCATACCTTTCCCCTACTCTGCCTCTCCAAGATATTGCGAGGCTCCATATACTGAAGATTGCACAGATAAAAGGGGCCACCCAGGCCTCTTTTGAAAATCCCTTTAACTGCCTATTTGGACCTTTAGAACCATAAATATAAGTTAGGTAGTAGTTCTAAAGTTAGTTCAAAATAAGTGTGGTTATCAGTTCAAAGTAACTTTTAGTTTGAGCTAGCTTTGCTTTTCTAGTTCCAACTAACTTTTCAGTTAAAACTGAGTAGGTACAGCTAGTTCGAACTAATAGTTAATTTGATATAAAAAATCACAGTTGTTTCAAAGTAACTGCTAGGTCAAAGTTCTATAGTTCGAACTAGCATTGTCTCCATTGGACTAGTTGAAGCTAAATATGGAAATTAGTTTGAACTAAGCAGTTATTTAGCTATCTAATTCAACGTAGCATTTCTCCATTTGGCTAGTTTGAAGGAAATATGCAGATTAGTTCAAACTAATCAATTCTTTAGTTCAAGGTAGGCAAAACCTAGTGGAGACTGGGCTCAAATTAGTTCAAATTAAGGTTTTCTAATTCAACCTACTTTACTAGTGTAGACATTGGAGACTAAAGCTGGATTGTCAATTACATTTCAGCAAAGGTTCTCAACAGTATTAAAGATCCCCGCTAGCTCTTACTAGGATTTTCAGGAGCCTCACTCACCTAACTCTAACTGATCCCAGTTGGTGTTCGGAACCTAATTAGCACATGACCTTTGAAATTTCCTATAGTTTATTATCTGTATCCCTGAGCACCTGAATCCCCTCACAGATCTCACTACTAATGATCTTCCTATGGCCCCACCGAGTCAGTGGCAGAGCCAGGTAGTGACCTGAAGTCTCCTGTATCCCTCCTCCAGAGCTTCCCATCACAGAGCGTGGAGGGGTCCAGGTGACAGTGTGTCTCCCCAGAGTGTCCTCTCCAGGGACTCTGCAAGAAGGCTGAGCTCTAGGGCTCCTATTTTTATACCCTTATCTACATTTACATTGATTGGTTCATGCAGCCCTCTTTTTGATTCCACCCCTCAATTTGACAGAACCACACATCCCTGGACATCATCATCCATCAAGGTGTCATGACTTGACCAAAACCTTACCTTTATACAGGTCACTTATGTAAAACATACCTCCTTATATCTTTTGGCATTACAGTCACCCAACACCACCTCCCCCAAGTACATTCTCATCTTTATCCATTTTATTGACGTTTCAGCTTGTTTCTTGTCAATTTTAGTGAGGTGAACTTTTGCAACCTGTTTCTCAGTGGCACCTTCCGTTTGTGCCCAGTGTACATTCCATTCAGGCCCACTTTCTTGGATTAATTCCTTATGCCTTGGTCCAGTACCTAGATGCTTCTACTCATCTTTCTTATATTAACATTTTACTTTCTCCTACAGTCATAGCAAATTATCCTGAACTCCAATGAAGAGTGGAACAACCCAGAGGAGGAAGGCAGGGTACTGTGGTAGTTGTATCATCCTGTCTGAAGGAGTCACATGCTTGTATGAGGGTGTCAGATGTTGGCTCCTTTTGCCATGAAACAGAAAGTTTGATTGTTGGGTCCAAGGGGCTGGATGGCAGGTGGCAGGCAGAGGGACAGAGAGAGAGAGAGAGAGATGAGAAAAGCAAGCAAGGGGTGTGTGGATAGAGAAAGAAGTTTCACTTTAAGGCTATACGAGAAAGTGAAGAAAATTTTTGTCTGACCGTGAAGGTACTCTCAGTTCTGCATACAAGGGTTTACACATGGCTACCCCTCTGTAACTTGCCACTCTCTGTTCTTACTTTTCAGCCTCAGTGAGTGGGATTTTCAAGTCTTTGTCCATTTTTCCAGCCAGGAATTGAATGCTGATTTTCCTAGGCGGTGATAGGTTTCCTCTTTCTCTTTCTTCCTCTCTTCCTGCAACGTATCAGGGATGGGCCCTCAGCCAGGTTTCCCAGCCCCCTTGGCTCTCATGGGTGGAAGGAGAAAGGATTTTGATCCCATGCAGCCAAAATGCCACCTTCCATGACTCAAAGTATTGGTATAAACAGCCCCAGCAGGGCCTTGGGATGCTAAGTTTTCTGGGGATGGGGTATGACAGCTTCTCCACCACTGGCGAATTCACCATGACTGTGGACAAGACCTCTTGCTCCACCAACATCACCCAAGATGGAGCCAGTGTGAGCGATGCTAGCATCTATTACTGTACTGTGAAAGACACAGCAAAGGGAACCCATCTGTCAGCTGTGCAAAAAACCCTCCCTAAGGCTTTCTGCCACCTTTGTTCACGCCACAGTGCCCAGGGAAGCTGTGCAGATCCACTGCCCCATTCACTCCAGGGGAACTATGAACCAATTTACAACAATGGGAGATTTGACACTGACTCCATCAGAACTACATGGATTTACATGAGCCAAGAATCCGGCTCATGGCTGTTCATGTGAATACATACGTGTAGGTTCATGCATGTACCTGAACGCTAGCAACAGCAAATGTGTTAGCGGACAGAAGTTCCAGACCTTCTGGTGCTGGGAGCATTTTACAATGTTTTTGTGGCTAGAATTCTCAGAGGAACCTAAGGGAGTGAGTTACCCAACTCACTAAGATAGAATCATCTAACTCCCTTAAATTCCTTTGGCACCTTGTTACCAGCCAAAACCTCCAGAGGGTGCCAAGTCCCAGATTAACAACTATTCCATCACAAATGTCCCTTAGCAGTTAAAAGTGTAAATACCCTCCTCTTCAGGGTAAAGCAATCTCCCATGATGGGCTGGGAGCTTGCTTCCTCCCCTGGCAATTCACCCCATGACCACGTTCCCCTACAGGGTTTCCTTGCTCCTGCCTCCCTCTACTGGAGCTGGCCCATTATCCCAACCTACTAACTGGAAACAGCTGGTGCAAGATTCTGGTTAATTGATCCCTCTGCTCAGGTCTCTGCTGAGGATCAGGGAGTAGTCCAGATGTTGAGCTCCCAAAGGCCAGGCCCGAGAGCAACATAAATATCCCTGGAGCTGAGAAATGAATGATTCTGGAGTCACTGCGATGGCTGTTTCAATGCCATACAGGTGTCCTGTACAGCAGTAAGCCCTGTTATTAAGAGACAGCATTTCCTCCATGTCAGAATGATGAGCAGATCTCAGAATCCTTAGTTGTGTAGGATCTGATTCAATGTCTGCAGGTGGAGAAAACTGGGGAAACAGAAATAAACGTTTCCACTGCACTGTGACTGTGTGTCTCTCGATTAAGGCCCAAAGTGTAAGATTCTGGAATAACCTTCTTGTCTAGTCTATTTCCTCCCCTTTGTTCTGTCTTTGTGGCTCTTTTTCTCCATTTCTCTCTCTGTCTCTCTGTATCCAAATCTTTCTATCAGCTGGGGTACACTGGAGCTTTTTTGGTACGGAAAATTCTCAGTCGTTGATGCTTGATTGGCTGGTACTTCCTCACTTGCTCCCAGTCAAACTGATCACCACACTTGGGATCAGTGAGAAAATTTCCTGCAGGATCTGGAGTTTTTCCATCTTCTTCTACAAAATTGGGATTAATCACCTGCTGAGTTCAGCTGTACCTCACTACATCAGACATGGGTGATGCCTCTACATGGAGTCAGAACAGTTTAATGTTAGGAGGTCTGATGCACTTCAGTTTAAGAGAAACCACTGGGTTCAGTGCAGGCTATATTTAATGGTCAGTGTGATGTACAGGAGGTCAGATTTGATTATCGAATGGGCCCTTCAGCTGTTAAATTCTATGATATTGTCTCTTTTTAATATGCGATCTCTCTCTCTTTCTCACCCCCCCCCCCCACTTAATATGCAGTTAGTCTCTTTCTTTCTAGGCAGAGGACAACTTTACAATATAATACAGAACCACTTTTGGAAGTTTCTCTCTGTTTTGCATTCTCATTAAGAAGGAACTTAGAAGTCAGCTAAATTCATGTTCCACTATATGGTAAGTTGCTTTCCTTTTTATTAATTTTTCTTTAGCTCTCTGATACAGTAATGACAGATAAGCTATAAGAACGGAATAGATGATAGCTGGATAGAAAAGAATAAAGGAAAACAGAATTGAGGAGAATCAGATAGATTCAACCAAATATACTGGTCCTTATTCCAGGGGCATTGCTGGCATTGGCACATGGGGCACAGGATCCAACTGTGTCAGCCGGAGCCATGATCTGTGGGCCCTGGACTGCACAGGCGCAGAGAGCTTGCCTGCTCTGAGTTCCACCTGGGAGCAGTGCGAGGATCTGCCAGCCCCTCCTACCCTTTTACAGGTAGCTCAGGCCAAAAGAGGAGAGGAAATTAAACATCTCCCTCTGCAGCCCAGGCAGCATAGTTACTGGCATCAGAGACTATGAGGGGTAGGTGCTCCTGGTGTGGACCCACTGGATAAGGTGGAGGAAAAAGGGCCTATGCCAGCAGTGAGTGAGTAGGTCCTGGGGTCTGGTGGCCTGGGCCAGGCAAAAGGGGTCTCACCTCTGTGGACAGGCCACAGCCACAGATAGGCAAGAGTGGAGATGGGCCATGGGCCAGGTTGTATACAAGTCAGGGAATGGTCCATGGAGCCTTCATGAGGCAGCCAGGAGCCAGGCTGTGGGTGTGGGGCTTCTTGGAGCCAAATTGGTCTGGGTCAGGAGGGACAGCTGGGTTCTGAGGCAGGGGCACAGGGCAACTGTGGGCCAAACTGGTCTGGGCCCCAGGGGAGGCAACTAAAAGTGAGGGGCATGGGGATTGTGCCCAGATTTTTTTTTCATGGAAGAATGTTCCTGCCTGCTTCCATATGCATTTTCACTACATTTCTGCTGGTGAGAAAGAATTACCTTTTGAGAGTAAGATATGAGGGATGCAAAGAGATAAACAATTCATGATTTACTGTGATTGCTAATCTGATTCCATTAGCTCTGTACCCTCAAGAATATCACCTTCTCTAATGGAAATGGAGAATCACACGGTGGTGTCGGAATTCATCCTTTTAGGAATCCCCAACATCAAAGGCCTCGAGACCACCCTCTTCACCATTTTCTTAGTTTTCTACCTTTGCACCCTGCTAGGCAACCTGTTAATTTTATCAGCTGTCCTCACTGACTCCCACTTGCACACCCCCATGTACTTCTTCCTTTGCAATCTTTCTGTGATAGACCTTGGATTAAGTTCCATAAGCACCCCTAAACTGCTTGCAAGCCTCTGGGCCAAGAGTAGAACCATCTCAGTAGCAGGGTGCATGTCCCAGGTTTTCTTCTACCACTTCCTAGGCAGTGCTGAATGCTTGCTCTACACCGTCATGGCATATGACAGGTATGTGGCCATCTGCCACCCCCTGCGCTACCTAATCATCATGAACTGGAGAGTGTGTGTAGTGTTGGCTGCTGGCACATGGATCACCAGCTCCTTCCATGCCACCATTCTTACCAGCCTGATCTTCACACTGCCCTATTGCAGGTCCAATGTGGTGGACTATTTCTTGTGTGATATATTCCCTTTGGTCAAGCTGGCCTGTGCAGACACAGACATCATTGAGACTGTGACCTTAACCAACACTGGGATTGTGCCCATGACCTGCTTTCTCCTCATCCTTCTATCCTATGTCAAGATTACTGCCTCTGTGGTGAGAATGCAGAGGTCTGAAAACCATCGGAAAGCAGTCTCCATCTGTGCATCACACCTGACAGTGGTATGCTGCTTCTTCGGACCCTGTGCCCTCCTCTACACTCAGCCATCCCTGAGCAACGCACTGGCTATCCCCATTCAGATATTTTGTGACGTAGCCACCCCGATGCTGAACCCGGTGATCTACACACTGAGGAATAAGGATGTCAAGGCAGCTTTCAGGAAAATGACAGGTGGCTAATCCAAGTCCTACAAAACTTGATAGCTGAAATGAAATGTCTTCTAATAGAGATGATCAGGGTGGAAGTCAATGGATTTTTCTCAAGTTTAGGTTAGACTTAGAAAGGGGGCCAGTGGAGTTACTCTGCAGTTAGAAATAGGTTAATGGATTGTAGGGCCAACAGGGACCACTGTGATCATTTGGGTCAGAACACTGGTCCATCTAGTCTAGTATCTTATGTGGTCTTCCAACAGTGGCTGGTGAAACTTCCCCATTATAATTCCTAGAAAATGACTTTTAGAGAAAATAATTTTTTATTTTAAAATTTTCTTCAATTGAGACTTCTTTAGGTAATTGGAACAATTCACCAAGAAGCAAATTATTCTTCCCATTGAAAATAAATGCAGCATATCCAGTCAGAACTGGCTGCTGCCATCTTCCAGCTATTGGATTGTGGTAGGCCATTTTCTGATGGACTGAAGATTCTCTTATTAAATATTTGTTCCTCATGAAGATATTTACAGGTGGTAATCAAGTTACCCCTTAACTTGCTCTTTTTTAAGCTTAATAAATTGAATTCCTTAAGTCTATCTCTGTTACATGTTTTCTATTTCTTCAGTTATTCTCATGGCTCTTCTCTGAATTCTTTCCAAAATATCAGCACACTTCTTAAACCATAAACCCCAGAACTGGATAGTGTATGCCTTCAGGGATTGTACCACTGCCAAACACAGAGGTAAAATAACTTTTTTCTGCTCCTTCTAGAGTTCCTCCCCCATGTATTAGGATTACATTAGCTCTTTCGGCCACAGTGTCACTGATAGCCTGTGCTGAGCTGATATTTCACCATGACTGTGCAATATTTTTCAGAGTCCTTGCTTCCCAGGATAGAGTCCTCATCTTTAAGAATGACCTAGATTCTTTCAGGCTTACATTTCACAAAGTTAAAATGCCTATATTTTGCCTGACCTGCCCTTTCGAAAATATCCAGATCCAGACTCGGGAGGAGGTCAGTAGAATTATTCCAGGGTTAGGGTTAGGATGGAAGTCATGGCAGTTTTCCAAAATTAACAATGATGACATTGATGTTTTTCTCGGGTTACAGTTAGGGCTAGAAAAAAGGTCAAAGGAATGATGCTCTGATTGAAGTTGGGTCTGACGGCAGGTGGGTTATGCTAAGGGTCAGGCTACGCATGAAATTCATAAAGCTACCCAGGATTTGGGTGAGTCAGTAAATGGTTATATTTATGTCAGGGTTAGTATTAGGGCTAGGAGGGAAGTTAAACATGTCAGTATCACTCTGGGGCTCAGTTCACAACCTGAGGCAGTCTGGGACAAAGCAATCTTTTCTCCCACCCTGTTGACTTGTAATCTCTTAGGGAAGAAGCCTCTGACTGGTACCAAGTACAGCACCCATTACCCTCTAGGTCTTTTACAAATGAAGAATTATAGTGTTTTTTGTGACTTGTCATCAACTCCCATGAACAGGGATTTGCCTATAAATTAGATTTAATGCAACTGAATTAGGGAGAGGAACCTGAGGCAGATAATATGATCTCTGCCTCTTGCCCTTTTCTTTGTATAACACTGCACAGTATCACAACATCCCAGTGTTACAAACTGCAGCGTATGAGAGGAGACCACTCTTCCTGCATTGCCTGCACCACAGCCCCCTTTGCACTTCTGGGTTATACCCTGAATTTTTCCATTCTTTCTTTGCAGTTGTCCATGAAACCAGTTTCCAGAGATCCCCATGGCCAGGGGAGGCTGACTGAGAAAAGAGACTTGGAATGGAAGAGAGGTGCACCACCTTGGACATTGACTTTAGAAAGGGACGTAGCATCGCAGGGACACTGAGAAAGCTCCACTGATCTCCAAGACCTGGGCCCTGGATGCCTGCACAGGGGAGAGGTAGAGCTGGTGGCTATAGTGTCTGGTAACTGAGAACTGTATCAACTCAACACACCTACATATGAAGAGCTGATGGGAATTGTTTGCAGAGTATTAGCTTATGGCTAAGACAAAGGAGTGGGACAAAGGCGATCAGGTTCTGTGTAGAAGAGACCCTCTTTTACCATGAGTAACTGACTTAATTGCTTGAGTTGCTTGGTGCCTCAGTTTCCCCATCTGCTAAAGATGGATCATTAAAACATTTGTTTCTCTGAGCTGCTAAATGTGTATCAGTGTCAAGAAGGGACAGTCTATTACTCTATGTCTGTGTAGCACCCAGCTGAAACAGGCCCACTTCTCAGTCCCAGTCTATAGGCATCACCACAATACCAAAGAGAGTAATCAGAGGCAACACATGTGTAGTGGGACATGAGGGATCACATGGCCATACATATTTGTAGCAGGGCTTGCTGACTGGCCCCCTCATGTGCAGGAGCTCCTGTGACTGGCAAGCTGTATGCTGTGGCCATGTAGATAAGGAGCAACAAACAAGAGGGGGCTGCAGGGAGGGGCAGTTGAGAGCAAAGCATGGGGACTTTGGGGGTGTGTGCAACTCCAGCTGTTCCGCAGTGTGGATCTAACCTTTACACTGTCCCCTCCTCCCATTAGCAGCAAGTGCCCATTGACTCTGAGAGCAACAATGACAAGAGAAGTTGTGTGCTGGACTAAACTAACACAGCTGCCCCTTTTGGAAATAGAAATAGAAGTAGTAAAAGGCAGCCCCAGCTCCAGAATGACAATAGAGGCCAAGCAAGGGTAATGTGGGAACTGTTACCAAGCCCTGTGCCAAGGGCTGCTCTGTGTGCTAACTAGAATAGCTAGATTTTAATTAACCCCAGAGGCTGGTACATCTCATTGTGTTTTATGACTGAGATGGGATTATATTATCTACAGAGATTAATTAAAACTCCTGCCTTCTGCCACTTTGTTTTGGCTCCCAGATGAGATGCCCACCAGAAGGGCAGCAAGAAGTGACTGTGGTTAGAGGAATGGCAAGGGGCCTTGTTAAAACTTCTGTGCTATGACTCCAGCAAATGACTCACTGAATTCACTGCTGACATATAGCCCCATTTCTTTGGCTCTGACATACCCCTTGATATGTGGGGTATCTGGATTAGGAAAGATTAAACAGTATCCTAAAGGTGTAACTAACCACTGCTAACCCCTTAGCATAGACAAGGCTCAATAGTGGTGCTTTGGTTCAGTTAAAATAATTTTAATCTTCTTAAGATCCTTCTAGCAAACACTGGTTGTGCAAAGGCCTGGGTATGAGAATGTGGCTGATACTCAGAAACATGCAGAGTGATGTTCATCTTAATGATAAGAGGAGGGACGGTGTGTGGGTAACACCCAGGCTAGAGTCCAGGAACTCTTGGAGAAATTCCTGACTCTTCCCTAGACTGTTTGTGTGACTTTGGACAATTCACTCAGACTGAGATTTCCAACATAGCCAAAAGGAGTTTGAGTGCCATACCAATGAACTGGAATGAGTGCTGAAAGCTTGGCTGCTCTGAAAATATCATCCTCCCATTCATAAAGTTGAAGCTCAGAATATGATCCTCTAGTCTGATCTGCACAGTGCAGGCCACAGGACATCCTGTCCATTCCTGCAATCAAAACTGAATTATTGATTGATTCACTAAGTTACAAAATCATGGTTTAAAGACTTCCAGGTACAGAAAAACCATCAGCAAATGACCCATGCCCCATGCTACAAGGAAATGTGAAACCACCCCAGGTCCCTGCCAATTTGCCCTGGGGGGAAATCCAGCCTAAGACCCGATATGGTGATCAGCTAATTCCTAAGCCTGTGGGCAAGACCCACTTGAAGGAAATTCTGCTCTTGAATACCTGTTTTTGTCAAACCACAAACAACACCCCCCCTTCTCAGTCTGAGCAACTTGTTAAGTCGGTCTGTCAGTTAAACCACAAGTTTCCATAAACAAACTAGGTGTAAAAGACCCCACAGGAGGAGTACGCAGGCTTAATAAGCTTATGAATATCTACTTGCACACCCAGGGGAGGCATAATTATTGCTTTGTGCAACATGCGATGTATGTAACGGGGGGGGGCACATGTTAAGGAGAACATGAACTAGGCGGAACGGAAAGTCTGTACCTCCTGACTACCCTAGCCAATGGGGAAAGGGAGAGGGAACCCTGCGGCTGGTATTAGGGAATAAAAGAGCTGCTAGGCTAAACACTGGCTGAGTTCACTGAGTGGCTCCCCCACTCTGTGTGCTCCCTTTATTCGAATAAAGCTGCTTAGAAACAGGTCTTCTCTGCCTCTGTGGATTTTATCACCTCAAGGAACCTCAGGTCCCATTCGCTACACACTCAAAAAGAATTCTCTGCACCAACACAGAATCCACCCTAATATACCATTCCATCACACAACACTGGCATATTTATCATTTAGAGTCATATTAATGCCCAATTAAGCTGTCTCCATAAAAATATACAACCCAGTTTTGAAGTCAGACAGGTTTTTGTTTGTTTGTTTGTTTTTTTAACTCCTCACTACTCCTCTCAGAAGAGTATTCAACATCTTCACTCCTCTGATGGTTAGAAATCACTCCCCTGATGGTTAGAAAATTGCATACCTCAATTCCCCCTTTTGAAATGGGGGTGGTAACCCATCTTATGTTTGTGAACTCTTGTAGCTGGAACTGTCCCACTCTATGTGAGAGCACCTCCCAGAACCATGAGGCCACTACCTTCCTGGAATTTCTAGGGATGGCTATGCTGCCAGAAATAACGCAGTGATGTTCTAGGGAATGTCCACACACAATATTTAAATCCAAATAATGCTGGTTATTTTGATTTATAAAATGGTAGGTCTACATGACTTCCCTTATTTCAAAATGAGGAGCTCCCTCATTATGATATAAGGAAAGTTGTATCAATATAATGTAAAACCTAGTGTTATATCTATATGACAGATAAATCAAAGTTGTTATTTTGAAATAAAATAGTATGGACATGTTATTTCAATTTAACTGGTAAATCCATTTAACACTTTTTGCCCTTTTCCTTCTCAGGTGCTTTCCTTTTGCTACGTATTGCATGGGGGCATGGTCCTTCTCGGGGGCCATGTTGCCACAGCTCCCATAGTGCCTCGCTCCTAAATTGAAATAACAAGTCCTGTCTGTCCATGGACATGCTATTTCGATTTGAGTTTCTAGTGGGGACCTGTTAAATCTATTTAACTTAAATAGATTTAATGATTTTTATATTGATTTTATTAAATCAATAAAAGTTAAATTGATTTAACTGTGAAAGTGTGGACATAGCCCTAGAGTCTCTACTGGAATGCAAAAAGTTATGTCCCGTGGTGTGTGGGACTTATACTATCCATATGTACAAGTGGTGACATTCACCCTCACAGATAATCACACAGCTGCATGAGTACCTTCATGTGCTCAGAGAAGGGTTCAAGGGAAGAGCAGCTTAGGCAAACCAAGAAACCAAAGACAAAATTCTGGTGGCTTCAGAGGACACTAACTTAACACAAGGCCCAGTTCTCTCCTGTTTCCCATGACTGGATAGAATTCACTGGCTTGTTGGAGAGACACGTTGACTATTAGCACCCCATGTCCCCTTATCATTAATGGGTTAGATTTTCAACAGGCATAAATTTTTGAATCCAATGGAGTTACAGCACTAGTGATTTATACCACTAGGGTGAGTGAGAGAGGGGAATCAGCCCCACTGAATGCAATGAAGTTACTCAGTATTCTGAGCTGCAGTTCCTCCAGTCTATCACCACTGACCGCTGAGACAAGCAGGTCTGGCTATCAGCCCTTTCCACCACTGCCCAGCTAGGGTGTAAGCCAGCATCCAGAGGAACCAATTTTTCCTGGGGATTATGGTCCAGCAGCAGCTGCCACCAGCAATTCTGGTTCTAGCCCACCAGAACCCCCTGCTGCTTCCCTTAGTTGGGGGACCACAGTTGTGTATTTCTGACTGCCTCCCTGCCCCCCCCCCCTTTTTAAGGCCCTATTTCAGGATGTAGCTCTGCGTCTTCCTAGCGAGGGTCTCTCCTCATACTTTTCCCCCAACAATTTTTTTTCCTGTAAGGAGCTTCCAGGTCTATCTGAAGTGTGCACTGGCCCAGCTGGGCTAGTCTTTCTAACTCTGTCTGCCTGATTTCACCCAGGCGGGGCCACTGGTGGAATCTGAATTTGCCCGCTCAGCAGTGATGTTGAGGAATAAATGTTAAATCATAGGCAGGGCTGAGGACTCCCCCTTGGTGTAAAAGCCAGACAAGGTGACACTTCCCCCTGAAGCTTTCTTATTAGAAGCCAGCTCTGCCAGTTATAGGCACTATACAACGAAGATACCTGTACAGGATGACTCCGGAAGCCAGGGACAAGATTCTCAGAGCATTATATAGGAATTCCCACAGGCAGTTTGGACAATCCATCCTTAATCTCTCTGGGGTCCATTCCCCATCTGTATAATGAAGCCCAACAGTATTTTCTCCCCCCCCCCCCAAACAGTGCTCACTGCAATCTGCCAGTGGGTTTAGAGCTGGCGGTGCCACTTAATCACTATGTAATTGGGCCAGGACATCTGCAAAGAAACAGAATTTCTTTCCAGAGCAAAGCAGTCTTTGGTTGTGACATTGTGTGTGAGGCAGTGAGCTGTACCCTAGCAACACTTCTGGTGCAGAAAAATTCAGAAAACATTACAGTAATGGATGCGGAAACCTTTGCATTATGAAAGAACAAAGCCCACTCTGGGCTGTGACTGCTTTGGTGTTATATGGTACCCAGAGACTCTACAATTGCAATCTCCTTAACTTAGATCCAGCATAGACCAGAATAGAGGGTGGAGAGTCTTAGTGATCTGGGTGGAGATTTTCCAAGTGAGTATTTAGGTACCTAATTCCCTTTGGGGACTTTGGAAACCTCAGCCTAAAACTTGGGCAAAGGGCCTTGTGTAATGGGAAAATATCGTGACACAGCCCAGGCCTGCAAGCCAGCCTCAGTCTCTGAGTGCAGTTTTCCAGTGAATTGTGAAATTACTTTATAGCAAGCCTGTCAAGGAGATATTTATCTTGATTTTCTCATAAACAAACGTGTGACAATATGAGAATCCTTAAAGTTGAGGTATACCATATCTACTACTTTCTCCCATCAATACAACCCGTTACCTTATCAAAAAAGGATACTACCTGGATTTGACATTTCTCCAGCTTTTACATATTCCCATTTTTACAAATAGACACTATATGTGCCCTTCTCCAGTACTGTGGTATAGGTTTCTTTTCCATAAGGTCTTAAACATATTCACTATTCCTGTGTTCAGATCTCTCCCCAGAGTTCCTTAGTTTATGATCTATTTCATCAGGCCCATCCAATATATTAAAAAGAAAAAAAAATCTAAGTAATTCTTAGCTTCCCCCCCATTGTAACTTCAGATACTACCTCATTCAGAGTGATGTTCACTGTATTACCTGCACAATCTCCTTTTTTTTGGGGGGGGGGGGGAACAGAAATAAACTCATTTAACACTTCAGCCATTGCTGCATGTAATGATTTCTTTCCCTCCTTATTGTCCACTCTAGTCTTGGCCTTACTCTTGTTTCTCATATATTTGTAAAATACTGTCTTGTTATTTTCCATGGCCATAGCGAGTTTAATCTGATTGCATGTCTTGTTTTTATAACTTACTTTCTGCCTTGGTTTGTTTGTTTCAGGTTTGAAGATCCCCTGGTTAAGTCAGTATAGCCTTTTACCATACTTCTTAACTTCCCTATATATTGGTACAGTTTTATTTACATAGAATCATAGAGTCATAGGGTTGGAAGGGACCTCATGAAGTCATCTAGTCCAACCCCCTGCCAAAAAAAGCAGGACCACTTCCACTAAATTATTCCAGTTACAGTTTTATCCAGTTGGGCCTTAAACATCTCCAAAGACGGAGATTCCACCACCTCTCTAGGTAGCCCATTCCAATGCTTTACCACCCTCCTAGTAAGAAAGTTTTTCCTAATATCCAGCCTCAACCTCCCCAGCTGCAACTTGAAACCATTGCTCCTTTGTTCTGTCCTCTGTTACTACTGAGAACAGCTGAGCTCCATCCTCCTTGGAGCATCCATTCAAGTAGTTGAAGGTTGCTATCAAATCCCCCCTCAATCTTCTCTTCTGGAGGCTAAATAAGCCTAGTTCCTTCAGTCTTTCTTCATAGGGCTGGTGCTCCAGCCCCTTGATCATTTTTGTTGCCCTCTGCTGGACTTTTTCTAATTTGTCCACATCCTTTCTGTAGTGGGGAGCCCAAAACTGGACACAGTATTCCAGATGTGACCTCACCAGTTCCAAATAGATAGGAATGATAACATCCCTCGATCTTCTGGCAACACTTCTTTTGACGCAGCCCACTATGCCATTGGCCTTTTTGGCAGCAAGAGCACACTGCTGACTCATATCCAGCTTCCCATCCACCAGGACCCCCAGGTCCCTTTCTAAAGTGCTGCTACTTAGGTGATCACTCCCCAGCCTGTAGCAGCGCATGGGGTTTTTCCGTCCCAAGTGCAGGACTTTGCACTTGTCCTTGCTGAACCTCATGAGATTTCTATTGGCCCACTGCTCCAATTTGTCAAGCAAGGTCTTCCAGAATCTTCTCCCTGCCCTCCAGCGTGTCTACCGTTCCCCCCAGCTTGGTGTCATCCGCAAACTTACTGAGCGTGCAATAAATCCCATCATCCAGATCATTAATGAAAATATTGAACAGAACTGGCCCCAGGACCAACCGCTGGGGCACACGACTCATTACTGATTGCCAACGAGACACGGAGCCATTGATTCCTACATGCTGAATTCATTGATCTAGCCAGTTCTCTATCCACCTTACAGTCCACACATCCTACCCATACTTCCTTAACATGTTGACGAGAATGCTGTGGGAAACCGTATCAAAAGCCTTGCTAAAGTCGAGGTATATCACATCAACAGCTCTTCCCGCATCCACAAATCCAGTCATCTCATCATAGAAGGCGATGAGGTTGGTCAGGCATGATTTACCCTTGTGCCCTTACTCATCTGACTCTACAAACTCCCCATTTTCTTTCCCTCCCACCCCAAAGATTAGCTTCACAGATCTTACCATCTCTGAGTTTGAAAGCAGATAGATGCTCAGCTCTTGCAAAATGGCAGTGATCTACTGGAGTCAGTAGAGTCATATCCCCGCTGGCATCTGGTATAAATCAGCATAGATTTGGAGTAAGTAGGTGAAGAAGTGTGAGGGTCTGTGGAAGTCACCTGATCTTCTGGCTGGGATTTCACTGATGACAAGGATTTCTTCCTCTATTTGTCTATCAGGGCAGCAGAGGGGACCAGAGTAGTCACGATCCTCACCTGCATACCTGGCTTAATTCCCACCACCTGAGATCTGAGTTGTCTCCAATGAACTCACACAGGTCACAGAGCTGTTGTCCTTCTCAAGGCAGAGGAGGAAACACCTGCCTCTGTAGATCAAGAGACTCTAATGGAGAATGCTCATTTTGAAAGTCTCCTTTAGAACCTGCTTTGGTAAACTCTGTCTCAGTAAATTCAGTGCAAGAAAGATAAGAAACAGAGCTCATTATGGTCACAGGAAGCAGAATGGCACTGAGGAGATATTTCCTTTCCTTTGTTTTTCTGGGTAAGTCTAAACCAAGTATTCTCTCATTTTAAAAGTAAAAAGACACAGATGCTTAGTAGTCAGTGATGAGCAGGATCCCTCAGCTCCTCTGCCTTCCTGGATTAGATAGATAGATAGCAGAGCCCCGAGTCACTGGTTATTGGGGAAGCGGGAGTCTCCACCACGTCCCGCTCTTTCACCACTGCTTTCCAAGTCTTCCAGTGGTACAAGCAGCTCCCAGGAAGAGGGCTGACCCATCTGCTGACTGTGAGCTCTGACAGCAATGTCACTTTGGGGCAGTTCATAGGAGAGCCCTTGGAAAATGGCAAACGCAGTTCCCTGCACATCACTGACTCGCAGCTGCGGGACTCAGGCAGCTACCTCTGTGCAGTGGTTACGCAGTGACACTGGCTGGGCTGGGCTTAGGGCAAAAACCTTCCTGCTCCGTAAGGTGCAGGCAGTGCAGGGACAGAGCCTCAGATGGTGTAAATGAGTGTAACTTACTGCAGTAATAGGGACAAATTCTCCTGGGTATTAATGAGCACAGCAATACTGGATTTAATGCAGTCCGGTCATCATAAAGACCTGTGGAGTGGAGCCCAGCCCAGGTGCCCTGCAGATACCAAAACAGTCATAGAATCATAGAATCATAGGGTTGGAAGGGACCCCACAAGGTCATCTAGTCCAACCCCCTGCCAAAAAAAGCAGGACCACTCCCATTAGATCATCCCAGTCAGTGTTTTGTCCAGCTGGGACTTGAACACCTCCAGAGATGGAGATTCCACCACCTCCCTAGGCAACTTATTCCAATGCTTCACCACTCGCCTAGTAAGGAAGTTTTTCCTAATATCCAGCCTGGACCGCCCCAGCTGTAACTTGAAGCCATTGCTTCTCGTTCTGCCCTCTGTTACTACCGAGAACAGTCGAGCTCCCTCCTCCTTGGAGCAACCCTTCAAGTAGTTGAAGGTTGCTATCAAATCCCCCCTCAGTCTTCTCTTCTGCAGGCTAAATAAGCCTAGTTCCTTTAGTCTTTCTTCATAGGGCTTGTGCTCCAGCCCTTTGATCATTTTGGTTGCCCTCCTCTGGACTCTCTCTAATTTGTCCATGTCCTTTTTGTAGTGGGGAGCCCAAAACTGGACACAGTATTCCAGATGTGGCCTCACTAGTGCAGAATAGAGGGGAATGATCACATCCCTTGATCTGCTGGTAACACTTCTTCTGATGCAGCCCAGTATGCCATTGGCCTTTTTGGCAGCAAGAGCACACTGCTGACTCATATCCAGCTTCCCATCCACCATGACTCCCAGGTCCTTTTCTCCAGTGCTGCTATTTAGCTGATCACTCCCCAGCCTGTAGCAGTACATGGGGTTTTTTCGTCCCAAGTGCAGGATTTTACACTTGTCCTTGTTGAACCTCATGAGATTCCTCTTGGCCCACTGCTCCAATTTGTCTAGGTCTCCCTGAATCCTGTCCCTGCCCTCTAGGGTGTCTACCGTTCCCCCCAGTTTGGTATCATCTGCAAACTTACTAAGTGTGCAATCTATCCCATCATCCAGATCATTAATGAAAACATTGAACAGAACTGGCCCCAGGACCGACCCCTGGGGCACACCACTCGTTACTGCCTGCCAACTTGACATGCAGCCATTGATTCCTACACGCTGAAACCGTTGTTCTAGCCAGTTTTCTATCCACCTTACAGTCCATGCATCTAACCCATACTTCCTTAATTTGCCAATGAGAATGCTGTGGGAAACCGTATCAAAAGCCTTGCTAAAGTCAAGGTATATCACATCAACGGCTCTTCCCGCATCCACAAATCCAGTCATCTCATCATAGAAGGCGATGAGGTTGGTCAGGCATGATTTACCCTTGGTAAATCCATGCTGACTGTTCCTGATTACTCTACGTTCCTCCAAGTGTTTCAGGATTGATTCTTTGAGAAGCTGCTCCATGATTTTTCCAGGGATTGAGGTGAGGCTGACAGGTCTGTAATTCCCTGGATCCTCCTTTTTGCCTTTCTTGAAGATAGGTACTATATTTGCTTTTTTCCAGTCCTCTGGCACCTCCCCCGTTCGCCACGAGTTTTCAAAGATAATGGCCAACGGTACTGCTATCTCATCAGCCAGCTCCCTCAGCACCCTCGGATGCAGTTCATCCGGCCCCATGGACTTGTGCACATCTAGTTTCTTTAAGCAGTCCCTAACCTGACCTTCTGTCACCAAGGGCCTCTCTTCTTCTCCCCAGTCCCCCGTACCTAGTGTAGTGGGCTGGGAGCTGACCTTGCTTGTGAAAACTGAACTAAAAAAAGCATTGAGCACTTCAGCTTTTTCCTCATCCTCTGTCACGAGGATGCCTGCCCCATTCAGTAAGGGACCTACACCATCCCTGATCCTCTTCTTGTTATTGATATACTTGTAGAACCCCTTCCTGTTATCCTTCACATCCCTTGCTAGTCGCAACTCCATTTGTCCTTTGGCCTTTCTGATTTTATCCCTGCAGTCCCGAGCAATGTCTTTATATGCCTCCTTAGTCATCTGTCCTAGCTTCCATTTCCTGTAAGCGTCCTTTTTATGCTTCAGCTCAGTGCAGAGCTCTCTGTTAAGCCACAGTGGGCGCCTTCCACATTTGCTGTGCTTTCTCCTTATCGGAATTGTATCTTCCTGTGCCCTTAGCAGGGTTTCTTTAAAATGCACCCAACTCTCTTGGACACCTTTCCCCTTCAGATCAGCCTCCCAAGGGATCCTGCCCATCAGTTCCCTGAGGGAGACAAAATCTGCTTTTCTGAAGTCCAGGGTCTGTGTTTTGCTTCTTTCCTTCTTTCCTTTAATCATCAACTTGAACTCAATCATTTCATGGTCACTGCTACCCAGGCTGCCATTGACCTCTACTTCCCTGATAAATATGTCGGTGCAAATTTATCCACAATGACTCCACTGCATATGCGATCCATGAGGTGCCAAGATCCAACGAGTCCCAGACTCAAATTCATTTTCCTACACTCGATAGCATGTGAAGGAAAATACAAAATGTCTCTGACTTACCAGCCTCTTGATCATCCACGTCTCGCAGCAGCAAGAAATAAATGATGCCTTCTCCTACACCTCTTCTTCCCTTTGGGAAGAGTGTCTCTGTGGTATCCATAATGAAGTTTTGCGAGGGCCGGTGTCCCCGTGCAGCTCAGATAGTCACCCACAAAGGGCGCTGCAGCACTAACAGAGGCATCCAGAAGGAGACCGCTTTCAGTCCCGGCAGCCCCTGGTTTTCTAAAACCTGTTTGTCTTCCCACCTTTTCCCATGTGACTGTTGAGAAGCTCGGCGGAAGGGCAGCTCCCCTAGCCCAGCCAGTCAAGGGATGGGGAAAGACTAGAATTTATGCTTGACAGCAAGGCTGTGTCTACAGTGCACAGCATTTTTTTTTAAAAAAAGAACACCTTTTTTTTAGAAAAAAATTGAAATATATTTGGAATAATTATCTTGAAATAACTTTTTTTTTTTGAGAATGCTATTTCGGGAGAACAGTCCCTGACCGTTCCTTGTCCCAAAATACCACTGCTTTTTTTTTTTTTTTTTTTTCAGAAGTGAAAGTCTACACCAGAGAAAAGAAAGGCAATGGAAGAGATAGGAAAGCTTCTTAGAAAAAACCTTTTGCCACGTCCAGTGATAGCTTTTTCAAAAAAAGCCATCTTGAAAAAGCTTTTTATTTCAAAATAAATAGCAGGTTTAGATTTTTCCAAAACTCCCATCCATATCTTGAAATAGCGGGGCACTTTTTCGCAAACTCTAAACATGGTTTACTATTGAGAAAAGGCCTTTTTTGAGACAGCTTGCTCATAAAAAGCCATTGCCCAACAGGGCAGAGGCTTTTTTGCAAAAGCCTGCCTAGGTCTTCCATTGCTTTTTTTTTTTTTTTTTAAAGAAAGTCTGGTGTAGACTCACTTTTGGGGGGAAAAAAGGCGCTGTATTTTGGGACAAGGAGCCAGTCCCCGGATTGCTCCCCCAAAACAGCATTTTTGGGGAAAAAAAAGCTATTTTGAGATAATTATTCTGAATATATTTCAAAATATTTTTAAACGATTTTTTTAAAAGAAAGGGTTTTTTTTAAACACTGTGCAATGTAGACATAGCTCAAGAGACACTCACAATCTCCTCACTAGCTCTCCTCGATGCCTCCAGCACCCAGAAAACAATTTTTGCTTCCCTCTGACATGAAAGGGCATAATTAATTCACTTTCCTTATTACAAGAAGGGTGGTGTGTGCACGGAATACACAGTGCCTTCCCTCCAAGAGATGCCGAGTCTTCCCGGAGAGTATGTTTAAAATCCAGGCCTCCCTGATTGTGCTGATTTTTGTTTTGGGTGAGTAAGGTTCTATCTGGCATTTCTCAGCTTTGTTCCCCTTGCATTATTCTTCTCTAAAGTCACTGTCTGGATCTGTCTCTCTGCAGCATCCACGTGCCTGCATCCACATCTATTTCCATTTCAATTTATGATGCTACTAATAGTTTCCCCACCTCTGTCTGGATGACATTTCATGCTCTGTTTTTTTATTGTTCTTTCCAGGTGGAGAGGTGGACGGGGTGGTTTCTATGTCCACTGAGCTCTTCTTCCTGGCATGGCTGAAATCTTCTTTAACCACAGCATGGCTTAAGTTGACTTTATAAAGTCTACTTAAATGGCCCCACTGAACTAAGTTGACTTTATTAACCCTTAAAGTCGATTTTAATGACAGGAGTTATTAACTGGACTTTGGCAAATCCTTAAGTCAACTTAATGAACTCCAAATGTCGTCAGAAAGCTTCTTAAGTTGATTTAAGCCCCTATGGTAGATGTACCCAGTGAGAGGATATGCGGGTCCATCTGAACAAAAAGTGAGTGCACGGGCAGAAAAGGAAGGAAGCTCGCTCATCTAGTCAAATTAGAGGCTGGGATTTTCAAGGGGACCAGCAAAATGGGGAGAAGCACCTGTAGAACCCTGGTGAGACACGGGGACTCCCCATGAAAAATGAGTGCTGAACTCCCTCTTTTGAAAGTCTCCAGAATGAATAGGGCTCATCAGAATATTTAACGGGGTAAGCGTGTTACTCTAGTTCCGCAAAATAAACAAGGAGTCTGGTGTCACTTTTAAAGAACAACAAATTAAGTTCCCAGTCTTCAAAATATCTAACAAAGTGGGATTTTCTTCCCCGAAAGCTTACATGATAATTAAATCTGTGACTCTTTAAAAGCGACACAGGAAGCAGAGCATTTAGGCAACTAAAGAAAGACAGAGGTACCTTGGGTTAGGGTTGTAGAGGTACTTATGTGCCTAAATAATCCATCAATTACCTAATAGTGTTTTCAAAATCCCCCAACTCCCATTGGCTTCATTGGACGTTAGCTGCCCAGTTGCACTTTGAAATTCCCCTGGACGCTCCTCTGTGTCTTGAGGCTCCCAAATACCGTTGTCGTCCCTTTCTGACCAGTGCATCCTCTTGCCAAGGACAGGGGGGTGGAGATTTGCCTATTTGGAGGAGAAATTAGACTCAGAGGGTTAGAAGGAGTGAAAAGGGCCTTCTAGGCAACTATGCTGCTAACTTGAAGACTTTTCAAGAGCCATTTAGTATTTGTTTTGCTTGCCAAAGAAGGGGAAAGTCCTGAATCTCTAGAAGCAGAGGAATAATATAGCACGAAGCAGCTTCTCTTGATAACAGCGAGATCTCCAGCCAACACCAGACTCCAAAGCTGTTTCCATGGCTTTCTGCAAGAAATCACACTGCTTAACCGTACACACAGGTTGCTGCTTTGCTTTCCGCTCCTCTCTCTGCTCTTGTCTCTTTTCAGTTTGTGTGCTGTGCCTCCCATCTAGCTCAGGGCACCCTTTCAGAAAAATTCAGAGGAGGGGAGCTGTGTCAACATAAGCAGCATTGTGTGTGATTATATTATGTCCTGCAATGTCTTGTGGAAGAGAGAAATGGAGAACATACGTAGATGAAAAGTCTGGGGTGAGGCAAGCCAAGATTCTGGGACAATTGCCCTTCTTGACCCATCGCAATTGACTCCTGACCCCTTGCCCTACCAACAATATCCAGGAGAAATGCCCCATCTTCCTCCTTGGCTATGTCTACACGTAGCCCATTATTTTGAAATAAAAATATTATTTTGAATAGCCGGAATCGAGCTAACCAAAAATCCAGTCAAAATAAGGGGAAAGCTGGAATCGAAATAGCACGTCCAAACCCAGGACGTGCTATTTCGATTTAGGGGAAGGGCACCATGGGAGATATGGCAACATGGCCCCCTCCCTGGGCCATGTCAGCAGCCATGTTGACAGCCAATCCTATAAAAGCTGGCCCCGACCTCACTTCCCTGTCCATTCTGGCTAGCAGGACTCTGCAAGTGACAGAGATGGATGCTGCCCAGCTGCCTAGCCTTCGCCGTCTAGCTACTAGACCCGCTGCGTGACTGCAGAGTGTTCTCCTGTTGGGGGACAGTCTGCTCGCAGACCCCAATGCTGCCCAGGCTGTGCCCCAGGCTGCCAGCACACTGGGCCTCAGAGCTGCCCTAGTTCCCCTGGCCCTTTCTGTGCCTCACCAGGTCTGGGCCCAGAAGACCAGCACAAACTGGTGGGAGCGGGTAGTGCTCCGAACCTGGGAGGACGACCAGTGGTGGAGGAATTTCTGGATGACCAGGGCCAACTTCGACCACCTGGTAGCAGAACTTACCCCGCTGCTGCGCCAAAGGGACACCACCATGCGTCCAGCCATCCCTGTCAACAAAAGAGTGGTCATAGCCCTGTGGAAGATGGCCACGCCGGAGTCCTACAAATCCGTGGCGCACTGCTTTGAGGTTGGCAGGCCCACCATTGGGATCATCCTTATACAGGTCACCAGGGCCATCAACAGGATCCTGCTGCGGCACCTCGTCATGCAAGGGGAGCTGCAGGACACCATGGACGGCATGGCCACCCTGGGATTCCCGAATTGCATGGGGATACTGGATGCCACATGTATCCCTGTGAGGGCCCCGGAGCACCGAGCAGCTGAGTACCAGAATTGCAAGGGGTACTACTCTGTCATCATGCAGGCCCTTGTGGACCACCGGGGCGTCTTCCAGAACTGTTACGTGGGCTGGCCAGGGAGGGCACGTGATGCAAGAGTACTCCGGAACTCTGCCCTGTACTGGGGCATGGAGGTGGGCACCTTCTTCCCTCCCCATAACATCAATGTTGGGGGAGTAGAGGTGCCCATCCTCATTGTTGCCAATGCAGCCTATCCCCTCTGCCCGTGGCTCATGCACCCCTACACAGGGCCCCTCGATCCTCACTGTCAGCTTTTCAATTGGCATCTGAACCGCTGCCGCCAGGTGGTTGAGCAGGCCTTTGGACGGCTGAAGGCACGCTGGAGGTGCCTCCTTACCCACCTCCACCTTGGGGAGGAGACTATATTGGAGGTCATCAGTGCGTGCGTGGCCCTGTACAATTTCTGCGAGCTGTAGGGTGAGCCCATTGAAGCTGTCTGGGAGACTGAGGCCCAGCTCATTGGGGGCCAATACGAGCAGCCCACATCTGTGCCCCCACAGAAGTGGGCATCAAGAAGGGCTGTCACTGTACGTGATGCGCTCACAAACAGCTTTGCCACAGAGGAGGACCTCTGAGGGCCACACCTGCCCCACCACACACCACCCTCTCCCTCCTTCTACCACAGCCAGCCCCCACCCATCCACCTGCACTGTGAAGCATACCCAATAAAGCAAAACACAGTCACTAATGTCATTTGTAAACTATTTATTTTAACATAACGGGAGTTGGGGCAAGGAAAGGCTGGAGAGGGTTAGGGGATGGGATGAGGGTGGGGGTCACTGGAGAGAGGGCCTTCAACTTGGAGATGGGGTTAGGGTGGGGGTCACTGGGGGAAGGGTCTGCCATGGCCCTGCCCATGGCCACCCTGGGTCCGGGGCCACCTTGGAGGAGCGCCCTGAGGCGGTGCTCCACCAGCTGCTGGTGAGCCGGTGTTGTCAGCAATGCGGCGCAGACTGGCAGCCGCATCCACCACAGCTGTGCCAAGGCGCTCCATGGCCATGGCCTGGTGCTCAAATGTGGCCACCAGGTGGTCGTTAGTGGTGGCCCCCTGGTGCAGCAGCTGGAGAGCTGCATCCTGATGGGCGGCCTGCTATCACCACCAGGCCTGGGCAGATGCCTTGGCCCGTTCGCCCAAGTCCTTTAGGCTGGCCAAGACTTCCCCCCATGTCCGGGGGCCCCTCCTCCTCCTTCTGGGTGCCGGGTGGGCTCCGTGCCCAATGGCTAGTGGCTGCATGAACTGCTGGAGGGAAGCATAAAACAGGGTTGGAGCCTGCTGCCTGCTGGCCTTGCCTGTGTGCAGCTTGTCTGCAGCACACAGCTCTGCCCTGACTGTCAGCAGGAATCTGGACCTGGGTCCTGTGGGACATTGCCCCAGAGGGACACATGGCCTAGTGGTGCCCACAGTGTGAGCTGGACTCACCCAGAAGAGTTGCTCTGGGGAGTCTCCTAAGGCCACTTGCCAGTGGTCTGCTCTGCTTGCTGTGCACCATGCCCAAGATGCAGCTGCATCTGTCACACCCATCCAGTGTTACCAAACCCACCATGCAGGGGCCTCTCACTCTGGTACCACATGTCTCCCGGGTACCCGTGCCCATGGGAAGGCCTCTGCCCCCAACCCGGCCCTGTGCCCTGCCTGTCCCTGTGCTGGATCCCCTCGCTGCCCGTGACCTGGGCAGACCTAGCCTTGCCTGTTTCTACGGACAGGAAGACTCACTGACAGGGGCTCCAGATGTACACTGGGACATCCCGTTGCCTGTGTCAGACTCCCCAGGGGTCGGCACATCGGCAGGCCGGTGCTCCTCCTTGCTGCTGGCGCTGTCCTTATGGGTGACAGGGAAGAGCTCCAGAGTGCCCGGTACAGCCTCTGGTGGTGGTTGCAGAACTGGAGGCTGCCCGACATCGAGCAACACCTCTGAGCAGCTGTCTGCTTGGTCTAGTCCTGAGGAGGTGCTGGGGTGGTGGCTGGTGTCAACCGCCCTGGCTGGCGGGACACTGGTCTCAGCCCCCAGGAAGGTGTGCAGCTCCTCGTAGAAAGGGCAGGTAGCACTGCTGGCGCTTACGTGCCTCCCTGGTCCGAGCATGGTCCTGCCTCAGGGCCTTGATTATGGAGTGCACCTGCTCGGTGGTGTGCTCCCAGCCCTGGGAGGACAACTCCACTGCGATGTCGGTGTATACATCTCGGTTCCGGTGAGTAGCCTGGAACTGGGAAAGGATATCCTGCCTGCTCCAAATGGTAAGGAGTAGCTGGACCTCCTCAGTGGTCCAGACGGGGGCACGCCCTCTGCCCTCGGATGCTCCAGAGCCACGTGCTGACATGACTCTAGAAGCCTCTCAGCACGCTGACAGGGGACGGCTTCCTTCTTCCTGTGGGTGCTGTGCACCCATGGAAAGAAAGTCAAAATGTGTTATTTTGAAATAACACCGTTTGGATGTGTTATTTGGAAAAAAACATTTCAAAATAACTGCCGTTTCAAAACAATTGGGGTTTAACCTGTTTCGAAATGACGGTTCTTATTTTGAAATGATGGGATCTATCATTTTGAAATAAGAAAACGTCATGTGGACCAAATATCTTTTATTTCGAAATAACCAGTGTTATTTTGAAATAAAAGTGCTGTGTAGACATACCCAAGTTGTGTATTGTTTCTGAGCAAACTAGGTTGTGTAAGTTTCCTATCTTCTAGTGTCTGAGAAAGTGGGATTCTCTCCCACAAAAGTTCATGCTATACATAAATTTGTTGCACTCTAAAAGTGCTAGCAGCCTCCTTGTTTATTTTGCTTGTCCCTTAAGTGTTTGTGACAACTGTCTTGAATGAATGGGTCCTTCACACATGAGTTTGCACAAGGTTTTAACTCAACCCATGACAAGAATTTCCCAGGTTATAAGCCCCCTTTAAAACTCTGATCCAAAGTCTATTTTGAAAATGTTACTTAGCTTTCAAGTGTTCAAGGGACTTTTGGAATTTTACCAGAAATGCTTAGGAGTGCAGTTCCATCTTCAGAAAGGTAATTCCAGATTCCCTTGACTGCATCTGACTGACTCTGGATCTACATTCATTTCACCTTTCCCCCCTGTTTATGACTCTCAAAAGCAGTAAGGGAAAAGGCACTTCCATCATAGAAAGAACATTCAACACTGACCCCCTCTTTCATGCCTCTCCCTCACTCTCCCAACCAAAATTCTTTTTATTGTTAGCTGCCCTAAGGCAAATCAACACGGAACAAACAAACAAAAAAGTACATTAATAAAATAAATACAAAGAAAATCTTTATTCTGTGGAGCACAGACAGATAATATAGGGGGACAGACAGATAATGCAATACATTTATCTTTAAAGTATATGATAGTTAATGTTGTGTATCTGTCCTTCAGTGTCATAAAGTAAAATAGTTTTGTAACCCTGTGTAACAGACATTATAACCAATGTCTAACAAGACTCCATATTGTCAGTTTGGAACTCCTGCTTAAACACTGAGCTCCATTTTGGATACTTGATCAAATCTGGTTTAGGCGTATGCTGTGTATGTTCTTTTAAATGTGTGAACTAGGTGTGTGAATGAAGGGCGTGTGTGTGAAAAGGCCAGTTTCAACTGCCAGCCTGTCCTGATGAAACACAAGTACCATCTAACTGGCTGAACAAAGCGGACATCTCATTAAAACAAACTGAAGAAGCCACCCCAGAAAGAAAAGAACAAAATACAATCAAGTCTGCAAGTGACTGGTGACCAATGATGAGGCAACATGACACAGCAAATCCCATAGACTTACCTGAGGGCCAGCAAGTATACAAGATGGGTGAGAACATGAAAACTTTGGGGGTCTCATTCTGCAACTGTCATCTTGGAGCATCGGATCGCGACCGACACAGTCCTGGCTCCCCCCTTGTGCCCAGCCTAGTTAATGGCTTCCGTAACTCTGAGGGGGTTGAAAGTGCTGGGTCTGGTTCTCATTCCAGCTGCATATCGAGGACTGCCTCTACTGCTGCTGTTGTGGACCCTGGGTTGGGGTCTGGGTCTGCCACCTCTGTTTGGGTCTCTGGTCCTCTAGCATCTGGGAACACAGACTGGACCCTGGTAGAAGGCTCAGTAACAGCATTAGATGGGGAGACCTGCTCAGCCCGACTACGGGCGATGATGCCTGCCCTTTTGGCTAGCCTCACATGGTTTGCTAAGTCCTCTCCCAACAGCATGGGAATGGGATAGTCATCATAGACTGCAAAAGTCCAAATCCCTGACCAGCCTTGGTACTTAACAGGCAAGTCGGCTGTAGGCAGGTCAAAAGAGTTTGCCTTGAAGGGTTGAACAGTTACTTGAGCTTTTACATTGATGCATTTGTGGTCTACTAAGGATTTGTGGATAGTTGACACCTGTGCTCCAGTGTCTCTCCATGCAACAACTTCCTTCCCGCCCTCACTCACAATCTCCCTTTGCTCTGGGGGTATCTGTGTGGCGCCTGGGCCTGCAGGCACATGGTGTGACCGCAGTGCAAGGAATTGCACTCTGTTTGTACTCTTGGGGCAGTTGGCCTTCACATGCCCCAGCTCGTTACATTTAAATCACCTCCCAGCAGGCTGGTCACTGGAGTGAGGTTTGTTGCTGGAGAATGGGGTTGTGGGGTGAAAAGGTGCCTGAGGCTTCCCTTGTTGTGCAGTGGGCTCCTCCCTGTGAGGTAGGCCCTTGGGTTGTCCTTGGTCTTGATATGCTGTCTCTGGACACCCCTCCTGGGACCCCAACAAACTGCTGCCAGTCTTCTCTGTCACTTCCACCCAGCTGGCTCCAATCTCCCCTGCTTCTGATATAGATTTGGGCTTCCCATCCAGGATATATCTTTGTATTTCTTCAGGGACACCCTCTAGGACAGGGGTGGCCAAACTTATGGGGCTCAAGAGCCGCAAAAGTCAATTATTAAACCTTCGAGAGCCGCACTGAGGCGTATAACCACATATTTTTACCTACTCCAAAATTACTAAGCTTAAAATTCATTGCACACTTTAATTTTATCATAAAAATAGGGCAAATATTGATCCTACTAATGTCAAATTCTAATAATTATTTAAGGTTACCATGAAACTAGGCTTATACAGTAAAAACTTAGCTGTCACTAGATGTAGAACACTACAGGCTTGTGGCAAGTTTTTTTTTTTTTTAAATCTAGGCAATAACTTGTCAATGCAGTAGGTAAAAGCTCTCTCAACAGAGGTTGTTTTGAAATAAGAAAGGCCATGTTCACACGATGCACTGTTGTTTTGAAACAACTTAAACCCCATGTGGGGACGAAACAACGTTGTTTCAAAATGATTGTTTCGAAACAATGCCATCTGAACATGTTGTTTCGGAACAACAGTGACTCGTTTTGAAATAACTGTTGTCTGAACATGCTATTTTGATTCCTGCTGTTTTCCTTAACTTGAATTAACAAACTGTTAATTCGAATTAACAAACTGTTAATTCGAATTAACTTATTTCAAAATAAGGCGTTATTTTGATACAACTTGTATCGAAACAACTTGTATCAAAACAACCCCCTGTGTGTGAACATAGCCTAAGTATTGCACAATGTTTTGAATTTCATTGTGGCATATGATTCTTCACAGCAGTAAGTTGTGCTGAAAATTGAAAGTAATCTATGTTCAGTTTTAAACTTTTCTCCTTTGTATTTTCATTTCTTAGTATTCCACATCATGTTTAGGACTTGTAAAACATGATTTTATTTTAACAGCAAGTGCACTGTATCAGGGCCTATGAGAAAAATCTAAACATGCTATGGCTTCTCTGATCATGTCACGGTTCCCTCCACCACCCCTGCTGCCACTTCCCTGCCATCTCTTACCACATTGCTGCTTCTCTACTCTCCCCAACCATGCTGCACCTCTGCCCCCTACCCCACCCCAGCCCCAACTGTGCCCCCACTTCCCTGCCAACATTTCTGCCAGTAAACTTGTTCACTAAAATACTCATGAATGGTGAAGACAAAAGGTCTGAAGACTCAATCAGAAACAATTCATTTTAAAATGAAAGTAATAGTAAGGGAAAACACTGATCTCATCTTAATCCTGTGAAGAGATGCACACAGGGACACCTTTTCAACTGTTCAGAATCCCAACAGATCAATGAGAATTTATGGGGACCTAAAGTGCAAGATCAGAGCCTCTTTCAGTAAGTACTTTGGAGTCCATGCAAAGAACATGTTATGGAAAAAATCCTGTTGAGTTTATTCAGTTTGGGGTCAGGCCTGTATAAATTCTAAATATCATTATTTGGTTTTTATAATGCAAAGTAAAATCTTTATTAGTGAGAGTTTGTTTTTTTTTTCAGAAAGTTTACAACACAATTTTCCATCCTCAACCCTTCACAACAATTACTCTCTTGTCTAATGGGCTCAGACACCCATAGAGTCATTCATGAAGACTGAACTGAAATATAAATGGCTTTTGACTACTGGTATACAACAAAGAAAAATTAATACATGTTGAATGCTATTTACTCAGTGGAAGTATAGTTCTGCTATTGAACTTTGCAGTGAATGTAAATTATCTTGGTAATTGACTTAATTATATTAATTAAAATTTTCTTATAAAATAAATGTACTAGCAGTTCTTTCTGCAAAGAGATGACATACTGATGTCTCAGGCACATTTGTTCAATGGACTTAAGGAATTTTTTTTCTAAAGCAGTTTTCTGTAGTGGTGGTCTATCCTAGGTCTAAATCATTTTGTATGCTGAACATCAACCATGATCCATAATAAGTACTTGTAACATTCTTTAAATTCATAGAGGTTTTTTTAATAACCTTTTGACAGTAGTCAGTGGTTTTGGATGCAACACTTGTGTCAATTTTCAGTCATTTCTGATGATTCTTCTTTAATTCTCAAAATAGAAATACAAGAGAAATAATTTTGCATTATATTACAATATCTGGAAATGCCAGGTGATTTTTTAAAAAGAGAAAAGCAACTGTAAATGAATGAATCTCAATTGTAGCTAGGAGGGCACAGTTTATGGTGTTTTCTGGTACGTGCAGTTCCCCCAGAAACCCTACCCTACCCACCCAGCTCCTCCTCAGGGTCTGGGAAATGAGAGCTCCTATGAGGAAATCAAGAGAGAATTCTACACTACACATGAGAAAACTTCCAAAATCTTCCACCTGAAGAAATCATCCATCATCAGAGCAATTCCGCTACCTGTTACTGTGACAAGATAGACAGAGCGACTCCAACTACCAGCAGGCACTCAGCAAGAACAGGCAGTAGCTATGAGCACGGAACAGGATGGGGTAGAGAGGGAGTAATAATGATGCAAGAAAACAGAACTTGTATCACATTTCCCTCTTCCACTTCTGGTGTCCCACTGGTATTTAGCTCTGTGCTTCACCTGTTCCAGTGAGGGAGTTCAACTTATTAGAAATTGCACTGAACAGCATAAAAAATGAATGTAGAATGAGTCAAGTTACACACACATGTGCACGCACGCACACGAGTACCTACTATGGGAAAGTTGATGTCCCACAGGGGTTGGGATCAATGTTCTCTCTAAGCTGTGCAGCTGCACAGACCCACAGGCTTCCTGGTGGAGGGAACGCTGCCAGCCCCAGGTGGAAAGCAGATGCCCTCCCTGCCAGGCAGGAAGACAAAGTCTTCCAGCTGGCTGAGAGCTCCTCTGAGTCAGGAGATTTTAAACCCCCCCCTCAGAGCAAGCTCTCACCCAGCATCTCCAGACTCTCTGCTCACGCTCATTAAGAGCTCCTGGCGTGGGAGAAGCTGCTGGGAACCAGACAGGGCTGCTCCAGCAGCCAAGTAAGGTGGCCCTAAATGTGCCCCCTTCCAACTCTGTGGGGGTGCTGACCATCCCACAGTAGGTTGTTCCACCCACCTGCCCACCAGACCTCACCACAGCGGGTTGGAGCAGTCAGACCAGCTTAACCCCAGCTGGCATCATCTCTCCCTGGCGGAGAGGGCCAGCGCTGAGCTGCAGCATGCGGGATCAGGGCCCTGGAGTGGCCTGCTCTAAAGAGTTTGGGTCACTTCATCCCTAGTCCCCCCCCACACCCATACACACACACCAGGCCTGAATGGGACTGATCCATGGCCTTGGGGGCTGGGGGCAAAGTGGCCCAAACGCTTCTGAGAGGGCCACTCCACAGCCCTGCCTCCACATGCTGCAGCTCAGCACTGGCCCTCCCTGCCACTTGGGGAGACCCGACTGGGGTAGGCTGGTCTGGCTGGTCAGTGCTTACTACTGGGAGGCTGGGTGGGCAATGGAGCTTGTGACCCTCGTGGTCCCTCGCCCCCCACTCCCCCATGGCAAGGAGAGTGGAGGGGGGCAGTGAGCAACATAAGTTGCTCAGCTGCATTTGGGGCTTAGAAGGATCATTGGCTGTGACATATTTAGTTGCCCAGGAGAAATAAAATTGATCGCTAGACAGACAGCAGTCTTCTTTATCCGTCTTTTCTGTTCTCCAATGGCAGCTAACGTGCACGTGGCTTTTCATGAAGTGGATTTTGCCCGCCCCCCTTCTGAGCCCACTCCTCAACAGAGGCAGAGAGGCATTTGGGAGACTCATCTGAGAGGCGGGTCGCCAGCAGTTCACAGAAAGAGAGATTTCTGTTGTTACTACCCAGGAGCCACTCACATCACCAGCCCTAGCTGGCATCGTTGCCGGTTGTTTAGACCTCACGGCTCCCACAGAAAGTCTCTCTTTGGCTTGCAGCTCTAGGAAAAGCGCAAAGCTTCCCCGTTGCTCATTTTGCGCTGGCTGGCTAGAGAGAGAAAGGTGGCTGGTCCCTGAAGAGGATTGGCGACAACAAGATTTCTCAGTGAAGATGGTAACAATTCCGGGACCCGCATTTGTGCTGATTTTTGTCTCGAGTGAGTAAGATCAGAGATTTTCCTTCTTTCTCCTCTTCCTTTCTGCCAGCCTCCATATTCTCTTTCCCACTTCTTAGCTCTTATTAACGGTCACAAGAAAAGGAAGAGGTCTGGACCCCCACCCCAGCTTTAGCACTGAGTGCTATCCTGATTCCCTTCTCTGAGTCTTCCCTACGACATCCCTCATGAAGAGTGTAAGGGCTGGTCATGGTACTGCATGTATCAGATTGGGTAAGGGTACCCAGAATTTTCAGATCTGCAAGCCAGAAAGACAGGGTTCTTGGACAAGGAAAAAGCAAACAGGATATCCTGAAGGAGGATTGGGGTGAATGGCACTCTTATTGTGCACTCGTTCCCCTTGATGTCTCCAGTGAGTGAGGAGGGGTTGTTTTCCAACTCTTTGTATCCAAAACAGTATGGTAATACATACATGATTGATGCTGTCCCAAATACCTTTATTTGTTTCCATTAGTACTTAAACAGTGAATATTAATAAGCATATAATGCAAATAATTATCCATGCCTCTGTTTACTGTTTACTGATTTTATCTGTTTTGCACAGGCATTCTATCTTCTAACTTACACCAAACTGCTGAGTTAATAGTTCTTAGGGGCATGGTATTGCCAAAGGGGTCAAGGATATGGGTTAAGACCAAAAGGGGGAAGGGAAAGTATCCTTTGTTAACCACACATTATGCCCAGACTGCCCGTGCTGTAACTACGTCAGGGCCAATGGGGTTTTGCCCCAGGTGTGCTGGAGCAGCTCAATAGAGATGCTCCATTAAAGGGCACATTTTCTGGTGCTGGCCCCAAGCATAGCTAATGGAAAGGGGCACCTTCTGTGACGGAGACCCCAGACAAGCCCCTTGGATCCCCTCTGTCCACAGCCAGTCAGGACTCTGCTACAGCGGAGTCTCCTCCCGTCCAGCACCCAGGTCTCCACGCTCTGTGCAGCCAGCTCCTAACTCCAGGCTCAGAGGGTCTGATCCTTGCTCTGTCTGGTCTCCCGTGAAGGGGGTTTCCTCCCTCTTGGAGGGTCCTAGCCGTCCCAATCAGCAGCGACTCTCAGCTACTGTGGCAATCAGAGGGTTTATTAGCAAACCAGTTCATACAGCAGCAAGGACAGTTGGTATCAGCATCATCAGAACAACCAGAAGTGAAACCCCCAGGGGATTAGACTACACCCCAGGGCAGGGTCCTGTCTCTTGGACCCTCCATTTCCCTACTACCCTCCTTCCCCTTGGTCCTTTGTTCCCCTGCTTGCTCTGCCCACCTCTCTGCCCCTGGTCCAACCAGCTGAATCCAGTGTGACCAGCAGGGGTGTCCCAGGTACAGGCTCCCTAAACACTACCCCCCTGCCCCCTAGTGGTTCTACCTCATATCACCCATCTGTGTTCCATCTCCCGAATAGAAAAGAAAGAGGGTCAACACCCGTGTCTTCCCTTATTAACCTAGCGGAGGGTTCCCACTTCACACCTTCTGATTGGAATGCGCCCCAGGGGCCAGACTGCTGCGTTATGGCTCTGCAGACAGCCAAGAAACAAGGAGAAATGATATACAAAGCAGACAAATATCACGCAAGGTTACAAATGCACAATGCTTGCCGAGACAGCCAAGAAACAAAGAGAAATACTATCTTAAGCAAAGCTTATGTTATATGCTGAAGATTGAAGATGCAAACTGCTTGCCCAACAGAGTCCTATTATATATCCTGTAGCTCATACTTGGCCTGTTCTACTGTATTGCTTTATTTTACTTATACTATTTTCCTACAAGGGCCCACAGTGGAGACAATAACTAGTGCTTATGCCTGGTTCACTGAGTTTCTGTGGCTCCCTTTCTTGGAGGTAACAAAGCAGAATAGATCCACTCAGATGTAAGAAAACCACAGTAACACCCTGTCCCATTATACACTCATAATGGTCTCAGCTATACTAGGTAAGGTAACATATGAAGAGCAGGAGCACAAAGATATTATTTGCACATAATCAATTCAATTAGATTTGCTCATGTATGATAAACTGGCAATATGTTTGCTAATATATGGTGTACACCTAAGAGAGACTCTCATACAGTCAATCATATACTATAGGGCTTGATGGAATGCCAGTGATCACCTAGTCTGACCTGCAGAGCACAGACCATCAGCTTCTCTGACATTAGTTGCTGTTTGAGCAGGTCTTTTACACAAACATCCAACCTTTACCACCACACCGCTTGGCAAACTGTTCCAACGGGAAATAATTAGGCCTGTTCAAAGAAAAATGCCCTTTATTTCTAGCTTCAAATCCCAGCCATTGGCTCCTGTTATACCTTTGTCTACCAGAGAGAGATTTCTTTCCCCTCTTGTAGTTATTAACAGACTGATTGAGTTTCCCCTTAACTTTCTATTTGTGAAGCTGAGTGGTTTGATCCTGTGTAGTCTGTCACTATAAGACCTGTTGCCCTATATACACATACTGGGGACACCCAGATGTAATAAACACACCAGGATCTTGGGAATGGAAACAAATTCATCTCTAGAAAAATGGGATTATCAGAGGGCAGCAATCTTCCCTATAGGCTGTGCATGTGCACACATGCACAGAAGCCCTAACTCACTGGTCCAGGCCTCACTGCTGGTGGCGCAGGCTGGCGGCTGCAGTGCCTTGCCGGCCCCAAAGACACATTCTTCCAGCCAGCAGGGAGCTGTTCCGCAGAGCTGAAAATCTCCCCTGAATGTGCTCAGGATGGGAGATTTTAAACTTCCCTGCACAGCTTCCTGCTGCCTGGAATAATGGTGGCAGAGAGGGGCAGGCTCCCCCGGGAGCAGTTCCAGCAGCCGGGGGGAGTGGGCTGAGAGAGTGGGAGAAGGTATGTCAGGGGGTCTCGGGGAAGCCGGATGGAGAGCGATCAGTTCTGTAACTCAGGGAAGACACCCCCCCACCCTCCACCTGGCCCCCAGGAAAGTGCTCAGGGGGAGCAAGCAGCTTCCTTAGGAATAGGGTTGCCAGATGTCTGGCAAAAGGAGGACGTGTGCTACTTTTTACCTTCACATCCTCCATCCAGCAGGTATTCTAAACATAGGTGATTTTTTTCCCTGCATCTTGCTTTTTATGAGTAGAAGGTAAAAAAAAAAAAGCCCAACACAGGGCTGGAAGAAGAGTCTGCACTACATATGAGGAATAAAAGAACCTGCAGCAATATCGGGGGGGGGGGGGCGTGGAACATACCATTTCCTAGGGGTCTGATCAGGCCAGAGATCCAGGGCTCAGCTGCCTGCAGCTGCGGCAGCCCTGCCCCCAGCTGGGGTTCCAGGGCTCAGCTGCCCGTGGCTGCAGCAGCCCCGTCAGGGCCCAGCCACCTGCAGCGGCGGCAGTCCCGTCCACAGCTGGGGATCTGGGGCTGTGGAGAAGTGGGAACCCTCTGCTAGATTAGTCAGGGAAGACACGGGTGTTGATCCTCTATCTTTTCTATTTGGGTGATGGGACACAGGTGGGTGATATGAGGTAGAGCCACTAGGGGGCAGGGGGGTAGTGTTTAGGGAGCCTGTACCTGGGACCCCCCCGCTGGTCACACTGGATTCAACTGGTTGGACCAGGGGGCGGAGAGGTGGGCAGAGCTAGGAGGGGAACAAAGGACCGGAGGGGGAAGAGGGAAAATGGGGGTCCAAGAGACAGGACCCTGCCCTGGGGTGTAGCCCTAATCCCCTGGGGGTTTCACTTCTGGTTGTTCTGAGGATGCTGATACCAACTGTCCTTGCTGCTGTATGAACTGGTTTGCTAATAAACCCTCTGATTGCCACACTGGCTGAGAGTCGCTGCTGATTGGGACGATTGGGACCCTCCTGGGGGAGGAAATACCCTCCCAGGGAGACCGGACAGAGCAAGGATCTGACCCTCTGAGCCTGGAGTTGGGGGCTGGCTGCACGGAGCGTGGAGACCCGAGGTGCTGGATGGGAGGAGACTCCACCGTGGCAGAGACCTGACTGGCTGTGGACAGAGGGGATCCAGGAGGCCTGTCTGGGGTCTCCATCACAGGGGCTCAGCCGCCTGCGGCCGCGGAAGCCACTCCTGGCCCTGGCCCTGTGCCCAGCTGGGGATCCAGGGCTCAGCTGCCAGCAGCAGCAGTGGCTCCTCCATCCCCAGCCCCAGCCAGGGATCTGGGGCCCAGCTGCCCACGGCCGCACCCGGCCCCATCCCTGGCTGGGGATGCAGGTTCCAGCTGCCCGCAATGGCTTCCGGCCCTGTCCCCGGCCAGGGGGCATGGCCTGTGGGCCAGGGGCAGGGCCTGGGCTGGTGTCCTGGGTCCCTTACTGGGGCAGTGACACCCCTGCCATTTCTTCTGTTCTCACAGGAGCTTGTAGCAACAGTCAGAGTGGCTCACTGGGCTGAGCAGCTACTTATCCAGCTCTGTGTTATGGGTTTTGAGCCCTGTACTGCCCACTTTGGCTTTTTTTTGAGGGGGGGGGACTCTTGCTCCCTACATAATATGATAATGACAGAAATGTCCCCTCTAAGCTGATGATGCAGCTGAGCAAGTTATGGATATAATTGGGGGGGCAGAGGGCAGCGGGGAAGGGGCCCGATATACATTGAGGCATTTGCTCAGCTGCCTCCATAACTTGCTCAGCTGCATCATCACCTTAGAGGGAACACTGGAGAAATGGCATCCTTCTACCTGGAGAAACCATTCAGTGAGCTGGGTGAGTCTGCAAGGTATTACTGTGCTGTAAACAATACCATGACACAAATGAGCTGGGTGTGAAAAATAGGGGCTGGCTCTGTAAACTAGTTGGGGGCTAAAGGGAGTGCTTCATACAGGAGGCCATAGTGCCTTCTCTCCCTGCTCACTCCTGGGATCTGCAGATCCAGAGTCTGCTTTCATTGAGGATATTCACAATTGGACGACCCACCCTGGGGAATAGGATGAAGCAATTTCACTGCAAGATATGAAACAATCCAAAGTATAAAACTCCCCTTGTTACTGATAGAAGCTAAGATGTGCCTAGATTCTGAGAGAAGAGTTGTACCATAGTGACACACCCAGAGAAGATTCTGGAGAGAAATAGAATCATACAAGCTGATGGTTGGAAGGGGCCTAGGAGGTAGCTAGTGCAACACCCTGCTCAGAGAAGGACCACACTAAACCATCCAGTGCAGGGCTCTGTCAATCTAGGTCACTAATGGGTGAAGATTCCACCACCACCCTGGGAAACCCCTTCTGGTGCTTCATCACCCACACACACACGGAAAATATTTTGCTAAAATGCAACCAAGACCACCCCTGCTGTGACTTCAGACCATTGTTCCTAGTTCCGTTATCTGCCTCCACTGAAAACAGCTTAACTCCCTTCTTCCTGGAAACAGGTCTTAATTAAGGGATCTCAGGCTGACCATTTTTGAGGCATCTGTGGCTGGGGCCCTGTCCCCCCACTGTAAGTCTCTTCCACCTGGAGCCCCAGTCCCCTCCCCTCCAGGAGTCCTGGCCCCCACAACCATGGACTGGGAGCAGGACAGGATCTGGCCCTGGGTACAGAGGCCATGCCTTTTCCAACCCCATACTGGCTGGTCTGCCCCAGGGACTGATGCCAGACCATGAATGGCTGCTCTGTTCCAGGGACAGGACAGGCCTGGCTATGGGGTGGCCTCCGGTGTGCTTTCCAAAGATTGCATCAAAGTTGAGGCACAGCACCTGGGCCCCAGGTCCCATACAGACCATACTGAACCATGGGGCCCCACACAGCAGCTCAAAAGCTCTGTGGATCCTGTAGGGCTGTTGCCAAGGCTGACCTGTGTGCTGACTGGTGCAGTCCCTGGAGGACAGCAGTGATACACTCACCAGCAGATTGTTGCACAGGCCTACAGAGCCAATGCCCATGGGTCTACCATAATGTGGGGGGGGGGGCTCTGCTGCCAGCACTGGTGAGGTAGGGACAGGGAGGCTCAGATACCAGGCTCCATGCTTCCATCCTGTCCCTGGGCTGGCTGGGCTTCCCCAGGAGTGTAGTGGAACAGCTCAAAGCCTGGGCTCTGTGCTCCCACCCTCTGAGTCTGCTCTTGGGGCCAGGGTGGGATGGCATGATTGGTTGGTCCACTCTCAGTGTGGGGTCAGCTGGTGTGTTGTATGACCTCTGGGCTTCAACAAAAGCTGCACTGGATAGTCCAGTTATCTCCACAACCCCCAGGAGATGACCAGCTTTGCTCCAGCTGGCTTCTGTTCCCAGGGCCGCCCCCTCCCTGCACTGGCCTCCCAGATAGAGCAAGGGCCCTAGATGGAGGGACCCTGTGGCTCCAGGTGGGGGCATCCCCCAGGCTTGAAAATCCAATGGTGGGGTAGGCCCAAGGACCCAGTGGCCCCTAATCCTCATCTGGATACATTTGTCAGCCCTGCCCCCACCCGAGACAGAACACCCATGCCAGTGGTGGGGCAGGAGCTCCACAGACTATGGCTCCAATGCCCCCCCACCCCAGCACCAGCACCACAGCCCCACCATACCAGTGCCAGCAGTGCCAGGTAAGCCAGGGCTATAGGAGCTGCAGACTGGGACCCACCTTCAGGCCTAGATCCTGGATTGTAGTTCCAATAGTCCCTAAATTAATCTTGTCCATTCTGGAAGCCCTTTCAGGTACTCTGAGACTGCTATTAAATCCCCTCCCACTCTTCTCTTCTGCAGATTAAGGAAACCTAGTTCCCTCAGCCCCTTGTCAAGTCAAGCGTTTGAACCCCCTAATAATTTTTTGTTGTCCTCTGCTGAAGTCTCTAATTTGTCCATATCATTCTGCAGTGGAGGCCCCAAAACTGGAGACAATACTCTAAACGTGGCCTCACCAGTGCTGAATAGCAGGGGTCAAAGTATAATTTGGTAGACCCTGGAATGCTCCTGTATGGGTGGATCCCCCTCCAGCACAGGTGGGCCCCCCCATATCCATCCCTAGAACCCAACCCCTGCCCCAATACACATCCCCAGACAGATGGACACAGCCCTCCAATACCTGTCCCCAGAATCCCCACAGCCCCCCACAAACCCCCCAGCAGCCCCCCAAAGCCCTTACCTCTGCTGTTTGCAGGCTGGCTAACACAAGCTGCTCTGCCTTGCAGGAGGGAGATTCACAAACTCCCAGCCTGCTGCAGCTCTCTGCTGGCTGGGCTTAAGGAGGAGCAGGGCTTAAGGTGGAGACTGGAAGCCTGCCTCTTGGCTGCTTGTGCTATTTTTAGTGGGGCCCAAGAACATAGGGTTCTTCTGAGTTCCTCTACTTTTAGGAACCCCAGAATGCTGCCAATCTAAAAATAGCACCCCCCCCCAATGTCTTCTAGTGGGTTACCCCTTACTTTAATCACTGCTGAATAGAGAGGAATAATCACATCCCTCCATCTTCTGGCAGTGCTCCCATAAATGTCTCCCATGTGCCCTTAGTCTTCCTGGCAATAGGGACACACTGCTGACTTATATCCAGCTTCTTATGCACTCTGACAGGGAGATCCTTTTCTGCAGAACTGCTGCCTAGCCCGTCACCCCTCAGAGGCTGCAATGAAAAGAGACAGAGACAAGGTGGATGAACCAATACATGGCACAGATCTAAGCGACAGAAATGTTTGAACAACATGGCACGCTGCTTTGCACCTTTTATGACAGCTGTTTCCCTATCCATATTCTAGAAAAATCTGTAAGGAAATTCGGCTCTACTAAAACATTTTCCACGTATATATAGTGTAGCGGTAGCCGTCTTAGTCTCATGATACTAGAGACCCAAGGCGGGTGCGGTAACACCTTGTATTGGGCCAAATTCTGTTGGCGAGAGACACTTTTTTGACAAATTGGAAATTGGCCGAATACACAGCATTGCCTCACTCAGCTTCTCTTCAAGTAGTTCAGGTGTTTTGTCACGCGGAGCCAGAGTTAATCTGGAAAGATATAGCAATAAAATGACCTGATTTTAGTTTTGCTTGGAGTATTCTCCTATCAGCAACTAACTGCCGCGATCTCCGCTTTTCAAACGCTTACGTCCCTGGCAGCACCCTTGGAAAGCATTCACAGAGCGGTCATTGCCTGAGGAGTTATTCAGGGAAGTCACAGTTCCAGGGCAGAGATACATTTTAAACCCAAGGCAATTCCAGGATATAAAATGTTCGGCTTCGCTACGTTGGAGTCTGAAGACACGATGAAATCAATCTTTATTACTTTCTGAATTAGCTCTCTCTTATCGAGAGTCTCTTAGTCCCAGCATGAATCCATCTTGGGTCTGAACTGTTACACTCAGGTCTGTATTTGGTGAGTAATATTCTAGTTCTCTGTTTGCGCACATTTTATGAAACCACCCACAGGCAGTATTAGTAATTTTATTTGTTCCAACGCCTAAAGTCACTGATTTCTTTTTATTGTGCCCAGTTGTATCTATGGTTTGTAATTTTATCTGTGGTTTGTATTGTCTCCTAGGATATATATTCTCTTCCTGTCATTTGCAAGTTTGAATAATATTCTACTATTATTTATGATCGTATCGGCGGTTCTTGTATTTTTCTGAGTTCCTATAGTCCGTTTCTATTGTATCCGAATGAAAGTATTACAAGTCTAGTGTAGCTATCTTATGCTTTCTTTCTCAGCCCGTCTTTTGATTCTCTTTTTATAACTGAGGGGAAACTGGTGCGTTTCTGTTTTTATACTTACCGTGTATTGCTCAGCACAGATTGTCTAGCGGTGCCCAGCTGTGGTTTATTATAAGCAAAGTTAGCTGCTCTGTTCACAGCACACAGGACATCCATGGAGCAGACTTTGTGAGCCAAATTGAAGACAGCGTGATCGTCTCCCTGGCCGACCCTGCGCATCTGATTTGTAACTATCGGTTTTCATTCACGACCATTCCTTCTCCCTTCTGGTATCTGGAGCTCCCCCCTCCCCCCACAGGCTCTGTCTGTGGGACTCGGAAGGGAAGAGTAGGGTAAGGGATTTTAAAAGCTTTTAGTGAGGCCGATGATAAGAAAAGACAAATTCTTGCACCCGAGGAAACTCAGCGGCTTGAGCGACTCGGCTAGTATTGGGCCGAGAGAGACGGAGGAAGGAACCAGCCGGAGAGCTGAACAAAATTCATCCAGGGTCTGTGCAGCGTAGCAGGGAGGAGGGCACTGGAGTCTGGGAAGGACTCGGGGCTGAAATTAAACCTGCTTTCTAGTTGCCCTAATCCGGCATTAAACCATCTCAGAAACGATGGGGATGTCATGAATCACCAAGGAGGGCAAAATCAGAAATACCAGAACACGTTAACTCTCTCAAGGACAACTCCGGTGAAAGCTGTCGCTAAACCTATTTTTGAAGAAAAGTGCGACAACACACACACACACACACACACACACACACACACACACACCTCTGCACGTGATTTAATCTGCGGTTTTACCATTTCAGAATATCATGATACAACAACTAAGGTAAAAATCAATAAAGACCGAAACACATAAAAAAAACTGCAGCGAAAGCTGCCCCCACCGCTATTCTTGGAGGAAAACTGCAACTAGATTGTTAAATGTCATTGAAAACCTAAATCACACGCAAAGTATTAAACCACCAGGAGGTGCCTAATTAGATAGAACATGAGCAGGCAGACTATTTGACTTCTTCAAAGAAAGGCTGATTGACAGTATCCGCTGCATACATTTCCTAGCTGTTCATGTATTTCACCACCTGGGGGCGCCGTGGTGCTAGAAGATAAAAAAAATACCAATACTAGTATTGTTCTGTGCGTGGTCTCCAAGCTCTCCTGACACTAACACAGCCCCCTCACTCCCTTTGTCGTTCAGACGCTCCCATTGACAGTACCAGTGAAGGGTTTACAGGGCAGAGGGAATCAGTCCGGGAAGTTAAGTTCACTTTATTCCGACCAGTAACAGCCTTTCTGCTCAGAAATACAACATTCATTTTAAAGCCCCTTTTACACGACAAGTTCTTGTCTTCCTTAAACTGAAGCCGCCATGTGAACAAGACAAATCAATTCTTGTGCAAGTGGGAAGTTAGCTGTTTAGTCAAAGACTCACTCAGCCGAAGGATGGCTCCGATTTGGCTCTTCGCTGTTATGGTCATGCCTATTCCAAGTGAGTAAAACTCTTTCTCATCTGAGTCACGTTTTATCCAACCTGTCTTTATCCTGTCTTTATAATACTGTTTGTTTGCACTGCTAAAATCACAAAGTGCCTGTATTACTGTCGAATAGAGCCGTCTAGTATGTGTTTGTATTGTCTCTGAGTGTCAATCGCCTTTATTATTCTATGTCCGGGCCTAAATGCTATTTTTGCTTGTAAGGTCTCAGACGTATTCTGGACTTCTATTCTGACTTAGTGAATGTTAGATTTCTATTGTGTCTCCGTCTATACGGTTTTTGCTGTGTTGTCTGAATCTGTTTTGGGCATGTTATCTCGGACTGTCTCAGTTCTGATTCGATTATCTCTGAGAGTATTGGCTCTGCTCTGTTCACCCCACAGAGGACACCTATGGAGCAGACTCTGTGAACCAAACTGAAGGCAATGTGATCATCTCCCAAGGGGCCCCTGTGCTTTTGAATTGTAGCTATCAATTGTATTTCACAACTTTTCCTTCTCCATTCTGGTACATGCAATATCCCAACCAGCTCCTCAGGCTCTTGCTCCGCGACCTGGGAAGGCAGGACTCAGATGAAGGGATCATAAGAGGGTTCGATGCTACCCACGATAAAAAGGAGAAATCTTTCCACCTGAGCAAACCAGACAGTGACCTGATCGACTCTGCTACCTATTACTGCGCCGTGAGTAACACAGTGACAGAAACCAGCTGGGGCGCTGAGCAAAACCGCCCAGAGTCTGTGCAGGAAAACAGGGATGGGAACAGAAAAGAGAGGAGCCTGAAGAGAATGAATACGAGACAGATCACTCTCACATTCATTTTACCTCTCAGTCTCTCGCTCCATTGCTCTAATTCGGAGTTTATTCATCTCCCAAATGATGACGATAGTCATGAAAAATCCAGTTAGGTGAACTTGGGAAACAACAATATCATCCTTTCCATTAAAACTTCTCTGAAAGCCGTTCCCAGTCCTATTCTCGAAAGAAAACGCCCCTGAAGAGCTAAATATCACTAATATTAAATGAATAAATTTATCCTCTCTAAGAAAACCGGCACTGTGACCTTAAGGCAACTTCATTTGCTCAGGCTACCTAGATGGAGAGGCAGAGACTGAGAAGAATCATAGAAAATTAGAGTTGGAAGGGACCTTCTGAGGTCATGTAGTCCAACCTCCTACTAAAAGCAGGACCACTCTCACTAAATCATCCCAGCCAGGGTTTTATCCAACCGGGCTTAAAAGTTTCTATAAATGAACATTCCACCACTTTCCTAGGCAACCCATTCCAGTGTTTCACCACCCTCCCAGTGAGAAAATTTTTCCTAATATCCAACCTAGACCTTCCCAACTGCAGCTTGAAACCATTGCTCCTTGTTCTGGCCTCTGTTACTACTGCGAACAGCCTAGCTCCCTCCTCTTTGTAGCACCTTTTGGAGTAGCTGAAGGTAGTTGCCAAATTCTCCCTTGGTCTTCTCTTCTGCAGGCTAAATAAGTCAAGTTCCTTCAGACTCTCCTTGTAAGTCAGGAGCCGCAGCCCTGTAATCACTTCCACTGCCCTCTGCTGGACTCTTTCTGGTTTGTTCACATCCTTTCTGTAATGGGGACCCCAAAACTGGACACAATATTCCAGATGTAGCCTCACCAGTGCTGAATAGAGGGGAATAATCACATCCCTTGATCTACTGGTAAGGCTCCTACTGATGCAGCCCAATATGCCTATTGACCTTATTGGCAACAAGGGCACACTGTTGACTCATACCCAACTTTCCCATCCACCAGGTCCTTTTCCACACTTAGCTGGTCAGTCCCCAGCCTGCAGAAGAACATGGAATTTCTCCATCCTAAGGGCAGGATTTTGCACTTGACCTTGTTGAACCTCATGAGATTTTGTTTGGCCCAATGCTCCAATTTGCCTATGTCTCTCTGAATCCTGTCCCTGCCCTCCAGCATATCTACTATTCTTCCCAGTTTGGTGTCATCAGCAAATTTACGGAGTGTGCAATCTATCCCATCATCCAGATCATTAATGAAGATGTTGAACAAAATCAGCTCCAGGACCAACTCCAGGGGCAGTCTGCTTGTTACTGGTTGCCAGCCAGATATTGAACCACTGATCACTGCCAACTGTGGAAGAAACAACTGATCAAGTTTTATCAGGCTCAAGTGAGGAACCTCTTTATTGAACAGCTGCTGGAGAGACAATTAACCAAAAGGGGTCCAGTAGAGTGTCTCCCAAAGATCAGCTGAATTCTGTGCATAGGCAGATTTTGGCACTATTTATAGATTATTAGATATTTAACATCTGGTAAATCTGCTCATTAATTGGTTAGTGGAAGATTATAGGGTCAGTTAGGTCAAGATAACAGCAGAGTCAGCTGGCTTCCCAAGACATTCCATTTCTAATTCTACATTGTTGCAGATTTACAACCTTCAGATGTTAGTGACACAAACAACCAGCCTTTGTTTTCGCTTGCATCCCCTCGCCCCCACCCCACACATACACATTTCTCTTGCACATACATGCATTGCCTTGACCAAAGTTTTTAAGGCCTAGCAGGCTAGCTGGTTTGTTTCAACAACACTGAGCCCAATGATCTAGTCACCTTGCTATCTACCTTATGGTCCATTCATCAAAACCATATTTCCTTAACTTGCTGACAAGAATACTGTAGGAAACTGTGTCCAAAGGTTAGCTAATGTCAATGTATATCATGTTGAGGGCTATTCCTGCATCCACAAAACCAGTCATCTCATCACAGAAGGCAAACAGTTTGTTTTAAAGACCCTCCCATTTCTTGCATCAGAAAAATTCTCACTCTTTGAGAAAGGATAATTTCCCGGCAAAGATGTAAGAACATCTGTTCCTCAGCTGCCAGCATGGTTTGCCTGCCATGAGGGTGGAGGAGAATGTTATAAAGGAACAGAAAATCAAACAGTTAAACATAGGGTAAGCATCCAGGTTCAGAGAAGAGGTTATTGAGAGGGAACCCATTAAGGCAAAGATTTCAAGTACAACCAATACTCAACCTACAGCATTCTGGACAGAGAATGTCAAAAGACCAGGGGTTTGAAGTGCAAGAGTTAAGAAATGTGGGTGCATTACTTTTGTGGACATTGCAGAGTATATGAAACTGTATTCTTCTGTAGTATATTCTCACTTTCCTGTCGTCAACCCAGCCCACTTGATCCAGAAGGTACTTGCACTCCTGACACAGCCATTGGAAAGGGTTTACAGAGTGGAATTTATTGCTCCTGTGGAGTTATGTTCATGCTATTAGTGGCAGCTCTTGCTCAGACATACTACATACATATTTAAGGCACCTTTTACAGGCCAAAATTCTTGCCTTCTCTAAGCTGAAGCTAGTAGGCAAGAAGACAATTCTTGTGGGATAATCAAATTAGCTCTGTTTAATCAACAAATCATTCAACCTAAGGGTGTTTCCAAGTTAGCTTTCCATTTTTATAGTCATGGCTATTGTAAGTTGGTAAAATTCCATTTCTCAGGTTTGTTAAATTTTGTCAGATCACTTACATATCCTGTCTTCAAATTTTTTTTCAGTGCCTAAGATCATGAACATACTTTTTGTCTGATTGTCTCTTTTGTTTGTATTTCCTCACAGCGTCGATATTTTTTATTATATCTGAGCCTAGATACTGTGGTGCTGTTTTATCTGATTGTATTTCCTATCTGTGCATAATCTCTGCACATACTTCATGTTTCTGTTATGTATTAGTGCAGGAGTCTCCAAACTCTTTGGGTGAGAAGACTACATCACAACACTTTTCTCATGCTGGGGGCTGTTAAGAAAGTGTTGGACAGATGATGCACAGTAAAAATTGACCTTACTATTATGAAAAATTTAGACAGTCAAAAATAAACACTGAGTTACCAACTCAGTTTGGTTCTGTGGTAAGGTAGTGAGTGGAGCAATGAGGCTCGGTGATGTCACTCCAACCAGTTCCCCCTACCTCTTGCTAGTTCCCCAAACTCTTCCCTGTGCTGGACGGGCTTCCCAATTTTGGCCCCAAAACTCCTCCTCTGGTCCCATGGTGTGTGTGGGCTCCTCCTCCACACCATCTCCTGACCTCTTCCCCTGCACCACCCTGCAGGAGATTCTTGATCGCTTTCCCTGTACCGCATGTACCTTGAGGGCTTCCTACATCCAGCCTCACAAGCCCATCCACAGCCCTGCAGTGGACTGCATTTGCTCCCCTTTGCTTCCCCTCACAGCAAAGGCTCCCTTCCCCAGCGCGTGACTCCTGCCCTAGCACTGCAAACTTCTCCCTGTGCTCCTTAACCACTTCCCTGTTCCACATAGACCCATCTCCCCAGCCCTTCTGCTTTTCAGCTTAAAGGGACTGAATCCAGCTCCTGAATGGAGTTCTCTGCTTAGGCCAGTCTTTCCTTGGTCCACATGACTGGGTGTGCACAGAGTGGAAGTTTTGAAAAGGCCCTGAGCTGGCCTCAGCATCCAGGGGACTGCAATAGCTTAGGGAACTCCATAGGCTGGATAAGAGTCCTTGCCGGGCTGGTGTCTCACCTGCAGACTGCCAGTTGAACAAGTCAGTCTTAGTGAATCTAACAAATTTCTGTTATCAGTATTTATCTGTCCTTAGTGAATCTACCATGTTTCTGTTGTATCAGTATTTATCTGCCCTGCTTTTGCTGTGTTATTTGTATTTGTTATGTCCAGCCACTGTAGATGTGGATGTTTAATTCACAAATGGAAAATCTAGTATTTTCAATTGTGTGAGTGAGGCCAAACATATCACAACCTATTGCCTGATTTATGATTATGAAGGGGGAAACACCATAATAAATTCTCCTATCAGTGATGTAGCTAGCCACCTGGCTCCATCAACTTCAGGTTAAATTTTAGCTGCTGCTCTATTCCAGCCTTACCAAAAAAGATGATGATCTATTTATCTGCAAGTATCTGCAGGTGATTTCTGTTAGTTGTTAGCTACTGTGGGAACTGGGACTGTGAGTGTGTGTTTGTGTGATTGGGGGCTGTTTGGATCATTGTTCCCTGCTCACCTTTGATCATCAGCTTCAATCAGCCCTGTGATTACTCTTCCCCTGTGTGTTTAATGAGGGGCAAGGGCTGATCTAGGCAGAGAAGGCCTTAAAAGCCAGTGGCTGAGTGACCAGAGGGAGCTTGTGACCATGGGGACTGCAAACAGGGGAGTTTGAGAGGGAGTTTGGGGAGGCCACAATGGGGAAGAGGAGCTGCACTGCTTGTGCCAGCACCCCTTCTGTCTCCTTCACCTGTGCCTGTAGCCAGACAGACATCCTGAGCATGGTTATCTCTACCCAGATCCTGGTGTGGACTTGCAGGGACTGCAGCCTGCAGTTCCCTGTCTCCGAGAATCAGACTGGGGAGATGAATCAATGTGACAGGTGTCTTCTGGTGGAATCTCTCAGGAGGCAGGTGGGAGAGTTACAGGAGGAAGTGTCTAGGCTAAGGAGTATCCACATCCTGGTGATCCTCGGCAGATCAAAGGTGACTACAGGGAGCGCGGGTGAGGGAGTTCGGAGCACAGGTGGTGTTCTCCTCAATCCTTCCGGTCAAGGGTAGGGGCCTGAGTAGAGACAGATGCATCCTGGAGGTGAACGCCTGGCTGCGAAGATGGTGTCATCAGGAGGGCTTTGGCTTCCTTGACCATGGAATGCTGTTCCAGGAGGAAAGACTGCTAGGCAGAGATGGACTCCATCTGTCGAGGAAGAGCATATTTGGACGTCGACTGGCTGACTTAGTGAGGAGGACTTTAAACTAGGTTTGAAGGGGGAAGGAGACCAAAGCCCACAAGTAAGTGACAATGTGGGAGACCTGGGGGAAGGAATGGAACTTTGGGGGAACAGGGACTGTAACACCAGGGATAAAAGAGAACGTAGTTGGAACATGGGGGGGGGGAGAATCAAATAACTATGTTACATGTTCTAATGAAGCTTTAATACCTGAGGCAGGTGTGGGAGGACAATCCCAGGAGAAAATAAAAGGAGGTAGATGTAATAGAACTGAAAATCAACTTGGGAAAGTAGGGCAATCAGCCTGGTATCTTAGGCGCCTGTACACAAATGCAAGGAGCCTGGGAAACAAGCAGGAAGAATTGGTAGTACTGGCACAGACAAGGAGCTATTATATAATTGGAATAACAGAGACACAGTGGGATAGCTTGCATGACTGCAGCTCTGCCATGGATGAGTATAAATTGTTCAGGAAGGACAGGCAGGGAAGAAGAGGAGAAAGAGTAACAGTATATGTAAAAGAGCTCTATGACTGCTCAGAGCTCCATTATGGAAGTGGAACTGAGCCAGTTGAAAATCTGTGGGTTAAGGTTAGAGAAGAGAGCAACAAGGGGGATGTTGTGGTGGGTGTCTGCTATAGACCTCCAGACCAGAAGGAGGAGGTGAATGAGGCATTCTAAGGACAACTGGCAGAAGTTTCCAGATCACAGGCCCTGGTTCTCATGGGGGACTTCAATTACCCTGAGATCTGCTGGGAGGCCAATACAGCAGTCAACAGGCAATCCAGGAAGTTTTTGGAGAGTGTTGAGGACAACTTCCTGGTACAAATGCTGGAGGAACCAACTAAGGGCCGTGCACCTCTTGACCTGCTTCTCACAAACAGAGAACAGATTGGGGACATAGAAGTTCATGGCAACCTGGGCAGCAGTGACCATGAGATAATAGAATTCAAGATGCTGATTAATGGAAAAAAGGAAAGAAGCAAAACACAGACCCTAGACTTCAGAAAAGCAGATTTTGGCTCCCTCAGGGAACTGATGGGCAGGATCCCTTGGGACGCTGATCTGAAGGGGAAAGGTATCCAAGAGAGCTGGTTGCATTTTAAAGAAACCCTGCTAAGGGCACAGGACGATACCATTCCGATGAGCAGGAAGAACAGCAAATGTGGAAGGCACCCAGTGTGGCTTAACAGAGACCTCTGCACTGAGCTAAAGCATAAAAAGGAAGCTTACGGGAAGTGAAAGCTTGGACAGATGACTAAGGAGGCATATAAAGATATTGCTTGGGACTGCAGGGATAAAATCAGAAAGACCAAAGGACAATTGGAGTTGTGGCTTGCAAGGGATGTGAAGGATAACAGAAAGGGGTCTGCTGGCAATGCTTCTTCTGATGCAGCCCAATATGCCATATCAACCTGAAGTTGATGGAGCCAGGTGGCTAGCTACATCACTGATAGGAGAATTTATTATGGTGTTTCCCCCTTCATAATCATAAATCAGGCAATAGGTTGTGATATGTTTGGCCTCACTCACACAATTGAAAATACTAGATTTTCCATTTGTGAATTAAACATCCACATCTACAGTGGCTGGACATAACAAATACAAATAACACAGAAAGGTATGTCAATAACAAGAAGAGGATCCAGGCTGGTGTAGGTCCCTTACTGAATAGCGCAGGTATCCTTGCGATGAAAAGGCTGAAGTGCTCAATGCTTTTTTTACTTCAGTTTTCACAGGCAGGGCCAGCTCCCAGCCCACTACAGTGGTTATGACATATTGGAGAGAACAAGAGAGTCCCTTGATGACAGAAGGTCAGGTTAGGGACTGCCTAAAGAAGCTGGATGTGCACAAGTCTATGGGGCTGGATGACCTGCATCTGAGGGTGCTGAGGGAGTTGGCCGATGAGGTAGCAGTACTGCTGGCCATTATCTTTGAAAACTCATGGTGAACAGGGGAGGTGCTGGAGGACTGGAAAAAAGCAAATATAGTGCCTATCTTCAAGAAAGGCAAAAAGGAGGATCTAGGGAATTACAGACCTGTCAGCCTCAGCTCAATCCCTGAAAAAATCATGGAACAGATTATCAAAGAATATATCCTGAAACATTTGGAGGAAAATAGAGTGATCAGTAACAGTCAGCATGGATTCACCAATGGTAAATCGTGCCTGACCAACCTCATCTCCTTCTATGAAGAGATGACTGGATTTGTGGATGCAAGGCTTTTGATAATGGTTTCCCACAGCATTCTCGTCAGCAAGTTAAGGAAGTATGGGTTGGATGTGTGGACTGTAAGGTGGATAGAGACCTGGCTAGATCAACGATTTCAGCTTGTAGGAATCAATGGCTCCGTGTCTAGTTGGCAACCAGTAATGAGTGGTGTGCCCCAGCAGTTGGTCCTGGGGCCAGCTCTGTTCAATATTTTCATTAATGATCTGGATGATGGGATTTATTGCACACTCAGTAAGTTCGCGGATGGCACCAAGCTGGGGGGAACAGTAGACACACTGGAGGGCAGGGAGAAGATTCTGGAAGACCTTGACAAATTGGAGCAGTGGGCCAATAGAAGTCTCATGAGGTTCAACAAGGACAAGTGCAAAGTCCTGCACTTGGGACGGAAAAACCCCATGCGCTGCTACAGGCTGGGGAGCGATTAGCTAAGTAGCAGCACCGTAGAAAAGGACCTGGGTGTCCTGGTGGATGGGAAGCTGGATATGAGTCAGCAGTGTGCTCTTGCTGCCAGAAAGGCCAATGGCATATTGGGCTGCATCAGAAGAAGCATTGCCAGCAGATCGAGGGATGTGATCATTCCCCTCTATTCGGAACTGGTGAAGCCACATCTGGAATACTGTGTCCAGTTTTGGGCTCCCCACTACGAAAAGGATGTGGACAAATTAGAACGAGTCCAGCAGAGGGCAACATAAATGATCAAAGGGCTGGAGCACCAGCCCTATGAAGAAAGACTGAAGGAACTAGGTTTATTTAGCCTCCAGAAGAGAAGACTGAGAGGGGATTTGACAGCAACTTTCAAATACCTGAAGGGATGCTCCAAGGAGGATAGAGCTCAGCTGTTCTCAGTAGTAACAGGGGATAGAACAAGGAGCAATGGTTTCAAGTTGCAGCTGGGGATGTCAAGGCTGGATATTAGGAAAATCTTTCTTACTAGGAGGGTGGTAAAGCATTGGAATGGACTACATAGAGAGGTGGTGGAATCTCCCTCTTTGGAGATGTTTAAGGCCCGGCTGCATTGAACTCTTGCTGGAATAATTTAGTGGGAGTGGTCCTGCTTTTTTTGGCAGGTGGTTGGACTAGATGACCTCATGAGGTCCCTTCCAACCCTATGATTCTATGATAGCAGTATGAGGGCCCTACCATTAATGGAATGTTAGTCCATTCAGGCCCTGCCCCCTGACTCATCAGGCCACACTCACCTCTCACCTGATTATCCTCCCACTGAAATTTGTTTGGTGGTAGCATGTGCACAGTATATACCAATGTCACCTCTTGGTCTAAATATTCTTTAGTTAAGCAGAGAATGCATAACATAACTTATGGCAATAACAGTATTTAATATGATTTCAAATCATAGTTCAGCACAGAGACCAAGGCTTGCAGTCTGTACCCTCTGAAATACAAATAATGGAGTCATAATGACTAGGCCTGGCACATTTGTGACACAGCCTTCAGAATCTTTGAAAAACTTTTTTGTAAGACAGTCATTAAGATCAGTATAAAAAGTAATACATACAGTAGACCACATGACATTTTTATGCTTCTGAAGAGGCACTGAGTCAATCATTTCCATGCCTAGTCACCTCTTAGGGTCCATATGGGTGTCATCCTCAGTGTCATCCTCTTGACCAGTTTGTATCAGCATTGAACATAAACAACATGGGCACAATTCACCTTCATTATCTAATGCAACATTGTTTGGGGACTTCAAGGACCCTGAAAAGCATTGTTGAGCATTCAAGAAATTTTCAAAAAAGAAACACCTGTAAGCCCTCAGCACTTGGCTTTTTTTTTTTTTATTTGTTCATTCATGGCTAGTTCCTAATCTCATCATGCTGCTCTCTTCAACTTTGACCATCAAGTCTTATCGCCTCTCCCACCTTTTCTCCATAACAGAGAATGTTTATTTAAATGCATTCAGGTTATTTCTTTGTTTGGTTCCTTTTTGGACTCTTCTGTGCTGATCACATGTAACCCCCCCACCGACCCACCCCATTATCCTGTAGCTATCCAAGTTAAATTCCAAAGAAAGGACTCTTTCTTTTTCTAGTTTTCTTTTAATTAAAGAAAATTTACCTTTAAAGAAAATCTGATTCTGTGTCCTAAAAGGCAAGAGGGTTTCTATGCATTTGCCTCAGACTGCAGAACCAAGTAGTAAGGGGAACTCATTTCCGTTTGCAGCTCATATCACTCACAACTGCAGTTCAATTGCTTTTCCAAGGCAGGAATAAAAGAGATGACTGAGGATACCTCACAAGAAGAAATTCACAAGTGTGCCTTCCTGGGTTCTCAGAGGGGGATTTTGAATTTTGGTTGTAATACTACCAGGAAACTAGTGGCCTTAGAGAGTTTTAAGACAAAGTTTAGGGCAGGGATCAGCAACCCAGGAGCCGGCCCCCCACAGTGTTGCCCAGGGACAGGGGGATCCTAGAGCCTGTAATGGATCACCCACAATATCTCCTGATAGCAGGAAGGGACTTTGAGCTGTTATGCAAAGGAACACACAGGATCTTTAAAAGGGGGAAAAGGCAATGTGCCACATTTATTATAAGGGAGAAAATTAATACCTATCCTAGCACTACACTTGCATACATGCTTCCAAACACACCATTAGATGTTCTGCAGTTGATAGTTACCAGTCCTGATCATGGTTTGGGACCACAGCTTGGGTTCATTGCTGGGTTTCGTGGCTCGTGGCAGCTACCTGGCCAGGGAAGCTGGACACGAGGGGGGAGTGGGGTCTTTGTCGGGTGCATACCAATGCTCCTTTCTTCCATGTCTTGTGCGGAACAGTTCCCCAAAGCCTTGTGATCTCACCCAGTCTTTTATACAGTTTTGGCTATGAGTACTGGTGGGTCACGTCACTTCTGTACCACCACTGATTGCTGAACAATAGGAGGCGTGACATTCAGTTTGTTAATAAAAGTCCATGAGTGCTGCTGAGTCACACTGCTCCTGTATGACCATTGATTACTGGACAATAGCACATGTGACTTTCAGCTTGCTTTTGATGGCTTGGTTAAGTTTTACTTGTTTTGTTTCTGGGGTGGATCCTTTTCACTCTCTTCAGCCCTTGGATGGATTTCACACCTCATCAGGATCAACTGGCAGTTTGGAACTGATTCACACATACATACATACACCCTCCATCCACACCTTGTTTTTATCAGTTAAGAGTTTTGTACAAGATGGAGTACAGTGATAAAAATGAAATTTCATTTACAATATGGAGTATGGCTTAGAAGAATAACATTATTTCGTATATTATAAAGATCAGGTAAGGGTTTGAATACAGCTACTAGGGATGAAATATATATGCATGAAATTTCACATCCATGCAATCTGGGAGTGAGTGGCTCAGGGGAAAAAGACATGGTTTCTTTTTCCCTTAAACCTTAAGGGACAAAGTCAGCAGTATTAGTCCTGTGCTCTCAAATAATCAATGTAGTTGCAAGGAGATGGATGTAACAGATGGCAAGCATTATACTTATAACAAAGTTACACATAGTAATTAATTATCAATATACAAAAGAAGTCAAGCTTACAAGCAACCATCAGGTTCATAAGCACATATAAAGATTAATACAAATAAAGGAAAGAATCAATTATCAAATCTACACTGGTATATGAAGATTGACACAAATGAAGGCATGAAACAATTAAAGTTATGAATGAATACCATGAATAGGTTAACACAGTTATGAGTGACTTCACCCACATATTCCTGTGCTACAGGCTGGGGGGCGATTAGCTAAGTAGCAGCACCGTAGAAAAGGACCTGGGTGTCCTGGTGGATGGGAAGCTGGATATGAGTCAGCAGTGTGCTCTTGCTGCCAGAAAGGCCAAAGTGTCAGAGCAGGGAAACAGTCTTGGCAGCCCTGTCTACTGGTGCCAGTGAGAGGCCAGCAGACTCATCAGAATGACTCATGATTGATCAGTTTTGACTTTTGATGTATCCGACCAAAGGGGTCTCCTCACATGCTCCCTCCTCTTCCTTAGAACTGTCAACGATGTAGCACTTTCTACATGGAGGAGGAGGGAGCAAAGTGTTAGGAGCTTTAATAAATTCTGAAGTTCATACAGAAGTAAGGAAGGAGTCCATGTTTTCCTCTCAGCACTTCCACAATTTCTAAATCATTGATTCTTGAAATGAGATGGGCTCTTCCAGTCTACAGAGACTTCCATGGCCAGTGCTGCTAACTGGGCAACTGTGAAGCTAAAGAGATCAGGAGGAGGTTCTTGCCCCTGCTAAACTCATCCTGGTTAGTACACATTTCCATGCTGGGATGGCCTAAGCAGGTAGAGGACAATGGGAGGAGTTCTCAAAGAGAGTGCACAATACTCTTCTGGGACAGGCTACTCCTCCATGCCATCTACTTCTTTGGTGAAATGCACTCTCAGGATGGCCCTGTGGGGGTGAAACCTGCTCCTATTCATGGGATTTGGGTTGGAGGATTTCTCAAAGGGTCACCTGACCCACTTCTCCTCAGACCAATAAGTAATACCTCAGAGGGAAGGGTGGGCTGTGAAGTGACAGGTGAGTAAGGCCTGAAGAGTTATGTGCTGGGCCTGCAGAATCAGTAGGAAGGACTAAAATTTTATTGGTGGTCCTTAACTGATTGTAGTGCCCCTGAGAGAGACACACAGTGGTAGGAACCAGCAGGTGAGCTGAGCAAAACCTGTGCAATTAATGAGTCTTCAACTGCTCCAGACACTTTGATTGATAAGGAGTGTTATCCTCACTCACTCTATGGGAAAGACTGATTTACTTGGCAAGGTGTAAGAAAATCTGCTGCCACCTTTTCCCATTTGGGAATACATTTTGCCATGTGGAGGTGTGTGGTGTTATGTAAATACTATTAACAGCATTCTTCCATTCTATGATCTCCTCACTGTTCTTTGCCCTGCAGCCTCTCTCATTTGTGACAGTGCCAGTCAGAGGGCTATAATATACAGGAATAATTCCAGTGAAGTTAAGTTCATGTTGTTCCAACAAGTGGCAGCTCCAGCTTGGAGATTCATACTGTGATACCTTTTATAGGACTGAATTCTTGCCTTCCCTAAACTGGAGCTACCAGGCACAGTAAAAAATCAGTTTCTGCAGCATAAGAGAATTAGCTCTGTATACTCGAAGAATCATTCAACCCAATTGTCATGGAGAACCCAGAAATGCCTCTTGGATCCCCTCTGTTCACAGCCCACCAGGACTCTGCTACGGTGGAGCCTTCTTCCATCTCAGCATGTGGGTCTCCACGCTACCTGTAGCCAGCTCCCAAATCCAGGCTCAGAGGGTCCGACCCTTGCTCTGTCTCGTCTCCCTTGGGGGGGGGGTTCCTCCCTCCACGAGGGTCCCAGCCATCCCAATCAGCATTGACACTCGGCCAGTGTAGAAGTCAGAGGGTTTATTAGCAATCCACTTTGCAGAGCAGCTAGGACAGTTGGCTCTCAGATCAACCAGGAGGGCAGACAGTAAACCCCCAGGACGAGCCCTGGAGGTCCTGCCCCTCTGACCTCCATCTTCCTTCCTCTTCTCTCTCCCCTTTGTTCTCCTCTCTATCCAGCTGCCCTGCCCCTGGTCTAAACCAGCCACAGCCTGTCACCCCCAGGGGGTCCAGGTAAGGTCGCACTAAAGCCTCTTCCCCCCTCGTGGTACCTATAGTTATCACACCACTGTGTCCCATCACCAGGATACCATCACCAAAGAACAGGAACAGAAAAGAAGAACCACAGTAGCCCAGGAGGTTTTCTTACTTCACCACACCAATGATGACTCCAAATTGGCAATTTGCTTGTATAATTTTGTCTATTTTAAGTGAGTGAAAGTCTATTGCACAGTCATGCCAAACCATGTCTTTCTCCTGTCTTCATAATTTGATGTGTGTCAATAAAGAAGACCACAAAGTTTATGTATTACTTTGGGCCTAGTTTGTTTGTTTTGTTCTAGCATCTATGTTTTTTTTGTCATATAGAACCATAACATTTATATTTCTATCTTGTTTCATGTGTTATATTTGTATAGTGTCTGAGTGTCACTATTTTAGAATATATATGATGTATTATTTCTGAGCTGAATTGCATTTAACTTACATAACCAAATTACATATGTTGTGCTTCTCCTCTGTCTTAGTGCATCTACCAGGTTTCTGTTATGTTTGTGCCTATCTATCATGTTTCTGCTGCATTGTTTTTATCTGTTATGTGAACTTTATCTGGGAGTGTCTCAGTTCCGATTAGATTCTTTCTAAGGGTACCTGTTCTGCTCTGCTCACCCCACAAAGGGCACCTAAGTAGCAGACACTGTGAATCAAACTGAAGACAATGTTATTATCACCAAAGGGTACTCTGTGCATCTGAAGTGTGCCTATCAATTTTCTGTCATTGTTTATCCTTTCTGGTACTTGCAACATCTCAGGTTCTTCCAGAGGTACCTGGGGAGAGAGAATGTGATTGAAGGGCTCATGACAGGTTTCATTGTTACCAAAGGTAAAACTGCAAATGTGTCCACCAGAGGAAACCCTTCAGTAACTTGAACAACCATGTTACCTATTACTGCTCCATGACTAACAGTACAGGAATCACAAAAGCTTAGTCCTTCATAAATTGGTTGGTCTTACACATTTGCCAGCAAACCAGTGTATCTGCTCTAACCATTTTCGATTTGGGAATATAATTTGTCAAGAGGGGGAAGTGTGGTGTTTAACAAATAATAAAAGTAACAGTATTTTCCTGTCCCATGTTCTCTGCACTCCCCTGTCACCAACAAAATCCCCTTTGCCCTGCAACCTCTCCCACTTCTGAAAGTACCATTGAGAGGTATTTTCAAAACACAGCAAATCACTCCTGTGAAGTTACTTAGGTTCATGCTATAGCGAAAACATTCATTTGTCAAGGCACCAAAACAGATCACTTCTTGTGGGAGAACGGAAATTGTTGTGTTTATTTTACGAATCCTAAAGGGTATGGCTACACTTCGAGCAGAACTCCTCAGTTCGAATTTGTTGAATCCCCGGATTCGCAATGTAACTGCGATGGACCAGCGACACCCAACAAGGAGATGGACACCAATTTCCAGTAGAAAAAATTTTATAGTGGTCTCATAAAGGCATACAACAAAATAGCAACACAAATGACTATGTGGTGGGGGGGGTAAACAGTTACACAGTGAAAAAGACTATGCAAGATACAAGTGGGACAATCAACAGCTATGTAGTAAAAGAACTATACAGGGTACAAACAAAAAAAAACACTTATAAACAATGCATAAATGGAAAAAAAAACTACATTTATAAACAATGCATAAATGGGAATAGGCTATACTTACAAACAATGCCTAAAGGAAAAAAAGACTACACTTATAAACAATGCATAAATGGTATTATAGAGAAAAGAAAAAAGAAGAAAGAAACAAATCGAGAGAGGTAGAATAACTGTATCAGTTTATAATACCTGTCCTAGCACCATAGTGGAACCCAAAGCGAGGAGGCAGACCAGCTGCAGCAGCTCAGTACGTAATTGTTCGGCCAGCAATTTGAGTACACCCAAAAGTCTCGCGGGAGCTCCCTGTCTCGGTTGGGGGATCAGTCTGACTGGTTTGTGACGTGCCCTTTAGCATTCAAGGGTGGGAGAACACTTGAGCCAACCAAGGCAGGGGCTTAAATAGTGTACTTCACGGCCACAGTATAAAATAGCCAATTGGATGTGAGGTGCAGGTCAGGACCAATGATGTAACTGGGACCCCAGACAATGATCCCTCCTTTGTGGTGACGGGGGTGCTGAGAAACTCATCAGGGGGATAGAAACATCCCCCCCCCGATGACACAAGGCTTGGGAGGTAGAAACTCACCCACGAAATTGAGGCCTATCAGGGGAGATCGATATTTAATATTCTTCCCCTTGAGCTGCATAGCCGGGAGATGAGACTCATCAGGGAGAGCCATACCTAACATTACTCCCTGTGAGCTCCATAGTCTAGAGGGCTATGTTGGTGGGGGGAGGCGGTTGGCCATTATGTCTGCCACCTCCATTGACAGAATTGAGGAAAGCTGACTTCAAATTCATCAAACCTAGTTTGACATCAGTTGCGGTCAATTCAAACTGAGGAGTTTGAATTGACACACTGTGGCCATGTCAATTTGAACTCTCAATGAGTTCGAATTGACACGGGCTGACCTTCCTCCCAGGGTGCATGACACCCTGGAAGGAAGACCAGTCCTTTGCCACCTGGGGCCAGCAGCCCCAAAGTGCCTCCCCCCCAGTCAGATCCAGCTGGAGGGGGGATGGGGTTCCTGTCCCCAGGCTGGGGAGAGGGACCCCAGCCAGCATTTCAGCCATGCTGGCTGCATGGAAAGCAACCCCCATGTGCGGCTTCTCCCTGGGCAGCCGGGCACAGGGAAAGCAACCCCCTGTGTGCTGCTCCTGTGGGACTGGCTGTGTGTGGGGCAAGAAACCCCCATGCCCAACTTCTCCCCGTGTAGCTGCATGCAGGGAGTTGCTTTCCCTGCGTGTGGCTGCCCCAGGAGAAGCCATGCATGGGAATTGCTTTCCCGGTATGCAGCCAACCCTGCAGGAGCCAAGCGCAGAGGGTGCTTTCCCTGCCTACAGCTACCAGGGATGGAGCCATGCCACCAGCATGGCTCCAGCCCTGCTGCCATGCAAGTGGGGCTCCAGCCCTGGGCACGGGGATTCCCTTCTCCACAGGGGCAGCTTTTCTGGGAGGGAGCAGTGGGAGTCCCTCCCCCGCCTTTGCAGGGGAAGCTTCCCCTGCCAGGTTTCAGCACTCTGAGCGAACAACTCTGACGAATGCTGCCCTCAACCCTAATACTGAAGGAAAGGGCAACAAGAGAAATAAAAAAATTGCTAAAACTAAACAAAGGGACAGGGGACATCACCCTGCCCACAGTGTAGAAGCTGTTACTGTGTAACTGGTAAATCTTTATTTCCCCAGGATACATGGATTGATAAGAAATAGATGGTGTGGGGGAAATCCCCAAAGATGAAGGCCTGTTCCCAGCTGAGACTCAAATAAGCAGCGAACAAGGTGTGGTTCAGAGTTTATTATTCAGCTGAATAATAAAAGGAACTGCATCAGAGGGAAGCAAAGAGAAGCTCTCCTCTCTGAGCAAGAACCCCCAGTATAGGGGTTACTGGTCACATATACCTTCTAACATGCAAAATACAATATACATAATACAATAAGCTCATGCATAATACAACAAGTTACATCATGCCTAAAATCCGTACATGTTATTATTACTTTTAATATGCAGGTTACATAATTAGATTATACTTAACAGGCAGCATATAGTTAGCCTGCCTCTGTTGTTGTTTACAGCTTATTTGGGTAACAGTTACTGTCCTTGGCCAATGAGAGAGGCCAGACTCCTGTGAACCCTCGGCTACCTGGCCCCTGCCAACCTGTTTACCAGACTAGGGTGATAGCTTCCCAGCAGGGTCCAGACAGGAGGGATTGTCTTATAATCAACCTTTGTGTATTACCTCTTGCATCCATAGAAACAGTCTACCTTCTTATCAATCTAAACCCCTAGGTCTCCTGACTTATGCCTTAATAAACTTGTCTAAGCAAACACAGCGCCTCAGACACAGAACTTCCAGACCAAACTTACTCCATCTTTAAACTTCCTTTACAATGGATGCGGGTATTCTTTACAAAACCATCCACCTCTTGGAACAGAAACATAAATTCTGGATTTGCCTGCCCAGGTGTAAGAAAATCTGCTGCAGTGTCTCGTTTTTTCATAGATTTTGCCACGTGAGGGCGGTGGGCCACAGAAATTATTTGATAAGCTTTGCATTCCCCTGACTACAACTCAGCGTCCTCAGACCTTTAAATGCTCCCATCTCTGACAGTCCAATTCAGAAACTTTTTCCAGGAGAGAGACACATATCTAGAGGGAGAGAAAAACTCTTCACCTTTCTGCAAATGCCAGATAAAAAGCCAGTGAATTCTTCCTGGGGTTGACTCATGGCTCCAACATTCTTTCCCTCTCAGACTCATTGAGTCTGAAAGATGTGAAAAAACAACAAGGAGTTGTGTGGCACTTTAAGACTAACAGGTTTATTTTTTGCATGAGCTTTCGTGGGAGAAGATCCCACTTCCTCAGATGCTTC
>ML682027.1:1136991-1150582 GCA_007922195.1 Podocnemis expansa
GAAGCATCTGAGGAAGTGGGATCTTCTCCCACGAAAGCTCATGCAAAAAATAAACCTGTTAGTCTTAAAGTGCCACACAACTGCTTGTTGTTTTTTCACTGGACTAGACTAACACAGCTATCCCTTTTAAATCTGAAAGATGTGTCTGTCATGGATCTCATCTCTTCTCGCTGTGTGTTTTCTAAATAAGTGAAATTTCTTTTCTCAGTGTGGTCATCTATTATGGATCTAGGTGATAACCCCATCTTTTTTGACTAGGCAGGATCTCTGAATATGTATCTATTTTAACTGTGTTCCTGTGTTATGCCTCCAGTATGCCTGAATGTGTTTCTTGGGTTTGTTTTCCTGCTCTGTTTTTATTAAATCTTCTTATTGTACCTGCCTCTTCCCATTATTTCATTGGAAAGCACAAGCCTAGGGCCACAAGTCCTCTCTAAACTTTCAGAAACAAAAGTGACTATTTGAGCAAGTGGGGGAGAGAATTATGATTGCTTTATTGCGGTCATTAAAACTGACAGTACCTTATCTTTGGTTGACAGCTATTTTAATGAGGTCTCTTCTACATGATTCACCTTTGCCTAAACCTTTACATTTTTGATTGTCTGAGGACAAGTGTGGTCTTATTATAGCCAACCATTTACATCACATCAATTCACATTGGTTTCATGCTGTGTTTTCATTGTGGTGGAGTGCAGGTTCTGTGGTGATGCAGTACTGTAGCTCAAAGGATATTACAAGGGAATTCTGAGGTTTATTGTTCCCTTTCCCTTACAATTGTAAATCTAATGATGTAGCCTACAGCTGTTTTTATCAGCAGCCTTCTGACCCAGATCAGAAGAAAGAAGTGGAACAAATAGACTACATTCTATGACAATACTGATTATGAACAGAGTGATAGAATAGGCCAGTGGTTCCCAACCTTTTCAGTAACACGGCATACTTCAATGAGAGGAACAATTCCATGGCACAGCCACTTTTATCCTGGCCCACACCTCACACCCACAGCCCCCTGCTTACCCCGGTACTTCCCGCCACCCGCAGCATCCACTCTTCACAATGTTCAGGGCTCCCTTGTGGTTCCTCCACACCTCACACCCATGACTCCTTGGCCCAGTGTCCCCTCCCTCCAGCACCTTGCAGCACCTTAGGCTCCCTGATCCAGCACCTTTCTGCCCACAACAGCTTGTGCTACCTCCCTTCTCCCCCACACACATGACTGTTCCTTTCCAAATGACCCATACACATGCCCAGTCATGCCCTGTATCTAGTATCATGATTGTCTGTTCTTTCTAGCATTCACTAAGTAAAATATTTTAAATCTGTTCTTAACATTGTTGCCTCCTCCAGGTACTTGCTTGCTTACAGCTTTCTGTTTATCAGGGGAGTTGCTGGGCAGGAAAAAAAACTGGGGCACAGGCCCAAGCCACACCCGTTCTGGGTCTCCTCCCAAAGCCCTGCCCCAAGTTCCAGCCCACCAACACTCAACCTGACCTGCTGCCCAGGGGTTAAAATATAACACTCCCAGGCCAGTGGGACCCCCCACATTGGTGGCCCCCTTCCCGTGCAAGTGGGCCCCCTGACCCAAGCTCCTGACCTCCCCTGACCCAAGTTCCTGACCTCCCCAGCGAGCTCCCCACACCCTGTCCCCAATACACCCCCAGTGCAAGCCAGCCACCCCTGCACTCACCAGCAGCACAGCTGGGGCAGTGAGTTGGTATACCCCAGCTCTGGTTGGCGGCATAGCTGAGGCGAAGGCAGCAGACCCCAGGTTGGGAGTGGGGTGTGGAAGGGGAGGGGTTTGGGGCAGGGCTTGAGCTGCCACAGGAATGCCCCTGACCCCACCAGAACATAACAGAATGCCACTCAAGAACCTGCTATTTTTAGGGGCCCAGCGTTTGGGCCCCTATAAATAGAACATAGAACCGGAATGCTGCATTCTGTGGCCTATTTTTCAATGGTGGGCCCTGGAATGCAGCATTCTGGCTCCACATTCTATTTTTAGGGGCCCCAGAATGCAATTCCAGGGCATTCCACCTTACTTTAACTTCTGCTGCTGCTCAACCCAGCTGATCCCCAGCCACAATGCTGCCATGACCTGGGGCCTGCCACCTCCTCCTCCCCCTGGCCATGCCACAGGCCCAGCCTGACCTGGGGTCTGCACTCCTCCCCACCAATCCTCAGCTGCATTGCCAACTGGGCCCAACCCAAGGCTTGCCCAGTTGCCAATTCTCAGCTGCGACACCTCTGCTGTTTACATGCTTCTGGAAGAGAGTTTCCATCTCTCTCCTACCCCCACTGAGGCATGCAAAACATGCTACACATCTGTGCACATAGATGATGCTATAATGATCACATAGAATAGTTTATGAACATTCATAAAAGAGCCTGGCATGGCTTAATTGGCGGGAAGGTAAGCTGCTGCTTTTCTGGCATGGCTTGACCTTAGCTATGGGTTCTTTTTCTTCTGAACTATGGGGCCTAGCTCAGTGCAGGGTGGGGTGAAGACTTTTCCTTGGCTTTAGTCACAAATCAGTTTGACAATATCGCTACCTATGCTGGGGCTTAGATCAATGTAACTGTGTTGCTGTCTTTCTCAGATTCTGAGCTTCATTTGTAATGAAGAGGTGAGGAAACTCAACCATTTTTGTTTTTACATAAATAGATGCTGGAAGCCCTAGCGCAAATTAACGATTGTCCATTATCTCCACACCAAGCTTCATGGCTGAGCTATGTGAGGGACTTAAGTGGGCACCATGCAATCAATGTGGAGCGTGGATGGAACAATTCTTCTGTGGACCTAGTTTCTGTTGTGGACTGGTGAGTAGATGGGTGGCTAGGTGGGGGTTGCACTGCTTAGATCTGGGGAGAAGCATTGTCCAGGAAGGGTGCACCTCCAGTTGGGGAGAACGTTCTAAACAGGAAAAAAAAATCTGAGTTTAATTGTGTTTTTCTACAGCAATGTTGTCTTGCTTCTTTTAAGCCAATGCTTACACTGCAGGCATTCTGTAATCTAGGATTTTGGTTTGTTTATGAGAAATCTTGCTATTATTTTGTTTTAATTTTGTATGAGGTGCAAAACCATGAGCTTCCTGATGTTTCTGCTTCCCAGACTGAGGGTCTGTTTAGGAGATGATTGCATACAGAGAGAAAGTCATGTGTATATAAAAAACAACCTAGGTTATAGAGACTTGACCTTCTCGCCAAGCAGTCTAGCTGGGTTTCCCCACCCCAAATTTGTTTTCAAACCTACTGTAAGGTAAATCATCTGTAACCATACAGACAGCCCTCACCATGGGAAAGCCATGACTCAGACCCCACCCCATCAAACATAAAATTCTCTTTAAACCCAAGAGGGTTAAAAGAATGAAAGTCAGGGTCTCTTTCTTTCCCTGCCAGTTTCTGATTACAAGGTGTTCTCAGGTCACATTTTGGACATTTCCCAAGCAGTCAGAACTTACCTCTGACTCTGGTACAGCCAGTGCCCCAGGCACCTGGGACTGGTGGAGAGCAGGAGTCCTGGATGACAGGAGCTAGCAGGCAGCAGGACTCCCTGAGGTTGTGTCCCAGCTTGCCTGGGACAGCTGAGTTGTCCAATTGCACCAGGCTTTCCCACAGGCAAAGCAACCAACGCCCCGACCCAGTAAATGTAACCGGCAGGGTTGCGACCCGGGGGCCTCCCTCCCTGGAGGTCCCCCCACCCTCAGTACCTGGATTTGCAGGAGGGGCGCTAGCAGCAGTGACCCAGCACTACCCACTCCAGAGGGGGCTGGGAGGTGAAGCTTTGTTCCAGAGGCAGCAGTCACAATCCTAGGGGACTGAGCCTCCTCGTTGCTCCAAGCAGGCCTCACGGAGAGTCTGATTTGCATACCCATGGTGCAGTGCATGGAGGAATATGCACAGTCCTGGCCTGCCCTGGTTTGCTGTGGGGTCCCAGGGTCTGCTGGTGGAAGTGGTGGTTCCATCCGGTCTGGACGATGACAGAAGAACGGGGCCTTTGTCCATCTGGTGGCAGGCAGGGTCACAGTGTTCTAATGAGAGTCTGCTTTGGCTGGACAGTGCCTTTGGGGAGAGGTTCATATGCTGTGATTTTTGGTACAGTGTTGTGTTCTTCTTCTTCTTCTTCTTTTTTTTTTTTTTTTTTAGTGTTTGCAAAGTAAGTCATGTTTTTGGTTTCCTGATCTCTTTTTTTTGGGCATTTTGTTTTAGTGAAATTGTCTAGCAGTGTGGGAAAAGCAAAATGTTGGGTTGTTGTGTAGAGTTGATTTTGCTTTCCCAGTCTTGTAGGGTTTTTTTTCCACAGATCATTCATGGAAGCCATAACGTGCGGGAATTTGCTGTACGCAGCAACTTATCTGTCCCTCCCTTCTCCCTTCAGTCGTGTCGGGTGTTTTATGGGGATGGAACGGGCATCTCTTGAAGCTCTGACAGTGGCAGCAGGTGATGGAAACAGATAGCTGCTCTGGTTTTTGGCACCAGGATGGCATGACTTGCTGCTAGATGAATCCGGGAAGTTAAGGGGCAAATTTACAGGGCCATTAAAAGTTGAGTGTCGTCATCGGAATGAGGAATTTGCACAGCTACCCTGAGCCACTGAGCAGAGCTGAGACTTGCATTGCCGTGTACAGAGCAGCATCATGGCTGCAAATAGCTTCCCCCACTCCATCAAGGCAAAGGAGACTCTCTGTTGGCTCTGGACTCTGCCAAGGGCAGCCATGGCCCCTAGCATATACTGCCTGGGGAATGATCAACACAGCTCTCCAGAGGGAGGAGCCACGCATTGCCCAAGATTCCCCACTGTACTGAAAACTGTTATGAAGATAATGTTAAATGACCAAATGGTTTCCAGAGTTAATATGAAAAGTGGCTGGGTATCCCGATAAGACTACAGCTCATTGACAAGCAGAGAGTTTAGGGAAGAACTGCACGTATAGAATAGTTGAAGAGCCTCCAGCACCAACTCTCTGTAGCCTAGCCCTTGCTCTGTCCTGGCCTGTTACTATCCCACCCTGACCAAAACAGGAGCATCTCAGTAGCTCCCTGCAGGGCTACAAAGAGGTGGCTCTGCATTCGCAAGAAGTAGTCCATGGTTACTTCTTGGTATTTCAGAAAAAGCTGCTAGCCGGGGGTTAAAATATAATTTGGTGGGCTCCTCTCTAGCCCCCCAGCTCCCATCCCCCAAATGCCAGCCCCCCACCCACCTACCCCACACCTCAGCTCCTGCCCCCCTGAACACAAGCCCCCCAACCCAGCTGCTGCCACCAAAACACCTACCCCCATCAGACCAGTTTCCCCACATCCTACTTAGCCCCAATCCCCACTCCCTAAGCTCTCTGCCCCTGTAATAATCCTTGGGAGGGAAGGGGTTAACGCTCTGGTCAGTGAGTCCCAGGACAACCAATAGGAATGAAGTGCAGGTTTTTGAATTGGAACAGCAGCCTTGCCTGTTTCTGTTTGGATGCAGCTGAGCTCCTGGAAGGCTCAGGAAGAGGCCAGAGGAGCCTGAGGAAGAATCCAGCAACATCCTTACCAAAGATAAGTTAAGTTTGTTACTGACCAGGTGTTAGTAGAACAGGGAATGTTTATTTAGATGCGGTCAGGGTGTTTTCTTTGTTTTGGTTTGTTTTTGGATTTCTCTGTGCTGAGCACATCCCCCCCCCCCCCCCATCTTGTAACTACCTAAGTTAAATCCCAGAAAAGCAACTCTCTGTGTTTTTTAGCTATTCTTTATAATTAAAGATTTTATCTTTTTAAGTAAGCTCTGGTTCTGTGTCCTGAAAGGCAAGAGGTTTGTGTGCACATGCCTCAGACTGCACAGGAAGCTACTAAAAGGGATTGTGTTCCAGTTCCAGCTGATATTCCAGCTGTGGTTCAGTCACTCTCCAGAAAGAGGAATAAAAGTGATTGCAAGTGCCTCACAGGAAGGAATTCTCAAGTGCGCCTTCCTGGGTTTCCAAGAGGTTTTTTGCATTTGGATGGTGGCAGAGATATCACTCTAAGGCCAGGAATTGGAGGCCTTGGAGAGTTATAAGACCAGACTTTAAGGCCAGTGGCTTTTCAGGCTGGTTGCAGGCCCCCACCTTCTGTACTCAGAGTGCCAGAGTGGGGAAACAGCCTTGACAGCCCCCATTCCAGCCCTCCTAAACCCCCACCCTCTTCATCCCCCAAGCACTCCCCAGCCAACCATCCCAACCCCTTCTCCCCCCTTCCCATGCAAACTCCTTCCCCCTACACTTTCCCTGCCATCTGAATGACTGCCCCAACCCCTTCACGTGGCCAAAGAGCTGGGCAGTGGGCAGGAGGCCTCGGCACAAGCTAGCAGCCAAGGAGGAGCTGGGGCCGGAGCTTTGCCACATGCACAGCCAGGCCCAGGCTGGAAGGGGTGGAGCCACACAGGATCTATGGAGGGATGGGAGGGGTTGCTGGGCTGGCCCCAGCCCGCAGCCCTTTCCTGCCTCCGATTTAGAGGGGATGCGCTGAAATACCAGTTCCCCATGTGACTGTCTCTTTTAGGGGCCCCAAGAATTCAATGTTCTGGCGCGTCCCCCTATTTTTGGGGACCAAGAATGCAGCGTTCTGGGGTTTTCCCTTATTTTTAGGGGGCCCAAATGCTGTCTCCCTAAAAATAGGGGGGAGCATTCCTTTAACCCCTGGTGATAGCTGCATCTTTGCATGAATCTTTAGCCATAAACAGATGAAAATATGTGGCCCTATACCTGATCTGCATCTGCAAAGAACACACTGTGGTTAGAGCATTGTACTCATGGATGTAGATTTCCGCATATTTTCAGGGCTCTATGCCTCAGGGCTGGCTTCGAGCAGGAAGGAGGGAGGGGAAAAAAAAAAAGCTGTAGAGAACTAAACACAAGGAAATGAAATTAGATCCCAAGGAGGAAAAACACAGGTTATTTTAACAGCTCTGTGCCCGTTTAATGGCTCCTCAGATACACCTTGAGAGTTGAAGGCCTACAAAATTACCCCTGTCTCTCAGGTGCTGAGAGTTATGGAAGGGACAGCAAACTGGGCACTTGATGGAAACCGCTTCAAGCCAGGAGCCTATTTGGAGGCTGGGATGTGGATGGCGCAAGCCCGCCCACTGTTAAAACCCCTCCCCCAGCCTAAGGGGAACCGGCAGTGCAGCCAGATCCAACTAAATGCATGGGAACTAATGCAAAAGCAGGGATGGATATGAGGTCAAAGGTTCAAAATCAGGGATTCTGAGGAAGTCACTGAGCAGAGAAACTTGAACAGTGCCCACTGCTCCTGGAAGGTGTCGAGGGAGCCAGGAGACGCTGCCCAGAGGAACTCTGTCTGGATGCGTGAATGAACAAGGGACCTGAAATACACCCCACAGTCACAGAGACCCCCCTCAGCCAACCTCCTCTCCCTCATCTTATAGATGGTGGTTTTAACAAGGGCTAGGAGGAGGCTGACGAGGAGGTCCCACGACTTTGTGGGGCTGCGAATAGGGAGTGCATAAAGGAACAAGTGAGGGGAAAAGGGCAGCCAGAACCTCAACAAGAGGTTCTGCAGGAGCTGGAAAAGGGGCTACAACCTGGCACAGACCAGGTATGTGTGCGTCAGGGTCTCCCTAACACCACAAAAGGGACAGGTGTCGGGGTATTGGGTGAACCGTGCCAAGTACAGGCCTGTGCTGATGGCTCTGTAAAGGAAACACCAACTGATGTCCCTGGTGGGCCGTGGGGTTAAGGTGGAATAGAGGCTGGACCACCAGGGGTCCTTGCCCCCTATGGGTAGCATCAGGTCCCGCCATTTGGTGTCTGGGTGGGACATGAGGGCAAGGAAATGGATGGTAGTCCCAAAACGCAGGTTGGAAAGAGAACGGCTGCAAGTCTAGCAGCCAGCTCGGAGCATGTGGCAGGGGTTGCCAGGGGGTGCTCACAGAGCCAGGGCCTGATCAAAAGCTCTGGAGATCCAGGACCTGGGGGCGGGGGAGCACCCTCTCGCAGAACTCACTCAAGGTACACCCAGGCAGAGGGGGGCAAGGCTGCCTTCACCTCATGGAGTAGGTGACAAGGGGTATGAAGGATGGAGAGCCCCATGTACTGAGCCAGCAAAAGGGGATTCACCCATTCCCCCTGGGCATAATCCAGGAGGTCTCTGATCCTAGTAACACCTACCAGGGCCAATCTCCGCTGCACAGAGGGGGCCTCCGCCACCTGCACATGGAGATGGGGGTTGTGTAGCAGGGGCTCTGCAAGGAAGTCAAACCCCTTGGTGGGCACAATGGTCCTGGAGGCTGAAACAAGCCTCCAGGTCTGGAAGAAGTCCTGGTAGAAGGCCGGCAGCTCAGAGTGGACTCATGGAAGCCCCTTTGGATGGAGATAAAAATGCTGCCAGTTGTATCGGAGCCCTCAGAGGTGGTGGAGGAAGGTGAGTGCCAGATGGCTCCATGCCAGACTACCTGCACCATGAAGGAGTCTCTGCAGGGCCTGGAAGTGGAAGGCATGGACCTGGTTGTGGACACAGCACAGGCCCTGTCCTCCCTCCTCCAGGGGAAGGCTGAGAATCCCTGCAGGGACCCACTGCAGTCCTCCCCAAAAAAACTCCAGAATTGCCTTCTGGAGGTTGTCCAGGAACATCAGGGGTGGGACCTGGGTGTTTAGCCAGTGCCAGAGCATGGACAGGATGACCTGGTTGATGACCAGTACCTTTCCCCGAAGGGAGAGGCACCACAGCAGTCCCGTCCATTTCTGGAGCGACCTTGCCTTCCAAGTTGTGCCAGTTCTCATCTGGGCAGGGATGGGTGGTGGAAAGGTAAACACCCAGATAGAGCAGAGGACCCACGCTCCATGGGATGGCCTGATGCGCGGGTGGAAGGGAGTTCACCGGCCACCCGGCCCCTACCGTCAGGCCAGAGCTCTTGACTCAGCTGACCCGGGCAGAGGAGGCTGCTGAGTAGACAGCCAGGCAAGCCTCCAACCGTGCCAGGTCGCCTGGGTCCTGGACCACGAGAAGCATGTCATTGGCATACACTGACAGAACCAGCCTCAGCCCCGGCTCATGAAGCACCAAGCCCATCAACCTCTGACAGAGGAGACAGAGGAAGGACTCGACGGCCAGGGCATACAGCTGACTTGACAACGGACAGTCTTGATGTACTTCTCACCTGAAGCAGACCAGCTCAGTCAGGGTCCAGTTGAGCTTGACCAGGCACTCTGCAGAGGCATACAGCACCAGGAGAAACCCCACGAAATGGGGTCCGAAGCTGAACACCCACAGGGTGCCCAGGAGATACTTGTAGTGCATCCTGTTGAACGCTTTCTCCTGGTCCAGAGCCAGGAGGGTGAATGACAGACTGTCCCTACACTCAAGCGCCAAGAGATCCTAGACCAGGTACAAATTACTGAAGATAGACCGGCCCGGGACAGTGTAGGTCTGGTTGGGATGAATCACGTCCTGCAGCACAGACCCAAGCTGCAGTGAGATGGCTTTGGCTACTATTGTATAGTCTGTGCTGAGGAGCGAGATGGGATGCCAGTTCTGAAGGTCGTGGAGATCCCCTTAGCAATGCTCAGACAGGCATAGCCCTGGGAAGAACCCAGGGCTGCAAGTGCGTTCGAAGTATCAATGATCAATGTTTCTTTCAAGCCAGGAGGTGCGGAATGCACATCCTTCCGGGTTCTAGCACCATTCTGCCGCCCCTAATGCTGTGAGCAAGGGTTCAGATTAGAGGGGCGCAGCTGTGTCATGCAGGGAGGGGGATGAGTGTGTGTGAGAGAGAGAGACCCCCGCCCGCATCACATGTCAGCCAGCACACAGCAAACCCCAGGACTGGTCTGCCACGAGGCACTTGGCTCACCCCAGCTCCTCGGTCAAGGCTGTGGATGGACGATTGTGACAGTGACCCAGCTCCTGCCTGCACTGAAGGGGAAAGCCCAGTGCCTAAAAACCGAAGTAGCAGAGCGGTGTAGCCACAGAGTTTTAAGGGGGGTTGTTCCCTCAGGGAGACCTGTAGGGTGGGCAGCCGCCATCACCTGCACTTGCCCCCATGTCCACACAAAGCAGCACTGATATTCTGCAGCAAAACAATCCTTGGCCAGATGAGCCAGGGAGCTGAGTCCCACCATTAGCTGGATATTTGTCCAGGGGTGCCAGCTTGACTTGGAGCCATGACTGCTGGTTTCAGGCGTGTCCCCTCCCCCGTGAAGATCTCTTTCACAGGCTACTTGCCATCTAGCACTGAAGAGGCGGGGCTAGTAAGGAGGTGGAGCAGGCCAGCTGCAGGAACGCTGAGCCAAAGGGGCACCTGTGTGCGAGCAAAGCATCGTGGGAGTCGAGCAGGGAAAGACTGTAGTAGGGACAGTTCTGTGGTTTGGGGTCGGTGACAAGAACGATCCAGCCTGGACAGTGTCGGGGCAGCATGAGGTAGGTGAAGCTGGTGTGGACAGGGCCAGCAGGGGGGCCAAGGCATGCCCCCTGTGTCCTGAGAGTGTGGGTTGAGTGAGGGTGGGTGGTGGCAGTGGTGGCGCTGGTGCTGGCATCAGCGGGAGCACCAGGGGCATCACTGGTGCTGGACACCCCAGGGCACATGCCCTGAGTCCCAGCGCCAGTGCCCTGGATCTCTGGCCCAATCAGGCCAGGGATCCAGGGCCTGGCCAGCCGCCAGTGGCTGCAGAGGCCCCATCCCCAGCCCGAGGGTATGGGGCCTGGCTGGCTGCCCGGCCGGCCCTGCCGCCTGACCAGGGATAGGGCCAGGCAGGGCCACACCATTGTGGGTGGCTAGCTCATGGCCAGGCCAGGCCAGAAGCAGTTGCAGGAGGCTGGGCCCCGTGCTGCCGTGGGCGCGGGTGAGGGCGCGGTTGCAGTCCAGCCTCCTTTGACTGCTTCTGGCCTGGTGCTGCCATGGCCTAGCCGCGCGCCTGGCTCTATCCTTGGCCAGGGGGTGGGGCCTGTCAGCTGGGGGCGGGGCCTGCTGGCTGGGGGCAGGGCCTGGACCTATGTTCCCTCTAAGCTGTGCGCATGTACATGTGCACACAGGTTGTGAAGCTCATGCACACAACAAAATTAAGTGTGCACAAAAAAATTCAACAGTGCTAATATTTTTGTGCTACTTTAAGAAGGCAGTTTCAAACAGCATGTTTCAGATAAGGTCTTGTAATTTATAAAATCATTTCCAGAACCATATAAAAATAAAATTTAGATATTATTTGCATCATATGCTTCGTTGCGCTCACAAGTTTGAACACACTCACTGGAGTGCGCACAAATTTGGATACTCGTTCTGAAAATTTGCACAAAAGAAATTTTTTGTGCACACAGACTATGAAAAATTAGGGGGAACATTGGCCTGGACCCATGGCCCAGGTCCCTCCCCACTCCAGCGACCCCCTGGGGAGCACAGTAAGGTTGTTCCCAGAAACTGAAATGGGGCAATGGGGGCTCAGTGGGTGGGGGATAACCACCAAGATGCAGACAGTTGAAGTAAAGAGAGGCTATGGGGTTCCTTAGTAAAAACTGAGAATTGGTTCATGAATTACTTTTTTTTTTTCCCCTAAGATTATCATGCATTATTCACTATTGGTCTCAGACCAATACCATTCAACATATTCATAAATGATCAGATAAAAGGGGTGAACGCTGAAGTGGCAGGTTTTCCACATAGTACAAAATTACTCATGATTAAAGTGGATTATTACTAAATTTGGATTATTTAATCCAAACCAAACTGTGAAGAGTTTTACAAAGGGATCTTTAAAACTGGATGAGTGGACAACAAAATGGCAGCTGAAGTTCAATGTTGATAAAGACAAAGTACTGCACATTTGAAAACAGAAATCCAATGATCCATATAAAATAATGGGGTCTGAGTTAGCTGTTATCACTCAAGAAAGAGAGAAACTCATAGACTCTAATGTCAGAAAGGACCAATATGATGTTCTGGCCTCATGCACAATATAGGACACAAAACCTCACCCTCCCCCCCCACTCCTATAATAAATCTCTAATCTCTGACTAAGTTATTAAAGTCCTCAAGTCATGATTTAAAGACTTTAAAGTACAGAGAATCTACCAGCAAGTGAGCCATCCCAAGCTCCATGCCACACAGGAAGGTAAAAAAACCCCACAGCACTTGCTAACCTGCCCTGGGGGAATTTTTTTTTTTTTCCAAGTTCTGACTCAAAACATGATGATCAGTCAAACCCTGAGCATATGAGTAAGTCACAGAAGATGTTGGAGTCTATTGTGGATAGTTCTCTGAAAAATTCTGTTCAGTGTATTTGCGCAAAAGCTAATGGTATATTAGGAAGGAAACATTAGGAAAGGGATTGGATTAAATAAAACAGATAATTCATCATGACACTATATAAATCCAGGGTACTCCCACATCTTGAATAAAATTGGGACTTTTCAGTTTGGAAAGAAAAGACTATAGGTGGATACAAATGTCTATAAAATCATGACTGGTATGGAGAATATGAATAAGGAAATGTTATTTAACATTTCACATAACGTGAGAAGTATTTGTACCCCAATGAAATTAATAGGAAGTAGGTTTAAAGCAAACAAAGGAAGTATTTCTATCCATAGCACAGAGGTAACCTGTTTAACTCTTTGGCGGAGGATGTTGTGAAAGCCAGTACTACAATGGGGTTCAAAAGAGAACTAGATAAGTTTGAGAATAGCCCCATCAATGGTATTAACTGGGATGGTCAGGGAAGGATGCAACACCATGCTCTGAAATATTTCTAGTCTCCTTTTGCCAGACGGTGGAGCTAGATATCAAGAGACAGCTCCAAGACCGCACTTTCAATTCATTCCCTCTGAAGTACCCGCCATTAGCTACTGTCAGAAGACAGGCATCTGACAAAGTGGGATTTTCTCCCACAAAAGCTCATGTGATAAATTAATTTATTAATCTTTAAGTGCCACAGAACTCCTTGCTTGTTTTGCTGAACTAGACTAGCATGGCTACTCCTTTGGATCTGGGCTAGGTAGCCATTGCCCAGATTCAGTATTGCCATTCTAATGCTCTTACGTAAAAATTAATTAAAACATCTTTTTAAGTACAGAAAATATCCAAGATTATGACCTCCCAAGGTAGTGATGATGTGGGATGATGATCTTGGGAAATAAAGCATTTTAAGAATCTTGGGCTACTAGGAAATATTAGTATAAGTTTCCCAGTCACAAATCTAGCATTCTGGAGCAAAGTCACTAAAACACAGTGGGATAATATATTTGTTAGTCTTTTAAAAGTGCTACTAGACTCCTTGTTTGTTCAACAAATGTTCCTTTAATATGCTCCACTCCCTTCTCCATATCTCACTCAATTTGTTGTCCTCCTTGTCAATACCCGAGGGACACCCACAGTTCAGAAGTACTTTCACAAGAGTTCAGCTTCTAGGGAAAAGGGGAACAAAGGCAATAGCAACATGTTGCTCATTCCTCCAGCAGTTGTTCACACTGTTCTTCGCTACTTCACTCAATCACTTTTGTTGTGGATATAGTCTCCTCCACACTTTGTGTGACTTGACTTCTGTGATTTTAGAACTTTGTGGGGGAACTTAAACTGATACAGGCTGGAAGTCACTAAAAAAACAACAAGCAGTTGTGTGGCACTTTAAGACTA
>ML682027.1:1150592-1204494 GCA_007922195.1 Podocnemis expansa
TCTCCCACGAAAGCTCATGCAAAAAATAAATCTGTTAGTCTTAAAGTGCCACACAACTGCTTGTTGTTTTTTTACTGGACTAGACTAACATGGCTATCCCTTTGGAAACTGGAAGTCACTAGTCTCTTCAGAATATGGTTACTTTCCCACACTCCAGGTTTAAGCACTAGGATTTATACCTGATTATCTGTGATTTCAGGTATAATGGTCATTGAAAAATAACAAAAAGACTCTGAACAGAGCCTGAATAAGAATGACAAGTGCTATTTGACTGCCCCAATACTTGTTTAAAGATAGAGCTGATTAATCAGATACTACTTGTAAAGTAGAGCCCATAACATCAAACAAACATCTGTCCCCTTGCCCCTAACTGAGATGCAATCTGATATGTCATCTGAACCTCCTTAAATTTGTTAGTCTTTTAAAGTGCCACCAGACTCCTTGTTTGCTTTCCTTTCTTCTTAGTGAGTACAGTTCAGTCCAATCTTTTCCAAAGGGATAGCAGTGTTAGTCTAGTCCAGAAAAAAACAAAAACAAACAAACAAACAAAAACCCAAGGAGTCGTGTGGCACTTAAAGATTAACAGTGTGATGAAGTAAGAAAACCTCTTGGCTACTGTGGTTCTTCTTTTCTGTTTCTGTTCTTCAGTGATGGTATTCTGGTGATGGGACACAGGGGTGTGATAACTATAGGTACCACTAGGGGGGAGGAGGCTTAGTTCGACCTTACCTGGACCCCCTGGGGGTGACAGGTTGTGGCCGGTTGAGACCAGGGGCAGGGCTGTTGGATAGAGAGGAGAACAAAGGGGAGAGAGGGGAAGAAGGAAGATGAAAGTTGGAGGGGCAGGACCTCCGGGGCTTGTCCTGGGGGTTTACTATCTGCCCTCCTGGTTGATCTGAGAGCCAACTGTCCTAGCTGCTGTGCAAAGTGGATTGCTAATAAACCCTCTAACTGCTACACTGGCTGAGTGTCACTGCTGATTGGGACGGCTGGGACCCTCATGGAGGGAGGAACCCCCCCCCCCCCAAGGGAGACCAGACAGAGCAAGGATCGGACTCTCTGGGCCTGGATTTGGGAAGCTGGCTACAGGTAGCGTGGAGACCCTGGTGAATGGGAGAAAGCTCCACCGTAGCAGAGTCCTGGTGGGCTGTGAACAGAGGGGATCCAAGAGGCTTTTCTGGGTTCTCCATGACAAACAGATTTATTTTTTGCATGAGTTTTTGTGGGAGAAAATCCCACTTTGTCAGATGCTTCAAAGAAGTGGGATTTTCTCCCATGAAAGCTTATGCGAAAAATAAATCTGTTAGTCTTTAAGTCCCACATGACTCCTTTTTTTTTTTTTCCAATCTTTTCCAACCAATGACTAAATTGGTATAACACTATGTTACTAGCAAACTGACAACTTGGCAGTGTTAGGAAATTCAGGGAGGGGATGGGGAGTGTTAGGAAAATACCTGGAGGACACTGTGGTGATGAAAGCGTTCTTTTTAGGGGGAATTGCATTGCGTTGCTGGTGTGTGGAGAGTCTGTGCACCTTGCTAGGATGGACTGCTTTTTTTAAATTGCATCTGCTGCTAACTAGGACCAGTACCCTGAAGGTCCTGCCTTTGCTTTAATAATGCAGCAATTCTCACAGAAAACTGTTCACTGATATGCCAGGTCAGGCCTCCTCTGCAAGCTGATCCTCAGCGCAATGTTCTCCTAGGATGTGCTGGATGGCACACAGTGAGGGGGTTACTCACACAGATGCCATCTCCTTTTGGAGTAGTGCTGAATCCTGTGCTCCAGCCACCTGCTGGGGGAGCAGTCTGTTGCTGGGAATATAATGCATGTGGGGGGGGGGTGCTAAGTAGCGGGTCTTGCTCCAGCTGAGTCCGTGCTGACTCGCTGTCCCAGCAAGGAATGGCCATGGGGCCTCAGTAGGCCTAGCTGTTTCCTGAGAAAGAGTAGTGACCCCACTTGCGAATGTAGGGCTTGATGCCTGGAGAATTCCTGGCATTTTCTGGTCAAAGCAGATGCTTTAACCTTCATTTCCTGGCTAAACTCTACCTTAGTTAATTACAGGCTAGTTATGAAGCCAGCAATAACTTGAGTCTGTTCTTACTCCATCTGGCCTAACTCACCCAAGTGCCATTGGAGATAATACCCTATGTCATTTTACAATGAGAAAACTGACTTTGACTGTGGGTTGTAGTGAGGAGACTCCATAGTGCATATCTGCAGGGTACACTTGACCAGGTCTCCTTTCAAAGTAGGCCAGGGCCAGGAGATGTTTTATTCCCATCACATGAATATATGTGACATTTAAATATTTTTCTCCTGCCATCAACCAGGAAAAAAAGTCAAAATCTCAAAAACTTTTGTGTCCCAAAATTTGAGAAAAAATTGTTGTGTTTGAGAGAAAAATATAAAATTTTATATAATCACAGTGTTTGATTCCTTTCTAACCATTTTTTCTTTTAAATTGATTTACTGTATAACAACTAAAATTTCAAAATGAATTTTTACTGTTAGTCAAAACCCCCAAAACTTTCTGATTTAACAATGTTTAACAGGAGGTTTTGACCCTCTTGAGTCTTATCTAACGAAAAATGTTTGAGCTGATTTTTCTATTGAACCCCAAACTGTTTTGCAAGCAGTTCTTGTTTTCCTGAACTTGCATTTTCCAATAAAACACAACAACATTTAAAAAGAAAATTCCTGCCCAGATCTCCTATTTCAAAGGTCTATTCTCGCTAGTAAAAGAGGACAGAATGAGGAGCAATGCTCTCAAGTTACAGTTAGGGAGGTCGAGGCTGGATATTAGCAAAAAAAAAATTTTTGCTAGGCGAGTGGTGAAGCATTGGAATGAGCTGCCTAGAGAGGTGGTGGAGCCTCCATCTTTGGAGGTGTTTAAGGCCCGGCTTGACAAAACCATGATTGGGATGGTTTAGTGGGAGTGGTCCTGCCTCTGGCAGGGGGTTGGACTAGACGACCTATGAGGTCCCTTCCAAACCTATGATTCTATGATTTGGCCAGAGATTCTCAAAACAACTGTACCAAAGATACAAAAAACTACACAATTTCATTGATGTGAATACACATTCACAAAAATAGTTCTTTAGAACAGATATCTAATTATTCCTATTTTTATTGAACACATTTCCAGAAGTATTCTTGTGATTACTGATGTCTTAAGAAGGAGGGTCTGTGACGGAGACCCCAGAAAAGTCTCTTGGATCTCCTCTGTCCACAGCCAGTCAGGACTCTGCTATGGTGGAGTCTGCTCTCGTCCAGCACCCGGGTCTCCACGCTCCGTGCAGCCAGCTCCCAGCTCCAGGATCAGAGGGTCCGATCCTTGCTCTGTCTGGTCTCCTGTGAAGGGGGTTTCCTCCCTCCAGGAGGGTCCCAGCTCTCCCAATCAGCAGCAACTCTCAGCCAGTGTGGCAATCAAAGGGTTTATTAGCAAACCAGTTCATACAGCAGCAAGGACAGCTGGTATCAGCATCATCAGAACAACCAGAAGTGAAACCCCCAGGGGATTAGGGCTACACCCCAGGGCAGGGTCCAGTCTCTTGGACCCTCCATTTCCCTCCTACAGTCCTTCCCCTTGGTTCTTTGTTCCTGTGCTCGCTCTGCCCACCTCTCTGCCCCCTGGTCCAACCAGCTGAATCCAGTGTGACCAGCGGGGGGTCCCAGGTACAGGCTCCCTAAACACTACCCCCCTAAGCCTCCTGGCCCAGGAGGTGAGGCTGCACCTCATATCACCCACCTGTGTTCCATCACCCGAATAGAAAATAAAGAGGTGTCCTTTACTAGCCTAGCAGAGGGTTCCCACTTCTCCACACCTCTCTCCCTTTGGAGACTGAACTGAGTGAAGACACCTCAACCGGTGACCTCGGGAAGTTCTGGCCCCCCTCTCCGGGACAGGGCATCCACTATCACGTTCGCACTCCCCTTAACATGGATCATCTCCATATCATAATCGTAGAGGATTAACCCCCACCTCATGAGCTTGGCATTAGCACCCTTCATCTGTTGTAACCAAGTTAGCGGAGAATGATCTGTATACACTATGAAATGACGGCCCAGGAGGTGAGGCTGCAATTTCCTAAGGGCCCAGACCATGGCCAGGCACTCCTTTTCGATGACAGCATAGTTTTGCTCCTGGGGCAACAGCTTCCTGCTCAGATACACAACTAGACGTTTCACTCCATCATCATCGGCTTGCATCAGGACCACTCCTAGGCCAGTGTCTGAAGCGTCAGTGAACACTGCGAATGATTTGTCGAAATCGGGGTTCACTAGGATCGGGTCCTGGGTCAATGCCCTCTTTAGGGTATCAAAAGCCTGCTGGCACGACTCTGTCCAAACCACCTTGTCTGATCGCCCCTTCTTACAGAGCCCAGTGATGGGTGCAGCTATAGTGCTGAAGTGGGGCACAAACCTTCGGTAGTATCCCGCCATCCCGATAACGGCCTGGACCTGTTTCTTAGTTTGGGGAACAGGCCAGTCTCTGACTACTTCCACCTTGGCTGGCTCAAGTTTCAGGTGTCCGTTTCCCATCTTGTGGCCCAAATAAGTGACCTCAGCCATCCCCACCTTACATTTCTCTGCTTTCACTGTCAGCCCTGCCTCTTTGATTCATTCCAGGACTCTCTTTACCTGGGATATGTGGTCTTCCCAGGTTGGACTAAAGATTCATATATCATTAGTGTAGCCTAGGGCAAAGTCCTCCATCTCCGTCAGTAGTTGGTCCACCAAGCGCTGAAAGGAGGCAGGTGCCCCCTTGAGACCGAAAGGCAAGACCAGGAATTCAAACAACCCTATAGGTGTGATGAAAGCTAATTTCTGTCTATCCTCGGGGCCCAGTGGTATCTGCCAATAGCCTTTGGTGAGATCCATAGTGGTGAGATACCGCCCCCCCCCAACTTGTCTAAAATCTCATCCGTACGAGGCATGGGGTACGCATCTGACACCGTGACGGCGTTTAGGTTGTGATAGCCCACACAGAACTGGATGAAGGCATCTTTCTTGGGTACCAGTATCACGGGAGAAGCCCATGGGCTGTTGGATGGTTGAATGACTCCCGAGGCCAGCATGTCCTGAACCTCCCTCTCTACGTCTTGGGCTACTTTCCCAGTGATTCTAAATGGGGAGCATTTTATGGGGGCTGTCATCCCGGTTTCTATGCGGTGTATAGCTAGGTTAGTGAGTCCCGGCCAGTTAGAGAACAGCGAGCTGTAGGATCCCAGTACCATGAGGATCTTGTCCCTTTGTGTTACAGTCAGCCAGTCGGACAGGGGAATCGAATTCAGGGATGATTCATTCTCCGTCCCAGTGTGGAGACTTATCAAGGGGTCTTCCCCTGGACCCTCCCATTGCCCACATACAGTCAGTACCAGCCCCTCTCGATCAAAGTACAGTTTCATCATTGACATGGTACACCCTTTGTTTGCGTGTCCAACTGGACAGTTCCACCACATAGCTCAAGTCACTCAGTTGACAACCTTGAAGCACCCCTCCAAGGCAGCTTGGAGCTTGTTCCTTTGCACTGGGATAAGAACCATCACTTGATCTCCAACCCCATAGGATCGGGCCCGGGCATTGCGATCATACCAAACTTTCTGCTTTCTCTGGGCCTGCGTTAAGTTCTCCCGGGCCAAGCCCATAAGCTCAGTGAGTTTCTCCCGGAAAGCCAGCATGTACTCCACCACCGACTCCCCAGTGGGAGAGGCCTGCCTCTCCCATTCATCTCTTACCAAGTCCAGAGGACCTCGTACTCTTCTCCCGTACAGCAGCTCGAACGGAGAGAATCCGGTGGACTCCTGAAGCACCTCCCAGTATGCAAACAGCAGATAGGGTAAGTACTTGTCCCAGTCCTGCCGGTATCACACCATAAAAGTCTTCAGCATCTGTTTCAGGGTCCCGTTGAAGCTTTCCACCAGCCCATTAGTCTGAGGATGATAGTCCAATGCCCAGGTGTGCCGGACCCCGCACTTCTCCCAGAGACACTGCAGGAGGGCTGACATAAAATTAGATCCCTGGTCTGTGAGGACCTCCTGTGGGAACCCCACCCTGCTGAAAATGGCCATCAGAGCATCTGACACTTTGTCAGCTTCTATAGACGCTAGGGGAGCAGCCTCTAGGTACCGAGTAGCGAAGTCTACCACCACTAAAGTATATTTCTTCCCTGACCAGGTGGCCTTGCTTAGTGGCCCGACTATGTCCATTGCCACCTTCTGGAATGGCTCTTCTATGACAGGTAGGGGCCCCAGTTTGGCCTTACCCTTGTCTTGGGCCTTCCCCAGCCTCTGACAAGAGTCACATGACTGGCAATATCTCATGACTGCATCAAAAATTCCAGGCCAGTAAAAGTTCTGCAGCAACCGCTCTTGGGTGTGTTTGATTCCCTGGTGTCCTGAGAGAGGAAAATCATGGGCCAAGTATAACAATCAGTGACGATATCTGTGGGGCACCACCAATTGTCGCCGGACCTCCCACGGCTCCATTCTCACCACCGGGGTCCACTCCCAGTACAGGAACCCTTTCTCCCACAGGAATTTTTCCCTGTGGTCTTGCAAAAGATGTTCCTCAGCCCCGAGGTCAGCAAGGGCCCACAGCCTTGCTAGCAAGGGGTCCCCCTGCAGAGCCTCCTGAAACTTAACTGTTGGGGACGTGGTTGGAATCTGTTCCCCACCCTTGTCCAGACTGGGACATTCTTCCTCACATCTTCCCGGCCCCAGCGGTCTCCTTCTTCCTTCCCCAACATTCCACAAGGTTGTCTCGGGGACACTAGGTTCCAGTAGCCCCTGTTGGCTCTGGGTCCTGGTAGTGGCCAACGTATTCTGGCAACCATCAGGCCACTCTACAAGGTCTCACCCCATTGGCACCTCAGCCGGCAAGTGATCATGCACCCCCATTTCTTTCAGGCCCTCCTTGTCTCCCCACTTCAGATGCACCCTTGCCACCAGGACCCGGACTGGCGGTCCATACATCCCCCTGAGGTTCAAATATTTATCCGGGACCATCTTGTCAGGTCCCACCACATCCGGCAGACCTGAAGTCACCTCTGCCCCTGTGTCCCAGAACCCCTGAACTTTTCTTCCCTCCACCTTGATAGGGAAAAGGAGTTGCTGGCCTCCCGTAGGTGGGTCTGAGCTCACTTGGCAAATGGAGAACTCCGAGTCTGGTGCTTTGGCCTCTCCCAGTGAGCCCACCTGGCCATCTACTGCTTTTGGGGTGGCTGGAACCTCCTCTGGGAAAGCTCCTATCCAGTGAACCCCTTGAACAGCTGGCTTGCCTCCCTTGTCTCCGCGTTTCAGGCACTGTGCTCTCTTTTGTGACCCGCCTCGCCACATGAGAAACATTTCCAGACCTGGAGATCCCCAGGGCCTAGTTGAGTGCTTTCCCGGGAAGATCTGTTCTCCGGGGGCACTTTCTGGGGATCCTGTTGTAACCTTCCCTGCCAGTCCCTCTTCCGGACTCCCTCCTCCTTCTGACCTAGCCCATGCCCTGTCTGGCTGGCCACAAACTCATCTGCCAGCTCTCTGGCACTGCGCAGGTCCTTGGGTTTCCGATCCTTCAGCCACAGCCTCAGATCAGGGGGGCAGATATTATATAACTGTTCCAGGCCCACTATCTCCCCCACTTCCTCCCTGCTGGCATTCCCAGCCAGGCCAGGCCATTTCTAGAGGTACTCCTTTATCAGACTGCTGGTTTCCAGGTAGGTCATCTCTGATTTTTTCTGCAGAGATCGTAGCCTCTCTCGGTATGCTTCAGGGGTCAGCTGAAACTTTAGCAGCAGAGCTTGCTTAAACTGCTCTTAGTCATCAATCTCTGCCCCCTCCATCTGGCTAAGTACCTCCGTCACTTTCGGACCCAGAAGGGGGGTCAGATACCGCAGCCAGTCTGATGGCTTCACCTGATGAACACTACAGATTTTCTCAAAGATGGTGAGGTAGGTATCTATGTCCCCCCATTCCCCGAAAGCGCCCATTAACTTTATATTTTGCAGCCGAGCAGTAAGGGGTTCCCAGGTACTACTCCCACTGCTCATTGGGGACCCCTCCCAGGCCCTAAGTTTAGCCAGCTCCAGCTCATGCTGTCTCTCTTTCTCCCTTTCTGCTATCTCTATCTGTTTGCTTTCTAACTTGAGTTTGCGCTGCCGCTCTTTCTCTTCTAGCTCACATTCTTGGGTACGTACTTTCAGTTCCAGCTCTTGCCGTCTTAGTTCCAGTTCCAACCATCTTATGTCTGGGGTGGAATGGAGCTGGGAGTGCCCTCTACGGTCTGGGGACTGTGGCAGAGAAGGTACAGGGCTGCAGCTCCCAGCTTCTCTGGCCACTTCATCTGGAAACAATTGGGGTTGCGTGCGACCCCCGTTGGATGGGGATTGTGTCTGGGAAAGCACAGGGCTGTCGCTACTACTGCTCCTGGTCCCCCTGCAGGTTTCCTCCGCTGAGGGGTCTCTCTCTTTCCCCCCATCACTCTCCACCAGTTGGGCAATTAACTGTGCCTTGGTGAGTCTGCCCACACTCAGCCCTCGAGACCTGCACATAGTCATTAGTTCTGGTTTCAACTACCACTTGTAATCCATGCTGCAGGATCCAGTTTCAGTTCGAGGCTGGTAGGCGTAAAGGGTTTGAATGTCTCTCTGCTGACAGGGTCGGGTGCAGGGTCGGGTTACACCGAGCACAGCCGGGACTCTCCTCCGGACTCATCTCACTTCCCCCACCACCCAGTCAGATGCAGGTCATTTGCATAACACAGTCCCTCAGCAAGATGCCGTCTCTACCCTGATACACACTATCCTTGCAAGAGAGACCAATTGCTCTGGCACATTGCACCATCTCGCCTCAGCACCCCGAAGCCCCCCTGGGTCGAGTAGTCACTCACTGTGCAGATCAGGATCCCACTGCTGCCCCCAGATGTGACGGAGACCCCAGAAAAGTCTCTTGATTCCCCTCTGTCCACAGCTAGTCAGGACTCTGCTATGGTGGAGTCTCCTCCCATCCAGCACCCGGGTCTCAACGCTCCATGCAGCCAGCTCCCAACTCCAGGCTCAGAGGGTCCAATCCTTGCTCTGTCTGGTCTCCCATGGAGGTGGGTTTGCTCCCTCCAGGAGGGGCCCAGCCGTCCCAATCAGCAGCGACTCTCAGCCAGTGTGGCAATCAGAGGGTTTATTAGCAAACCAGTTCATACAGCAGCAAGGACAGTTGGTATCAGCATTATCAGAACAACCAGCAGTGAAACCCCAAGGGAATTAGGGCTACACCCCAGGGCAGGGTCCTCTCTCTTAGACCCCCCATTTCCCAGCTACCCTTCCTTCCCCTTGGTCCTTTGTTCCCCTCCTCACTCTGCCCACGTCTCCACCCCCTGGTCCAAACAGCTGAATCCAGTGTGACCAGCAGGGGGTCCCAGGTACAGGCTCCCTAAACACTATCCCCCTGCCCCCTAGTGGCTCTACCTCATATCACCCACCTGTGTTCCATCACCCGAATAGAAAATAAAGAGGGTCAACACCCGTGTCTTCCCTTTTTAAACTAGCGGAGGGTTCCCACATCTCCTCAGGGTCACACAGACAAGATTGGGGTCTGAAGAAAGCCTCACACAACAGATGACTGAGTCATTAAAACACATCATACAGTGTTAAAATGTTTATATGATAATTGTTTATTGACGTCATTATACTATTTGTTCATTATTAAAAATCAATATGCACCTCTGTTCTGTTATTCAGTTTCTATATATAGATATAGGTATTTAAAAATGGCTCTTCTTCTCGTTCAGGTGACAGAACCCTGTGGGTGTGTAAAAGGAGAGTCCAGGCCCTTACTTAACAATCCCACAGTTTAAATCCCTTGGATTCCACTCCTGACTCCTCCCTGACATGTTATGTGAACTTGAGCAACTCCCTTTCACCCTGTGCATCTGTTTTCCTTCCCACCCTTGTCTTGCCTTTTTCTGCTTTAGATGAAAATTCCTAGTGGCAGACAGTCTTTGTCACTCACTATCTGTCTTTTTTTTTTTTTAAGCCCCAAGGCCATTGGGTGTTTACTGCAATAATCATCACATTGCCCTAGCCCCCTTTGCAGATGGGATACCAGGCCACGTTGATATATGAGCAGCAGCGACCCAGATATCACTCTCTGCTTCATGGAACAGAGTTCCCTCTTCCTCTCAGGCTAAATAAACTGAGGCCTCCAAAGTCTGTTTCAGAATACATGTTAAGAGAAAAACCAGCCTCTTCTCCTGGTTCCTTACCCTCTGCAGCCCCCTACTGGTTGGTTATTCTATTCCCACCAAATAAAGTGTCAAACATCAGCGGTTGATTGGAATTCTATTTGCTTTCATTTCCGTGCACCTTTTTCACAATTTGTGTGGCATTTCATCGCCTGATGTCGCGACGGGCTGGTGCTTTGCCATTTTACCTTCCTTGTCCAGAGGAACAAGTGGAGTATATGCTGCATTACTATTGCTTAACTAATGAGAGCATGATAGAGAAGGACATCCATGAATTAAGGGGAGGGGCGGGCTAGTCTTAACTGTAGCAGTTCTGGGGGATTTAAAGGTAGCTCCGGAGATTTACTTCAGTGTGGGATCTGTCCATTGTCTCCTGTGGTACTGGGACCAGTTTGCTCTCCAGCCGGAGAACTGGTGAATGGCTCTGATACTACCCAGTTTGCACCACTGGAAGATCCGGCCCATTACCTTTTGTTATGGTGCATGACAAGGAAACCCTGTCTCTCCTCGCTCATGTGTACAGGGTAAACCTGTCAGTTTCCTTTGGAGCTGAGAGCTGAATAGTGGCGGCTTCTGCCCATTCAGTCCCAGCTCAGCTGCGCATGCTGCAACTTCCTTGTGAACCTGAGTCCCTCCCTGACCATGAAACTCGTTGCCTTGGTCTTGGTGTTCTCTTCAGGTATTCAGGCTGTCGGAGCTCGGCCGCGTGTGATGGGGTTTCCAGAAACTTATTGCTGTCATGGGACTGCTCCAGAAGAAATGCATTCAGATACTAGGGTAATGGGCATCCATGGCTAGCGCAGAGGGAAAAATGGACAGAGGGTGCAGACTTTGGCTAGACAGTGAAGAGCGTGGATGGTTGGCGAAGAAGGGAGAAAGAAAAATTGTGCAGAATAAGAGCTGGACAGTGAGGTGGGAAAAGTGAGTGTGCAGGGCAGACGGATAGCTGTACAGAGGATACAGTGTGAGTTCGAAAGCGAAGAAGAGAAGGGAGAATGAATAGATGGCTTTCGTAAAGGGGAGAAAAGACAGACAGACAGCTCGGAGAGAAGGATGGATTTTGTTCGCTGGTTTCCTCCTTTGACAGTAAAGAGTTTCAGGGTTTCTCTGGTCCTGCTGTGGCAGAAATGTTGAATAAAACCAGTCTTCTTCCTCTAGGTACGTTGGCCCAATACACGGTGAGCCAGAGCGGCTCTGTTGCTGCCCAGGAAGGAGATCCGGTACAATTCAACTGCTCGTACACAGGCACCGAGTACAGCGTGCACTGGTACCGACAGTCCCCGGGGAGCCCGCTGCGACTTGTGGCTTTGCTGTCAGGGAGCGGCAGAGACACGCGAGAGAATTTCACCATGACCTTGGAGACCAAGGCCAAAAGCAGCGTCTTGTACCTTAACAGCAGCCGCCTGGCAGACACCGGGGTCTATCTGTGTGCGATGGCGCACGGTGGGTTGCTGGCGGCAGGAGCCTGTCACAAAACCCGGCTGGGGGCAGGACAGGGCAGATGCTGGGAAGAGATACGAACGGGCGAGGGGGTTGGGGGCTCAGAGGAGAACAAAGGACAGTAGAAGAGGCCGGTATAGAAATAAAGAGAATAGAGTAAATCTAAAGAAGCCCTGAAACAGAAGATATCTGAATTCGTAAAAGGGAAGGGCGGAGAGGCCAGCTATTTGAAGAAGATGCCGAAAGAAAGATATGGCAAATTATAGACATTTTCGTCTTCCCGAGCTTCTTGGATCTTTTGGTTTTATATTAGCAATGGCTTCCTTGCCCCATTGGTGTCGCAGACGGTGAAGAGTCTCCAGCAAGACAATATTGTAGCTCTGATTATTCCCATTGTTCTTCCCGGGTGCTCAGGTCTGACTCTTTCACAGGCACACACAATGACACAGTTGCACAGCCATACAAACTTACCTAGGCATTCTCGCACAGACAAGACACACCAACTCCGCACACGCAGGGGCTGACCTAGACACACAGACACATTGTAAAACACAACCCACACAAGAATGGTGTCCCCCCTCACACACTCAAGAATACAGACACAGAGGCGCCCACACCGTCACATACAGATGCAGACGTTTCATCCCAGAGGGCAACAGAGACACACACAGTCTCCTAGATCATCTTTTGTTGGAGCAGTTTTCCTCCTGGAAACAAAGTTTCCCGGCTGCATGAAGCTCTGCAGTTGGAGACTTCTGGATTAAGAAGGTGTTTGGTCCAGCCATGAGTGCAGGTGACTGAACTGGATGACTGTGGAGAAGTGGGAACCCTCCACTACGTTAATAAGGGAAGACACTGGTGTTAACCCTCTTTCTTTTCTATTAGGGTGATGAAACACAGGCCGGTGATAAGAGGTAGAACCACTAGGGGGCAGGGGTTAGTGTTTAGGGAGCCTGTACCTGGGACCCTATCCTCCCCCCCCGTCACACTGGATTCAGCTGGTTGGACCAGGGGGCGGAGAGCGAGCAGGGGAACAAAGGACCAAAGTGAAGGAGGGTAGTAGGGAAATGGAGAGTCTAAGAGACAGGACCCTGCCATGGGGGTGTAGCCCTAATCCCCTGGAGGTTTCACTTCTGGTTGTTCTGATGATGCTGATACCAACTGTCCTTGCTGCTGTATGAACTGGTTTGCTAATAAACCCTCTGATTTCCACCCTGGCTGAGAGTCGCTGCTGATTGGGACAGCTGGGACCCTCCTGGAGGGAGGAAACCCCCTCCACTGGAGACCAGACAGAGCAAGGATTGGACCCTCTGAGCCTGGAGTTGGGAGCTGGGTGTATGGCGCATGGAGACCCTGTGCTGGACAGGAGGAGACTCCACCGTAGCAGAGTCCTGACTATCTGTGGACAGAGGGGATTCAAGAGACTTGTCTGGGGTCTCCGTCATAATGACCTCTCATGGTCCCTTCCAGTTTCTGTGATTCTATGATTAGTATAGCCCAATAAGATAGCGCACCTCACCTCCATGGCTCCCCAGTACGCTCTGGGGACAGGGCTCCAAATTTCCCACACCCTTCTCGATAGACAGACTGTCACGCAGACCGCATCACTCTGGCACACCTCCCTGTATCGGACTTAGAGCTGCAGGATATCCAGCCCCGGCTTTTCGTGCAGGCCTTGATTGCGAGAAATTGCATCATTGCCATTTACACCTTACCTTAAAAGTGCCCGCCTCCCACGCCCCCCCCCCCCCGTTTAAGAACTCGCAGTCACTCGATACTTTACAAGCAGACCTCGACATTTAAGGCAACCCGATCTGTTTGAGTTTCCGTATGCAACAGAGGCCGCGCGAGTTGCAAGGCCCCGGCTGTTTCCCGAAGACTTTTCTGTCTGTCCACCCCCCGGAACGGCAGACTCAGCCCATGGGCTGGTTCTCTCCGCGGCTTGCTATGTCCTTTCGCGCCCTGGGGTCAGCCGGCGCCCGAGGACGAACCGGGGTCAGAAACAAATCTGCTGACTTTGGGGCAGTTACCGGGGAAGAATAGAACAGGTTCAAGGCAGGTCCCCGCAGTTCCGGTCTGAAGAGCACAGCTGGTGCTCAGCTGGGAGATTCCTTCACCGTTTGCTTAGCCCAGCTCTCCTTGCTTCCCCGCCAGCCCGGCTGGGCACATTGCCGGGTCCTGTGGTGTCTCGAGTGCCGGTACTGCCGGCTGGACTATAACCCATCAGGGAGGGGAGGAGGGGGGCAAAGACTTGGGGGGTGGCTCAGGACATCTTGGGCAACGGTCTCACCAAGAGCACTCACCACAGAAGCGAGTGTGGAGTATGGAGAGAGGTTGAACAAGGGGAAGGGACAGATGGGCGGTGCAACAAGACTGGCAGACAAATAGATGCAGGCAGCCAGCCAAATGCTGAAGCGGGGAAACGTAGCCAGCTGTTTAGACGGTGGATCAGGAACGCTGGGGAGCCAGAAAACGCAGCAAGGCGAGTAGGAAGACCGAATTGTTTCCTCACTGGGTGTTAGAACAAACGACCCGATCAATGTACAATGGCTGTGATGTAATGCCTGCCATTCCACACACGCTGCGCAGGCAACGTCACTCTCTTGTTCCAAAGTGCCCGGCCCTCATGGGCCTTGGAGGGACCGGAACAGGCTCAGTCCTCAGCATTTGGGACGGTACCGATGAAATAGGCAATGGAGCTCCCTCTGGCGTTAGTCTTGTGTGTGCCCCAGGACAGGCGTTAAAGTCGTAGTCACAGCACTCCCCCTCCCCGAATGCGAGCTCAGCGCCTAACTCCCTTGGTCCCGACTGGAATCTCTGCTTCAGAGAGTTGCGGGCAGGGCTCTCGAGAAAAGAGCAATCCGAGAGGCCCAATGTGGGCCACGGTACCAACATGCGGTTATACCCATCTACCTCCGCGGTTAGAAAAAAATAGTACTTATATCAGCAAGGGGAACTTTAAACACCACCCACGCTCTGAACTCCGGTCAGTAGCCCCTCGGGGACCCCACCACAGTCTCAGACAAGCCCCAAGTCCCCCCTCTAAATCCCATCCCACCTCAAATTCTACCCAGGCCTCCCCTGCCGCTCCTCCCCCCAAGCTGCTCCGTGCCTAGAAACCAGGCCCAGCCCTCCCACCGCCCACTTGTTTTCTGCGCCCTGAAACTCCTGTGACTCCGTCGGTCCCAGGCTCCGGGAGGCCTCGAGCTCCCCGCGGCTGCTGGTAGCACTGAAGACAGAGGCTCCTGGTTCGGGAAGAGAGGGCGAGCTAAATTTGTCTCCCAGGGGACAAGAAAATCTGCCTGTGCCGGGCGGGGGAGACTTTCTAGAGCATCATCTCGAGTGCAGAGCTCCCCGATTTACACCCGTCTGCTCCGTGTCTTTTCTGCGGAATCATGGCGAGACCCTGGGTGTTGCCAAGCCTGCTGCTGGTGCTGGAGAATAGCCACTGTAAGTTAGCCTGGGACAGGAGCAGGAACTGGGACAGAAGATGCGCGGGCGAGGGGAACGACGGTCGATTTGAAAGACCAAACAGTAATTCTTCTGCTTTCCCCTTCGGTTCACTAGCGAGGCGTTGTGGTCTGCACTGGAGTGGCTGGGGAAACAGGATCCCTGGGCTCTGTCGTCTCGGACCGGTTTCAGGAGGAGACCTTTCCCTTTTCTGTTCCTGTTTTTCCTCCCACTCTTCGCTTGTGCCTTTTAGAACGGAACCGCTATGGGACGCGGAGTAGCTCTTACTATGTCTGTGCAGCTCCTAACAGTGTGTTAGGCCTGGGAGCCCTAGATACCCTTAAAGGCTGATTTTAAAAGGCAACAAGTAAAAGAAGGTGGAAAAGTTGGTGGGAAGCTGGCATCTTGGGAACCTCCCAGACCGGCCGGTGAAAGTACAGCCAAGGTTACAAAACTTTACAGGTAACTGCTCTTGACGTTACACCGGCAGTGCACTGCCGGCAGCTTTCCCTGCGCTGGTGGCTGTGGCGGGCTGCGCTGCAGCGTGCCAGCGCAGCTTAGAGGGAACATTGGTCAGGAGTCCTGTGCAGTGGTAGGAGTGAGTCTGGGGAGCAAAGTAGGGCAGGGGTGGCAAAAGAGGACAAGGGCAGCCATGTGGGGAACAGCACAAGGGTGGCAAGAGAGGAGACGGGAAGGGAGAACAAGAGTGGCTTTGTAGGGCGGCAGGGGGAACCTGGGAGTGGGAAGGTAAGACAGGGGAGCATGGCCCAGCACCCACTTCCCCCGTCTCCACAGTGGCTCCCTGCCACCCAGGGCAAATCCTCACCTCACTGCTGCTCCCTTCCACCCCAGTGGGTCCCATCCTCCCCTCCCCCAGCCCCCTGCCACCTGTGATGGACCCTCACATCACTGCAGGGACTGGAACTAGGCCTCCAGCCTCCAGCTACACCCCCCACACAGCTGCCCACCCCCCCAGCTACACATACCCCCCACTTAACAACCCCAGCTACACACCCTCTGCTACACATCCACTCCCACCCACCTCTGCTACACACACACACCTGCCCCACACAAAATCCAGCAGCACCCCCCCCCCCGCAAAAGCTCTCACCTGGGCTGTTTACAGGCTGGCTGACACAAGCTGCTCCACCCTGCCAGTTGAGATTCACAGACTCCTAGCCTCCCCTAGCTCTCTGTTGGCTGGGCTTAAGGTAGAGCTAGGTTTAAGGTGGATCCACATGAATGGTGCATTTGGGCTGCTCCTGCTATTTTTAGGGGGACCCCTGGAACTCCTCATTCTAATGCCTTCCTCTATTTTTAGGGGGCCAGAATGCTGCCTGCCTAAAAATATGGGCCCCAGAACTGTGTTCCAGTGCCTTCCCCCTTACTTTAACCCCTGCCTATTCTAGCTCTGCACAGCCCAGATGGCTGGGCTGAGCAGGGAGGGAACTTTAACTCCGGGTCTTGGGCATGGTTGTGGTGCACTTTGGATGTTCCCACAGCGCACCACTGTGCCCCGGCACACTGGTTGGGAACCACTGACCTACAGACTCATTGTAACATACACCCAGACAATGTTCCCTCTAAGGGGAGAGAGCAGCTGAGCAACTCCTGTTGCTCGCTGCACTCTCCCCCCTCTCCAGGGCCCGCTGCGCAGCCCCTCCCCCCCTCCCACTCGCCCGCCCCCAGGCATCGCCCCCCCACGCCACTCCCGGCATTGCACCCCGGCCCCGGAATTGCCCCCCCACCCCGCTCCTGCTAGCCCCCCCCCCCACCGCTCCCGGCATCGCCCCCTGGCCCCGGCATCGCCCCTCCAACCCGCTCCCGGGATCGCCCCCGGCCCCGGCATTGCCCCCCCCGCTTGCGGCATCGCCCCCCCCACCCCGCTCCTACTAGCCCCTCCCCGCTCCCCACAGCACGCCCCCCTGCTCCCGCTCCCACTCCCACTCCCCCCCCCAGCCCCCACAGACTTAGCTCGGGACTGGACTGGAAGGGCAGGGCCCAGCCCTAACGCCTGAGCCAGAGAAGCTCTACGGAGCATGCCCAGAATTTCTGGGCATGCTCCGTTAGAGCTTCTCTGGGCGGGAGTTTTCAAAACTCCCTGCTCCACAGGAGCTCTAGGCAGGGACTCTGGCTGCCGGCAGCTTTCCCTGCGCTGGCGGCTGCGGCGCGCTGCGCTGCAGTGCGCCAGCACAGCTTAGAGGGAACACTGCACCCAGAAACCCCCACACTGAATGACACAGAGGCACAAACTGTCCCCTTTCACACACACTCAGAAAAACAGATACGGACACGCCCACCCCACCCCCCCTCACACACACACACACACACACACTTCATCCCAGAAGCCAACAGAGACACACGCACCCCAAGTAAATAATTTTTTATGAGACCAGCTTCCCTTGGGGAGCCAAGTTTCCCGGCTGCATGGAGCTGTGCAGTTGGAAAACGTCTCTCTCATCATCATCATAGGGCTATTTTAAGAGAGTACTTAGTCCTGCCCTGAGTGCAGGGGACTGACTTGGATGACCTCTAATGGTCCCTTCCAGTTTCTACGATTCTATGATCAGTCTGTCCAATAAGATGTCACACACCGCATCGCCTTGGCTCCCCAGTTCCCTTATACGAACAGGGCTCTAACTTTTTGGCTCCCTTCTAGATAGACTGACACACAGACCTCATCTCTCCCACACATGTCCCTGTATCGGACCTAGGGCTGTAGGATGTTCAGCCCTGACTTTCCCTGCAGGCCCTAAGAGACATAACCTCCAGGAAATTTCTTCTGCTGATTGCATCATCGCCAGTTACACCATGCCTTAATAGTGAGTGCTCCCCACACACAAACGCATGCGCAAGCACGATTTAAGAACTTGCTGTTGCTCTCACACGGTAAATTATTAGCAAAAGGCGACATTTAAGCCAACCCCATCTGTGTGTGTTTATCATTTAATCTCCCGCTGGCAGCAAAGCTGGCGCGATTTGCAAGGCAAGCGTATGTTTCCCGAAGACTTTCCTGTCTGTCTCACCCACCCTAATGGGAGACGCAGCCCAAGGGCCGATCTTCTCCGCGGCCTTCTTTGGCCTTTGCCGCCCTGCTGTCACCTGGTGCCCGAGGACGAGCCGGGGTCACAGACAAAACTGCTGCCTTCGCGGCAGTTACCAGCGCAGAGCGGAGCAGCCATTGGTCCAGCATCTCCCAGACAGCTGCCTGCAGTTCACGGTCTGAAGAGCACGGACGGCTCTGAGCGGGGAGATTCCATCACCGTGTCCTTGGAGAACAAGGACCAGCCCAGGTCTCCCTGCTTCACGGGCAGCCAGCCTGGGCACCCAGCCAGGAACTGTGATGTCTTGAGGCCTGGTTCTTTCAGCTGAACGGTAACCCAAGGCAGCCTCGCCCTCTCAGCACAGGGAGCTGAAGTCCTGAGGGCCCTTCTAGCCCTGCATTGTTATGGCTTTGTGATATTTTGAAGATAATTTGTGTTTGCCTGAAGTACTAGGCCCAATGCATAGGTAAATGGATGAAATTTAATGGGGTGTGAGGTAGCTATGCACAAGGTCAGACTAAGTCCCTTGTTGACTGAAGCTCTATGAATGATAACACTGTCCAATTGATTTTTAATGGGACTTGTGGGTCTGAATCCTCTAGGTAATTTGAGACATCGCTCCCTAAATGTTTGCACTGTATGATGAAGTAAGAAAACCTCTTGGGCTACTGTGGTTCTTCTTTTCTGTTCCTGTTCTTTGGTGATGGTATTCTGGTGATGGGACACAGGGGTGTGATAACCATAGGTACCACTAGGGGGGAAGAGGCCTTAGTGTGACCTTACCTGGACCCTCAGGGGGTGACAGGTTGTGGCCGGTTTAGACTAGGGGCAGGACAGCTGGATATAGAGGAGAACAAAGGAGGAGGGGGAGGAAGGAAGATGGAGGTTGGAGGGGCAGGACCTCTGGGGATCCTCCTGGGGGTTTACTGTGAGCCCTCCTGGTTGATTTGAGAGCTAACTGTCCTAGCTGCTGTGCAAAGTGGATTTCTAATAAACCCTCTGACTTCTACACTGTCTGAGTGTCACTGCTGATTGGGAAGGCTGGGACGCTCGTGGAGGGAGGACCCCCCCCCCCAAGGGAGACCAGACAGAGCAAGGGTCGGACCTCTGACCCTGGATTTGGGAGCTGGCTACAGGTAGTGTGGAGACCCGCGTGCTGAACAGGAGATGGCTCCACCATAGCAGAGTCCTGGTGGGCTGTGAACAGAGTGGCTCCAAGAGGCTTTTCTGGGTTCCCCGTAACACACTGATAAATGAGAGGTATAATTTCTTTGTGGTGTTACTTGGAGGATCTGGACACGTAATTCTGGAGGAGGTCAATGGGAGTTGGGCACCTAACTCTTTTTCAAAAACAACTAAATGTTCCTTCACCCGTTTCTACGATTGACCACATGGCTGGTGGTGGTGGGGGGAGGGTTACATCTTTTACAAAGTGAACCGCTTTCAGGGCGGGCGTTAGACAGGGCCCGGGTTCCTGAAATGGGAGAGAAGGGGCTAATTCCTTCTGTCCATTCTGTTCCGCAGTTCCCCCCTGTGCAACATTGCATTTGACTTGTCCCATCTTTGTCATTCCCAGGGGTCGGCGGGCAGCTCTCGGTGGGGCAGAGCCCCGAGCGGCTGAGGGTCTCCAAGGGGCAGGACGTCACCATGAGCTGCAATTACTCCAGCCCTATCACCAGTTTACACTGGTACCGGCAGGCGCCAGGGGAAAGGCCCGTCCTCCTGCTGATGCTGTTCGTCAAAGGGAGCGAGACCCACGAACCGAATTTCCGTGGCGACCTTGACCCAGCGCAGAAGTGGAGCTCCCCGAACATCAGCGGCTGCGAGCTGGGGAACGCCGCCTGCTACTTCTGCGCCGTGACAGCACAGTGACATGAGGGCGTGCGCAGCCCGCACAATAACTGCGCAGCCGGGCTGGGGGGGGTGACACAGGAGGGGAGCTGGGGATTTGGCGGTCTGGGTCAGTGTCTGACACTGCCGCGGACAGGAATTTATACCTCTGGGGAGGGAGTGGTGTAGTGGCTGAGGGACCCAGAAGTCTGGAACTCCAACCAGCCTTGCCCCCATGGGCCTTGCTGGACAGCAAACAAACCCAGGGCACACTCACGGGCCCCAGCTGAAACTGGAATTCACATGAAATACTTTGAAGTATGAAAGTTTCACATGACTGGAGATTTTGGAAACATGGACCTGTGATGCTTCTGAGAGAAAATATGCTCCCTTGGGCACTGCCAGCTAATGACTAGAATTGAAGTTATTGTCAGTTTCTAGTTACCAACTTCCTAGGCACAAGGGTAGTCTGGCCATGTGAACTACCATGGATTTATCCTGGTCTAGAGTGTTTAGCCTCTGCACCATTCCCCTACCACACAGAGTCCCCATACTCCTCTCCATGTCATGTTGTGATACAACAACTCTTTCATCCCCATCTGCATTAAAACTGTAAAATGAGCAATCATTCACTTCCAGTCTTCCCTACAAATGAGCCAAGGTGCTGGCAATTTGTTCTTAAAAGGTCACAAACCATGTTAGGAGGACATATAAAAATTCTCCTCCTGTCAGACAAGGCATATTATTCCTCATTTCCTCCAGGTTTCTATTGCTGAATATCAGGAGTCATGGCGCTCAGAAAATAGGAGTGGGAGAGAGAGGTGGTGGATCAGACTGTCCCTGGGACTTCCAGAGAACTTGCTTAGGTTCTCCATGTACAGGAGAAGTGGATGGCAGCTGGGTGCCCAGTAGAGAGAGATGATAGCCTGCTGACCCACACTGAAGACACCTACTGCTGTGTTTCTCAAGCTTTTAAAATAGATCCCATGCCTCCCCTGAACTTTGCTGTAATCCTTGCCCCTCACATTGAGTGGCAACATGAGATTGTGGAGGAAGGGAGCGGAGGGGTAGCAGCACAACTGCTCCAATTTGCCATGCTGGGCTGGGCATGCCACAGGGCAGGAAATTTAAAAAAGGCTCTGGACCTCTCCCACCTTCCAGGTGTATGCAACTCACATAAGGGAAGTTGGGGAACTCATGGGGCAAGCAGGAAGGCTGGCTGGGGCTGCCAGTGTGGAGCTGTGAGCAGGGTCACTCCAAACTGGCAGAACCAGCCAGCCAGCCAGGCTGCCTGCCTTCTGCCTCCTTTGCAAATAGCCAAAGAGAAGACAATAGAATGAACTGACAACAAGGCACAGAAGGCTACTGAACTGTTCCTTCACCCTGCCCTTAGCTCCTGCCAGACTCCCAATCTTCCTGGGGAAATACAGCAGAGGACTTAGCAGCAAAAACTGAGTAAGCCCCCTCTTACAGGAAAACCAAAGTCCAAAACGAAAATACAGCATTATTGGGACTACAGTATCCAATGCAAGACAGAGAACATTACAAGAATTCACAGTAAAGTACTGCAAGAAGATAAAGTAAAACAAGCAAGGAGTCCAGTGCCCCTTTCCAAGACTAACAAATTTATTTATCGCTAGAGCTTTTGTGGGTGAGATCCCACTTTGTTGGACACTTGAAAATGGTTTCCAAAATGGTTTTGCTCATGTCATAAAAGTGTTACTTTTTAAAAGTGCCACAGGACTCCTTGCTATCTTTATGGAACTAGACTAACATGGCTACCCCTCTGGAACTTCTCCGTAAGAGGAAGGTTAACTTTGTGGCTTGCTTCCTAGTAGGTGTACTTATGCTGAGCACAATTCATAGGAGGGCAAAACTGAAGAGCACAATAACTAAACAGTATTTCCAGTCTGAAGAGTGGTCATGTAACAATGGCACTCACTCAAAGGGGTCTGCTTTTGCAGGGTATTCATTTTCTTTACTGGCAAAAGTAAGTTTTATTGTCTGTATTCCTGTTTGCCCTGCCAAGATGACTCCAATTGGATAGAAGGTGTTGGGTTCTTTTCTCTCTTGGTCATCACTGACAGAAATATTCATTACATACATTCTCTATGCAACTGAATGCAGTGGGACTGTTTACTTGTTTAAAGCCCCCTAGTTGCTTTCCCCCTCCCCCCCAAGCTCCAAAATGCTTCTGACCCCATAATTTCTCCTTCCCAACACCTCACTTGGCTCCCAATACAACCCTGTGCCCCTGGGCTATTCTGCCTTGTTGCTCACCACACACTTGTCTACTTTCAGGTCTGAGAAGAAGTGGCAGTGGGGTTGCAAAGGGAAAATAAGTTATTTGTTATCTGAGCAAATTTGATACTAGAGAGGATGCTCAAGACGCACCGGTTTAAACCCAGAATGCCCTTTCTGAAGTTAACTTCAGGTGTTTTGTAACCAAAATTGTATAAACTGGCAAAGTATTTGACTTCCGGTTGGGAGGTGGTTACAAGAGACAGTCTTCGCATTTGAAACGTTTACCTTAAGGATACATAACAACAAGCATTATTCCACTGTGGCTTTTTCAGCACAGGCCCAAAACTGAAGCACATAAATTATGCAGAGATGTCAACTCTTGCAAATTTGTCATGAGTGACATTATTGGTAGGTAAAGACTCACTCAGGATCTCCCAATAGAACTCTTGAATCTCAGGATTTTTTTTCCCCAGCCCCAGCCTGCTAATGTTAGCTCAGTCTTCTGAAGTCACAATGTAGGGACAGAGATAAAATTAATAGAATTTACCTTTAAAGTATCCGTCAGGCAACACTGGGTATCTGTTCTTAAATTTCATAACTAAAATAACTCAGCTTAAGAGACATAATCAATATTCAACAAAGCTGCATATTGTAAATGCAGAACTCATTTTATATACTTGATGAAACTTCTTTTAGGTGTAACACTGTGTAATTTCATTTAAATGCGTGAAAAAGTTGTGTGAATAAAGGGTCTGTGTGATGGGATCATTTGGCACCAGCCTGTACTGATGAAATTCAAGGACGACCTTAATGGCTGAACAATTCAAACTAATCCCTGAAAAGCAAGAAGAATCATCCACCCCAGAAAGAAAGAAAGAAAATATAAGATCAGTCATGTCTGCAAATGACTGGTGATCAATGATGATCACACAGGAGCCTTAAGGTAGCAAGACACAGCAAGTCCCATACACTTACACAGGGTTACCACATACCAAAACACAAAAAAGAGGACAGGGAACTACAAAAAGGAGGAAATTGGAGGGCACATGGAGAATTAATGAGTATTAATATAATTATTATTACCATATTCTATCATGGAAAAAGGGTAATGATTAATGAATGCAGCAGTAAAACTGAGCAAAGTCATGTGTTTTTTTTTTAAATTTAAAAAATTACCAAAATGTTTTTTTACTGAAAACTGGATTTTTTCTGTATATGAAAGTTTCTGATGACCCTTCCATTAATGTTCATGAGACGTTAAAAAACTAAATTTTCAAATATAAACTTGAAAAGCACCTAAAAAGTAAAACAAACAAACAAACAAACAAAAAAAAAAACAGTTAACTTGCCTCCTCCTTTTTTATTTTCCACAGCAGCCCATTTTACAATTAAAAAAAAAATTGTTCTAAATTGTTTCTATCCAGTTCAAGTGTGCCCCTTTATTTGTTTTACTTAATTGGTCCCTGTTAGTAATTTTATTCACAGTATACTTTATTTTCCTTCATTTTTATTAGTGTTTGCTATATTCCCCCCCTCCCCAATTTAGCCCTTTTGTAGGGTGTAACAGGTCAAAAATCAAAGCGCCGAACCCAGGACCATGAAATCATGAGTCTGCTTTTCTACCAATTCACAGAGGCCGCTGTTGCAAAATCTCCTGGGAATAAGGGAAACTGTGTGCTCCACCTGCCCTTGATTTTTCTACAGGCTGTTCTTGGTTTCCCATGTATGCAGCAGACTGAACCTCAGGGTCATGGATTCAAGCCCTGTGTTGGATTTTTTTTTAAACATTCTACTCATCAAAAGTAAAAAGCCAGACAAAATCACCTATTTTTAGAATGCCTGGAGGATGGAGGACATGAAGGTAAAAAGGAGGACATGTCCTCCTTTTGCCGGACGTCTGGTAACCCTACACTTACATGAGAGTCAGCAAGTATAGAAGATGAAAAATTTGGGTCTCATTCTGCAGCTGTCATCTTGGCGCACCAGATTCATGACCTACAGAGGCCTGGCTCCCTCCTTGTGACCAGCCTAGTTGGCCACTGGGCTGGTTCAAGCAACACATGAAAGGACTGATAATTATAGCACACTAACTTCCAGAATTTCATGGGTATCAATGTATGTGCCTTGTTTTTGCTATTTTACATTTACAAATAAATGTGGCATATTGTCTTGCCCCTGAAAAGATCCTGCTAGTCTTTTCTTTTTAAGTATAAAACTCCATTTCCTCCAGTCACCCTCTCTGTTTAATGTAAAACAATCCAAACAACACACAAGTAGTGGCATTACTGGCGCTGGGCACCCTGGGGCACGTGCCCTGGGTCCCAACACCAGTGCCCCGGATTTCCGGCCCATTCGGCCCGGGGATCCAGGGCCCAATCTTTGGTGGGCAGCAGCCGCAGTGGCCGCGTCTATGGCCAGGGATCTGGGGCCTAGCTGGCCACCTGGCAGGCCCCGCCCCCTGGCCAGGGATAGGGCCAGGGGGAGGCCGCGCTGCCACCAGCATCTAGGCCGTGGTGCGGTGCAGCGCGGCCCAGCCCGGCCAGAAGCAGCTGCTGAAGACCGGGCCCACGGCTGCAGCCCTGGATCCCAGGCCAGGGACGGGGCCGGCACAGCCACAGCCGCCAATGGCCAAGCCCCAGATCCTCATCGGGGGACGGAGCCACTGCAGCCGCCAGCGGCCGGCTGGGCCACAGATCCCCAGCCGGGGATCCGGGGCTGTGGCCGCGGGCTTGGCCTCCAGCAGCCGCTTCAGGCCAGGCTGGGCCAGGCTGCACCGTGCCGCACCATGGCCTAGCTGCCGGCAGCAGCGCGGCCGCCCCCTGGCCCTATCCCGGGCCGGGGGGGTGGGGCCTGCCTTCTGGGGGTGGGGGCTGGGCCCGTGCCTCAGGTCCCTCCCCGCCCCAGCGATGCCCCTGCACACAAGCAAACAACAATTTCAAGCACAGAATAAATACTGGGTGCAGCACACTGTAGTGTTCAGCAGAAATCAGCTTTATAAATAATATCACTACAGATGAGGCTACACCCTGTCAAAGGTTTGCTATTCCAGTGACTCTTAACAGAATTATGAAAGATATTTGCAAAGCCTTTGCATTTTTCAGCATTTGCACATCCCCAATCAGCGGCAATTTAATAATTCCAGCATACAAGTATAGATCTCCTCACAGTGCCTTGGACTTAAACTTTTTTGAATAGCCTGGGTTACACAGCTTAAGCAGTACTTAATTAGCAGTACCACAACATAACCAGAAATCAGGGCTCCTATTATGATTAAAACCCCATAAAATATTTTGGGTTCAAAAGCTACAAACCAGGTCCATAAGCCCCCAGTTTCTTTTGGTGTAGAGTACTAGCAGCTTTTGAATCTTGCTGAAGGCCAAAGATACTTAATCATTATCACCTGGGATGTAAGTGCAACATTCTTTGCCAATCATAAAATCTAAAGCCATTCGGTTTTGGAAAGTTATTTGACAAAGCTGTTTTACTTCTTAATTAATGGCACTTAAGGCTGTGATTGTTTCATCTGCTACTTTTTTTTAGGATTTGAGAAACATGCCTAATTTCTTGAATGGCTATACTGACCCCGTAGAGGGGAAAGGCAATTCCAAAAAAATTTTTTTGTGTCTCAGTGCTTGCTCATTTAGAGCGGGTTTGGAACAAGGAACTCAGAGATTTGAAAGTATGTTGAATGGCAGGATTCAGATAAGCAGGATAACAAGCACCATTCCAGTTAACTGGCCAATGTTTATATGCCTTATTTTCACAGACCCAATATTGGCCTACAAGGGCAGTAACACCATGCTCGCAATAAATAATATGACTTGTTGTGGCAGAATACCAACCCTTTAGCCACCAAGAGGGTCATGATTTACAATCATTATAATTACTTGAGAGCAATTAAGGAAGTGTCCAAGTGATGGCTGTCCTGTTTTATTACAGGTATAATATACCCTTGCTGAGGGCATGGAGTACTTAGGACTCTCCTGTATTTCGACACATTCCTCTCTCTATCTCTGTCTCTCTCTCTCTATTTATGTGACAATTTTCTTACAGGGGCTCCACCAGCCCATATCATTTGCTGTTCCTGAGGCCCATATTAGAGGGATTCCCCCCTTGGGCAGGGGTGGGGAAGTGGGAGCACACCCAGCAGGTTTTTTACATTTAAATCCTCTTAATTTAAGTTTACATTGAGGATTATAACATACCAGAAACTATACTGTAAAACACTATAGCAAAATTGAAGTGGGTACCTTGAAAATTTTTAGAAGCCAGAAATATACACAAATATAAATTACAGGTAACAATGACAACATCTTGATCCCATGGAGCCCTACAGACTTGCTGGGACCTTATCAAGGAGTCTCTACGTTATTTTTTCTTTGCAGATTGTAAGAATGTGGTAATGGCAAATCCTCTTCGCTCTGGCTTGGCAAATCTTCTTGAACAACAGGGGGGAGGTTACTAGCACATGCACCCTGTATTTTCAATTATTTTTCTGGGGGTGTAGATTTCTTACAGTGTGAAGCATGGATCCACGTAGGCAGTCCCTGGCACTTGTCTGCTGTATTGGTGATTAACAAAACCTGAAATGAAGCTTTCCACTATGGCTCCAGTGCAGTCTTGTGCTGAAAGATCTTTACATAAACCCAGCCACTGGGTTGGAGGCTATGACATACTTCCACTCATACTTGAGATTAAGTATCCTTTACCTCAATTTTTTTTTCCTTCACCTTTGCTGCTGATTGGGGATGATAAGGACAGTGCAAATGCTGAAAAATGCATAGGGCTTTGCAAATGTCCTTTATAATTTTGTTAAGAGTGAAATGAATTCTTCTGGAAGCTTTTTGCTGACAGTAACAGTATTAGCCTTAACGCAAGGACAGATTTCTGTTCATCCTGAAAAGGCACATACAATTAATACAAATTCATAAGAAGCATACTTTGGCATTTGTATGAAATCAATCTGAAGATTTACAAAAGGTCCCCTTTTTGTCTTCACAGGTTTGCTAATATTATGGGCTTGACGAATTGGACAGACATAACAATACTGATCCTATGAAATGGGTTACTTTTAAGTACTTTGTGTACTAAACAGGCAACATATCCAGCCACAAGCCTGCCTTGTAAATTTCGTTGACAAGACTCATCTTCATATAAAACAAAGTCAGAATTTGGTAAAGGAGTGTCTTTAAAATCTACTTGAGGCATTGTTAACTGGGTGGTGACAGACAAGCAATTATGAGGTTCCCCATCCAGGAGAATTGGGGATAAAAAAGTGGGATTTAAAACAGAACAGCAAGTGAGAATAGTATTGTTCACAGACAACAAAAAATTCATATCTGATTAACCTAGCCTAAAAAAAAATGCTGTGTTTAGATTATAAAAGGACAGCTGCAACAGAGTATGGAAAAGCAACCTTGAGTGGATTTTCCAAAACAAAATTTTTAGCGGCTTTAACTATTAATGCAGTTACTGCTACAAATTTTAAGCAAGGAGGAAAAGCAGCAGCCACAGAATCTAAGGCAGTCCTATGATATGCCAAAGGTTGATGTTTATCCCCATATTTCTGATTAAAAACACCCAAGGCAATTTTTATAAGCATAATAACTGCAATTTTTCCTGGAGGCTTTATGACCCTAAAAGTAGAGCACCTTGCTCCTGTGTCAATTAAAACTGTAGTTGGGGTACCATCAACAAAACATGACACAAAAGGTCCTTTTTGATTTACAGGTAAAGGAAGTGTATTAATAAAGTCACTTTTCCCCAGGCTAGGTCCTCATGAGAAGGAAATTGAGGATTTATGGGTTGGGGCATGGGTGGTGAAGGCATTATTACAAAGTCAAGTGTCCCTTCCCGCTGGCCAGGCCAGTAAGGACGCTTTGCCTTTCAGTGGCCTAATTGTCCACAATAGTGGCATGTGAAATTTTCCGGAATGCCGGAATCTCCTGTGCCCCATACCACATCCCCCTAGCAATCAGGGACTCCTTTCATGGCTGCAGATGACCCTGAGAAAGTCTCCAAGCCACCTATACCATTTTAGGACAAGACAGGGTGATCTAGCCTGCATTTTCTTCACACACTCAGGCTCAAGACTCAAACAGCTTACAGAAACAAATAAAAAAGTACATCACAGCCAAGCCTTGCAAAACAGCAAAGTGCCTTATATCAGGCCCTAGACAGTTCCCACAGGAGACTGACTCCAGCTTGTGCTTTGAGCATGGAGCCCACCAGCATTAGTTCACGGTCGGGTCACTCACAGGGGTGGGTGCAAATGCCATGCTACCTTTCCGTCACCAAATTTTCCTCTTTAGCCCTACATTACACCCCTGGTGCTTACAGTTTGCCTGATGAGCAAAAATGACCCGATTAGCAAAGCATTCCTACAATTAACAAACGGACATTCAGCAGGATGGCTTATACCATTTAGTGTTCACACCCGCTACCCCTCTTGGAGGCTGAGCAAACTATTTCGGGGACTTTGGGGAGTTAGTGGCCACAATCAGCACTGCAAAATTTAGCTAACCTACCATCTGCAGCTTATTTTACAAAACCCAACCAAAATTATACAAATATCAATATTTACGTTAATCACATTAAATTGTAGTCCTGAAATAACCAGATTGCATGATCTGTACCTGTTGAGGGGCCACTTCAGGTAGTCCCTTAGCTTCATTTGTAACTAAGGGGTCGAATGTCCTTTGCGGGATGATCCCCTGGCTCAGCTTTTTTCTTTTTCCACCTCTTCACCATTATTGCTGGAATCCCACACATTTCCATAACACATTTCAGGGTCCCCATCTGTTGCTATCAGGGCCCGAGCCTTCACTTGGGACATGGTGGGGTGGTGGTTCTGTGGAGGGCAGCAAGGGTGGATTATTACTGCCACCTCCTCTTTCCTGCTGGCTTTCTGCTGGACAGCTTCCAAGGACATAGCCAGCAAGGAGGTTTTTTTTTTGTTTTTTTTTTTTTTTTCCAAAAGAGCTCTGATAACAGCCTTTTTCAGCTTTTTAACCTCAGTTGTTAACCCTTTTTACCACATCATTACTGTTACAGGCCTCAGGGTCTCAATTTCCATGGTGCAGGGCACTCACCTTTGCCAAGAAAATGGGAACTTGGGCTTACTGCTTAAGTTGGGGATATAATGGCACTTGAGGTGCACTGGGCTCATTTAACAAATTTGACTGGTCAGTAGTATTTTGGGATGTTAATTCTTTTAAACTGAGTTTTCAGCTTGTCCTGGGAGTCCTTTAGACTCCTGACAACTGACTTCTGGCACCTTTTAGACATTTTTTTATACGAATTAAAATACATATTTCATTGTTTTGTAGGGTCCTGCCCCCTAGCCCCATATTCTCAGATTACTCACTTCACAATTACAGCACACATTTCCCACGGGAGCACGAACCGCAGCAGCCCCCCTTGCATTCAAGACACCACCGATCACAGCTGTGATGCTCACAGTGGGCTTGGTGTGGCTGGGGCAATGAACGACCAGCTCTGCTCAGCAGAAGGCAATACAAATGAAACACAGTCAGGCATTCATTTCACATGCACATATTCCGTACCCAACCAAGAACTAAAACACAGAAATTGGATACTTTTCAGACAGGGAGCCCTGCTCCTACCAGAGTCCAAGGACTAAAACACAGAAATTAGGTACCTCTTAAACCGGGAGCCCTGCTCTGACCAGAGTCCACTAAAACCCAAAAACTAGGTACCCCTCTTCCAGACTGGGAGCCCAAATATGTTCCTGAAGGACCCTTTCCCAGAGCTGTTGATAATTGCACACAGACAAATATGTCTGGTATGCAGACTCACAGATGCTTCCAAGCCTCTCCCTGTCCAGCTACCAAGGAGTCCATCTGCGAATAAAGGGTCGCAAGTGGACGTACCTTCCTAGATACTGTCGATGGGTGGCAGGGAGCAAAGCAGCTGGGCTATGCACCAGGTAGTTGCCATCCAAGTTCCTGGGTTTCAGCACCAAAACTGTCAAAGAAAAAACAGTTGAACCCAACCTGAGTGCAGTATCACAGCTAAACAGTTTATTACAGATAAGTAAAAGAAAACACTGGTGGGGGAGCAGTAGGTGCTGGTCCCTGCCCCTGTGATGTATTACAGAAACTTTTATAGCTTGTCAGCGACATTAACATATATGCATATACATAAGGTAACAGTAATAAGATCTAACATTTTTTTATTAGTACAGGCTAATATTATTCCATAAAAGGGACCCAGATCCGGGGGAGGAGAATCTCACATAACATTGCTGATAATGTCAGGATTGAGACAGCTTACACTGGTAGGATAAGACAGCATGACATGTTTCAAGGATGTTTGGGGTTTGGAGCAAAGGGGGGGTATAGAGAGGCACCAGTTAATAACCCTCAGGCTTGCACTTTAGCACAGCATTCTTTCACAACCCCAGTCCACCTGCTGCCACAGCCTTATGACCAAGGCAGCAAGGCAAGGGCAAGAGACCCCATAGTTGAGTCAGACTGGCCCCACCACTGCGGAAGATCCTGTAGTCAGGCCAGGTAGCTCTATCAAATAGGTGTGGAGTAAGGGGAGGAGACCCCAGGCCAGGCAGGCCCCAACACCTGGGCATGGGGCAAGGGCAGAAAAGCCTGGCCAGGCCAGGCTGTCTCTACTGTCAGGGCATGGGGTGAGGGTGGGAGTCCCAGGGTCGGCTTCCCAGACCCATCCTCTGGGCCGTTGCGGGGGATCCCTGGCCAGGGCTGCTTCACAGCAACCTGGCCACCAAACCAACCCCCAGAACCCCAAGGCTGAGGAACAATCCCTGGCTAACCTGCCCTCTGCTGCCCTGAACCTAGCCTGGACAGAGGCTGGGGAACATCTCAGCTCATCCTAGGGCTAAGTGTGGGGTGACTCCATATAAAGGCCACCTGTACTGGGGCCCATAGGCGATGAAAGGACCCCTCCTGAAGTCCATGAGGTGACACCCCCAGAAGTAGCTGGGACCTGGAGAACAGCGGTGCACACCTTTGGTTCCTGGAGGCCCAGAGGCAACCCCCCGCCAGTCTCACCTGGGGCCCAGAGACCCAGTGGCAACCTTCCCTATAACACCTGGGGCCCAGGAGGCCTAGTGGCAGCCTCCACCTCAGTCCCACCTCTCCCAGTTTGCCAGCAGGCTCTTACTGTGCCTGAGCCTGACTGGGGCTCAAGAAAGATTCGGGGCCCTGCCAGGGACATTTGGGTCATGGACGCTGTGTGCCCAGAAACAGTGACAACCCTGCTTGCCACTCCCTGTGTATTTATCCCCATGCACAGTACCTTGCTGTGTGGGGATCTGTCCTTACCTCCTCAGATTTCCTCTCTTTCCTCACAAAGTTCTGTACTCCTTAAAAAAAAAAAAAAAAAAAGGAGTTATATGTCACTTAAAAACTAACAGATTTATTGTTTGCATGAGCTTTTATGGGAGAAAATCCCACTTCATCAGAAGCTTTGAGGATGAGCCAACTTACAGAATAGAATGAAAATAAATGCAAAGGAGTGTGTGACGGAGACCCCAGACAAGCCTCTTGGATCCCCTCTGTCCATAGCCAGTCAGGACTCTGCCACGGTGGAGTCTTCTCCCATCCAGCACCCAGGTCTCCACGCACCATGCAGCCAGCTCCCAACTCCAGGATCAGAGGGTCCGATCCTTGCTCTATCTGGTCTCCCTTGGAGGGGGATTCCTCCCTCCAGGAGGGACCCAGCCATCCCAATCAGCAGCGACTCTCAGCCAGTGTGGCAATCAGAGGGTTTATTAGCAAACCAGTTCATACAGAAGCAAGGACAGTTGGTATCAGCATCATCAGAACAACCAGAAGTGAAACCCCCAGGGGATTAGGGCTACACCCCAGGGCAGGGTCCTGTCTCTTGGACCCTCCATTTCCCTACTACCCTCCTTCCCCGTTGTCCTTTGTTCCCCTGCTCGCTCTGCCCACCTCTCCAACCCCTGGTCCAACCAGCTGAATCAAGTATGACCAGCGGGGGGGGGGGTGTACCAGGTACAGGCTCCCTAAACACTACCCCTCTGTCCCCTAGTGGTTCTACCTCATATCACCACCTGTGTTCCATCACCTGAATAGAAAAGAAAGAGGATCAACACCCGTGTCTTCCCTTATTAACCTAGCGGAAGGTTCCCACTTCTCCACAGAGTGTAAAACATAGGATGAGATCATACAGTAACAGCAAATCAGAGCAGTTGTTAGGTTCAAACCCTGGGAAGGGTGAAACCAAATTACCTTTTGTAATGGGAAAAGAAACCATAGTTTCGATTTGATCCTGCTTTCAAACATAACAAAAGGTATTTTGGTTTCACCCTTCCCATTGTTTGAACCTAACAGCTGCTCTGATTTGTTGTTACTGTGTGACCTGATCCTATGTTTTATACTCCCTTTCATTTATTTTCATTTCATTCTGTAAATTTACCCATCTCCGAAGTGTCTGATGAAGTGGGATTTTCTCCCATGAAAGCTCATGCGAAAAATAAATCTGTTAGTCTTGAAGTGCCACACAACTCCCTTTTTTTTTTTCTGGACTAGACTAACACGGCTGCCCCTTTGGAAATTGACTTTCCTCCTTAACTCTGCCTGGCCCTCTGGAGACTGGCTTTTACCAAGAAGCTTCCCTACCCAGGAGAAATGTACCTCTCAGTTACAGTTTATACTTTACAGCAAGGGTCTCAATCTCAAATCCCAGGAGGGCCACATGGGGACTAGTATGGTAGCTCAGGGACCACACCACTGAAACCTTTTTGTACGACAGCATTGCAAATATTGATGGCGATAGTGTCATTGTCGGCTGCAAAAAATAAGTTTAGGGGCCTCATGCGGCCCTCAGACTGCGAGTTTGAGACCCCTGCTTTATCCCGTTTTGGTGGAAAAAGACACTATGGGGCTGGCACTTATTTTGATAGGTACTGAACACACAATGGCACAGAGAAAGATGGCGGCAGAGGCATGAAAGGGGGGAATCAGTTTCAGAGCATCCTAGGGGAATTGGGTGCTCACTTATTATCAGGTGTCAGTGTCTAACACCCTTGGGTTCATTGGCTTCTTTGAAGAAAGGGTTAGATTTCCATTAGGGTTTCCCCTAAATTCCTGAAGGCCAGGAATCACCCAGCTGAAAGGATTTTCTGTCACCTAAGAAGTCTCCCAGAAGATGTGCTTGCCAGAGTGTGGATTTGGCCACAACAGATCAGTGTTTGCTGGTCACAAAGGATGTGCACAGAGACAGGCAGCTGCAACTGGAGAGAAGGTGCTGGGCTTCACCTGGCCAGGAGCAGGACAACAGAATAAAGGCTCTGATTCAGCCAGTGGAGGAGATACCTGACAGACTCATTCATTCTAAGTTCAGAAGGTACCAATATGATCATCTAGTTTGACTTCCTGCACATTCTCCTGACTTTGTCCCCATTTGCTTGACTGAGGCTGGCTCCAAAAGTTTTATCTCAACACTTGCCCTTTCTCTTCCCCTCAGGGAGCAGTTGTGGGAAGGTGGCTACTTAAGTTAAGAGTTACTGTAAACAAAAGCTGCCTGTCTGAATTCCCTTTCCCCTTCCCTGACCAGCTGGAGCTGCTCCCTGGCCACAGGGTAGTCCTACAGCTTTAAGAAGCTCCCTGCTTCCTTACTCCAGCTGGCTGTGTGGGATCCCCCAAAAGCACGGGGCCCCCCAAAATGCGGGCCTATGGCAGTTGCCCCTTTTGCCCCCCATTAAGGATGACCCTGTTTGTGTAAGAGGAAAATATCATGACACAGCCCAGGCCTCCAAGCCAGCCTCAGTCTCTGAGTGCAGTTTTCCAGCCAGTTGAGAAGTTTCTTTATAATAAGTTTGACAAGGTGATATTTATACTGACTTTCTCATAAACAAATGTGACAATATAAGAAGACTTAAAGTTGAGGTATAGCATATCTACTGCTTTCCCCTCAGCCATACAACTCATTACATTTCAAAGAAAGCTACTATATTTCCTTGATATGATTTCTTCTTGATAAACCCATGTTGACTGTTACATATTTTCTTCTAGGAGGTAACAAATTGATTGATTATTTCCTCCATTATCTGTCCAGTTGCTGAAGTTATGTTGGTTGGTCTATAATTCCCCAGCTCTTCCATATTCTCTGTCTCGCTTTTTTTTTTTTTTTTAAATAAATAGACACTTGTGATGAAGCAGGAAACCTCTCTTGGGCTTCCTTGGGATGCCCTGGGTGTTACCGCAATTCCTCTTCTTTTCTGTTCCTGTGTTCTGGTGATGGGACCCAGACATGATTATTATAAGGACCACTAGAGGGTGGAGAGGCTTTTAGGCAGACCTTAGCTGGACCCTCCCCTTCCCAAAGAAATCTGATAGCCAACCGTTCTAGCTCCTCTTCAAAGCATCTGATGAAGTGGGATATTCTCCCATGAAAGCTCATGCGATAAATAAATCTGTTAGTCTTTAAGTGCCACAAGACTCCTTGATTTTTTTGCTTCACTAGAGTAACATGGCTGCCCCTTTAGAACATTCTAGCTGTGTGAATATGATTGCTAATAAACCCATTGAGGACTACATTGGCTGAGAGTCACCCCTGACTGGGGCTTCCCACAGGGAGGACCCAATAAGGGAGTCCAGATGGAGCAGGGGTGGCCCCTCTGAGGCTGGATTTGGGAACTGGCTACATGGTCGCATGGAGACCTGGGCTGGACTGAAGAAAACTCCACTGTAGCAGAGTTCATCTCAACTGTGAGCAGAGCAGACCTCTGGAGTGATTTCTGAGTGGCTGCGTCACAACGCTATATTTGCCTTTCTGCAGTCTTCTGGTATAGCTCCCTTCTCCACAAGGTCATAAACATAAACTGTTCCTCTCCTCAGATCTCTTCAGGGAGTTACTTAGTTTATGATCTACTTCATCAGGTCCAGCCAATATGAAAAAAAAAAATCTAAGTAATTCTTAGCTTGTTCTTTCCCCATTTTGACTTCAGATACCACCTCATTTACATTGATGATCATAAAAAATATTAAAAAATATATAGCATATAAATATAAATATATAGCAAAAATATAATAACATAAAATATTATCACTGTTGATTTTGTGTGTGTGTGTGTGTGTGTGTATGTGTGCGAGGTTTGTTTTGTTATGTGCACAGGTTTCACAACCTGTGTGTATGGGCACATGAGCACAGCTTAGAGCAGTGGCTCTGAAACTTTTTTCTGCCGTGGCACACCTTGATACCTTCAATTTCTTTGAGGCACACCACCATTAAAAACTGATGAATATTCAAATTAATTTAAATTGCTTATGAATATTCATGAACCATGGCACAGGGTTTTGGAAATGCTCCTATGTGGAGTAATAGGGGTAGCAGAGCAGGGGTGGCAAAACAGGGGAGGTCAGGAGTCATGTGCAGTGGCAGGAGTGATTGTGGAGAGCAGAGCAGGGCAGGGGTGGCAAAAGAGGACAAGGGGAGCCATGTAGGGAACAGCACAAGGGTGGCAAGAGAGGAGAGAGGAAGGGAGAACAAGAGTGGTTTTGTGGGGGGTGGCAGCAGGAACTTGGGGAGTGGGAAGTGAGGGCAGGGGAGCCCCACCTCCTCCTTCTCCACTGTGGCTCCCTGCCACCCAGTGCAAATCCTTACCCCACTGCTGCTCCCTCCCACTTTATTAGGTCATGTCCTCCCCTCCTCCAGGCCCCTGCTGCCTGTGATGGACCCTCCCATCACTGCAGGGGCCAGAACTAGGCCTCCAGCCCCCAGCTACACCACACACACACAGCCACCCCACCCCCCAGCTACACCCCCCCCCAACCAAACAGCCACTCCACAACCCCAGATACACACCCTCTGCTACACAGCCACTCCCACCCGTCACACACACTTGCCGCACAGAACTACAGCAGCCATCCCCTCCAAAGCCCTTACCTGGGTTGTTTGCAGCCTGGCTGACACAAGCTGCTCTCCCCTGCAGGAGGAGATTCACACACTCCTGGCCTCCCTCAGCAATCTGCCAGCTGGGCTTATGGTGGAGAGGGTTTTAAGGTGGAGCCACCGAAATGCTGCTTTCAGGCTGCTTGTGCTATTTTTAGGGGGACCCCTGGAACTCCACGCTCTGGTGCCTTCCTCTATTTTTAGAGGGGCTGGAATGCTGCCTGCCTAAAAATAGGGGCTCCCGGAACTGTGTTCTGGTGCCTTACCCCGTACTTTAAGCCCTGCCTTTTCCCAGCCCTGCACAGCCCATGTGGCTGGGCTGAGCAGGGAGGGAACTTAAACTCCAGCTCTTGGGGATGCTTGCAGTACACTTTGGGTGTTGCCGTGGCACACCATTGTGCCCCGGCACAATGGTTGGGAACCCCTGGCTTAGAAGGAACATTGGTACCTAGCAAGATCACCCTGGGAAAGCTGATCTTCCACAGGGGTTGGTACATATTTAGCTGTCCAGGAGAGAGAAAGAAAATTGATCACTTGTTGGACAGACAGCTGCCTTCTTGATCTGCTTTTTCCATTCTGTAATGGAAGCTAACATCCACCTGACTTTTCATGAAGTCCATTTCATCTTCCCCCTCCTTCTCCCACTCCCTGCCAGACGCAAGGAGCCATTTGACAGACAGCTGAGAGGCGGCTCCCCAGCAGTGCAGAGAAAGAGAGGTTTGTGCAGTTACCACCCAGGAATCACTCACTCCACCAGCCCCAGTTGTATCATCATTGTGCATTATTTATACCTCACTGCTCCCCCAAAGAGGTTCTCTTTGGCTTCTAGCACTGGGAAAGGGGAGAAGCTTCCCACTCGCTCATTTCACAGGGCCTGGCTGGAGATAAAAGGGCTGGTCCCTGAAGAGGATTGGAGACAATGAGATTTCTCAGTGAAGTTGGTAACAATTCTGGGTCCGGTGTCTGTGCTGATTTTTGTCTCGAGTGAGTAAGGTCAGAGATTTTCCTTTTTTTTCCCTCTTCCTTTCCGCCAGCCTCCATCCTCTCTTTCCCACTTCTTAGCTCTTATTAACAGAAACGAGAAAAGGAAGAAGTCTGGGGACACACAAGAAATCCATGAAAAGCTCTCAGAAGTTTTGTGTCCACTGCATTTTGCACTCCTCCCCCTCTTTCCTTCGGACTGTATCTTCATCTTCTCCCTCCTTTCCTTTTTTTTGACGGTCACAGGATGGAAAAGGATGAGGCCTGGTGACAGGCAACAAACTCATAAAAACTCTCCAAGATATCATGCCCTCTAAAGTCTTTTCTTCTGAGTTTTCTTCCCGAGGGACCTCGGCCGAGGCTGAGATCCAGCAGCTGGATTCCGCAGCGTCTGCGGAGGGAGAGGGTCAGAACCTCACCTGTAATCACCCTGTGAATGATCAAGTGGACTGAAAACATATCTTTGTACTGGCAGTTCCCCGACCGGGGGGGACCCCAATCTATAGTTACTGGATTGAAGGAAACCACTAAAAGCACCGACCCAGAAGAGGGCTTTACTCATTGCTGATGACAGAAAAGCCAGCACCCTGGCCCTGCACAGCGTGAGGCTGACAGACACAGCAGTGTATTACTGAGCTATGGGAGACAGTGAGAGAGCCTGCGTCTGCTCTTGGACAATAACCTTCCATCTGTGGAGCAGGGCATATGTGAGAGTGAACCAATGAGAGAAATGTGGGGGCAGGATGGGAAGGAAGGATGGTGATTGGATCTTAATAAACCAGTCACTGACATATTTACATGAGGCTCATTACTTCCTGGGAAGGTAGTGAGATTTGGTCATTTGGAAAAGGCCTAAAAATAATCCTCTTCAGAGAAAACCATGAAGCAGAGTTAAAAGTGTTAAGATTAGCAAGCAAGCCAGGCCTTGTGAGCACAGAGGGTGTGTGGGTAGGCAGCATGCAGGCTGTCTACTGTGACATATACACGCTCCATTTCATGCATTGCTCGGGTCACATAAACCTATCCAACCCCCCACCCCCTTGCTTCCATTCCATGTATGTCTCAGGTCACATACACCTATCCGACCCCCCTCCCTCCCTTGCCTTATATGGAAGCTAGTATCTCCTAACCTGTTAAGACCACCTCTCACCTCCACCCTGAGCCTCTTCCCATATATGGAGTTGCTTTTCCCAAAGTGTTAGGAAAACTAGTTCTTCTTTGAGCTCTGCTCGGATACATTCAGGAATAAGTGTCTCCATGCTGGAGCACTGGGTTGGTCAGAACTTTTTGCCCTATCCTGTCAGAAGAGGGCAGGCGGCCACCCCCCCCCACCCCGTGGCTATATATGTGGCTGCCACCTGACCCCTCCCCAGTTTCATTTCTTCCGCCTTCGCATCAGTGGTGAAACTGCCTGCTCCTTCCACTTCACAAGCAGCCTGCCCTTCTCTTGCTTTATGAGCTTCTTGCCTGACTGGGAGCACCTATTTGTGGATGTAGGTCCACTGAAGATGGTCTCCCTGTCCAGGCTGGAACATCGCGCTACTCCGTTGTCCGCCATGCTGGGATTCAAACCCTGTGCCGAATGTGGCAATGCCTTCCCGCGGGATGATCCCCATGAGAAGTGCCTTTGGTGCCTGGGCGAGAGCACATGGTCACTGTGCACTCCATCTGTGTGTCCTTCAAGCCAAGGACAATCAAGGACGGGAGCAAAGGTGCCTTGCCCTGGCTTCCAAGCAGGCTTGGCAACCCTCTCCCGAGGTTTTGGAACCTCTTGCAGTACTGCGTACCAGTTTGGCACTGGAACCCGCACGGCACCGTGCTGACAGGGGCCACAGAACAAGCTCGGTACCGAAGTTGGTACCACGGCACCAATACAGCCCCGCGTCCCCGACATCGGGCTCTTCCCAGAACCGGTTGCATTCAACCCCGGTACCACGATGCCATCATAGCCCTGAGTCTTTGACACAGGGTCTCCCCAGCACCGGTTGGGCTTGACCCCGGTACCACAGCACCAACACAGTCCCGTGTCTTCAACAAGGGGCTCCGCCCCAGGGCTGGTTTGGGTCAATGCTGATCCCAATGACCCTGGAGGTGCTCCTCCTGCTGCCTACACCTCCCTCCCCGGTGCTAGTTAGAAGAGGGGAGCTGGCCTTCATGTCGAGGGTCTGGGCCCAACATAAGCGGCACTGTTCCCCTTCCCCACCACTGCCCCAGGCCACCAAAGGCCCAGAGCATGTTACCCCCCTGATCCCTGGTACAGTGGCACCATCCCCTCAGCAACATATCACCCTGCCATCTCTGGTACCATCCTGGGGGTCACGAGATGCTTCCCCCTGTTCCAGCCCAGGGGATGGGGCTTCAAAGGGCTCTAAGCAGCCTCGGCATTGGGTCTTGGCGCCATCGCCCTTCTGCTACCACCCTCATGAGTATTCACCGCAAGAGACCCCTGCGACCATGCTGGTACCACCCCAGGCACCGGGAGAGTCCTAAACCCAGTACCATCTTCCTACAAGAGCAATCTGTCGGCACATTTTGATCTCCTGTGCTGCGTCTCAGCCCACATGTGGATGGAGATCCAATCCTCTGAGGCACCCTCTGATATTTTATTCGGCCCGATGTTTTCCTTGGCGGAACCGGTCACAGTTCCCATTCACCCTAATGTCTGGGACTTGGCTTCCTCCCACTGGCTTGGTTCCATCTCCCTGGTCTCAGATATGGCTGGGCTCAAGTATAGGCTCCCGGGGTCAAGGTTCCCCTCACTCCCCCACCACCCAATCCCACCTCATGCTGTGGTGGAAGCGGCTTTGGGACCAGGTCAGACCTCCCGCGATACCCTCCCGACATCGAGGGATGCAAGGGAGTTAGAACTGCTAGGTAGGAAGGTATACTCCTCCTCAGTCTTCCAGTTTTGGGTTGTGAATAACCAGGCCCTAACCAGCAGGTACATGTTGGATGTGTGGGAGACACTAAACAGATTTAGACATCTACTCCCACCAGAGGCCAAGGAAGAGTATGATGCCTTCTTGGAGGAAGGTAAAATAGCCTCCCAGGACCTTCTCCTGTCAGCATGGGATGCAGTGGATACAGCAGCCTGCACCATGTCCTCAGCAGTAACCCTGTGCCACACGACCTGGCTACAGGAAGCCAGAGTACCACCGGCCTCTCAAAAGGTGGCCCTCGATCTCCCCTTCGGGGGCAATGCCCTTTTCCCCCCAGAAACGTCTGCTGCCCTGGGTACCGCCAGTGACCCCCCAGGGGGAGTTGAAGTACATTGACCTCCTTCCAACGTGTCCCCTACCACGCCCTTTGGCCCCATAGGGCCCGGGACAACCTGACACCCCTTCCTCCTCCTCCTTGTTCAACAGCTACTGGTGAGGACTCAATCCTCACCACCACAACTTCAGTTGTAACCCCTTCTGGGGGACATTTCCGGGCAAGACCCCCCCCCCCATCTACTTCCCGGGAGGGATTTCGTCGGGCCACCCAGTGGTTTCAATGATACTCACAACCCTGCTGGCAATCACCCAAACCCAGCCAGGGAGTGCAGCATCTCGAGAAAATGAGACGCTTGCGAAAAGCGGCTGTCCCATTTCCCTGCTGCCCAACGGCTAGCCAATTAGCAGCCTCCTGCCTTGCTGGCTCCTCACAAGTGCAACCTGTGAGAAACCCCCTCCCCCAAGTGTAGGTGGACAACTCAGAGGTTAAGTAGCCTCTCCCTTTCCTGAGCAGGACGAAGGTTCCACTCTTATCCATACTTTCGTTGTGGATCTTATTACACCCCCTGAGGGGGGCTTGACCCTCATTACCCGAACCTTCCTGGACCACCATGGTAGTCACAATGGAGACCTGCGGTTCTGTGTGCATCCTCTAGATAAAGGTCTTATTTCCACTGCGTTATCACACCGCCACAACACCCCTTGGGTGGCAACGCCTCATCCTGCGGGGCATTTGGAGGTTCACGGTACACTCTCCAATAATCGGAGTGTAGCATTTGGTCAAACCCCGCCTTGAATAAGACGAGGGTTTCCATTTACCACAACCAGTACCACACCGGGTAGTGTGGTTCCTGCACACCTCCCCATGGATAAAGCCCTTCCACCCTACTTGCAATAGGATGGATGGCACAGCCACTGTTAATCTTTGTTCCCCTTTCTTTCTTCTGCTGCCCTCATCAACAGTTATCAAACGCACTTAGCTGGGCCTAATATAGCCCCATTTGATCGACCTCATGGAGATCTTAAGATGTATGTCTCTAACCCAGGGTATTACAACCCCCTTAACCCCTTAGGGCAAGCATATCGCTCTCACCTGTCAAGTACCAGTCTTACAGACCAGGGCCGGGCTGGCCTTCGACAGCTCATTTGCAGTCGCTATACCTGAGGTAAAGCCCAATGCTTGCTACTCCAACTGGTACACAGCCTGACGAATGACTGGGTGAGCGGTTTTCACCAACTAGACTCCCTTACTTCCTCAAAGACGGGTCGCCCTAATGGCCAAAGGCCCCTCTTCCCCTCCCCCTTTTTTCCCTCGATGTAATGGTCCAGTGTCCCTCTTTACCTCTCAGGTTAGAGCTGAGGACACTCGCTCCTCTTCCTTCCCCGCTGCTTGGACAGTGCAGCGAGGAGCCAGGAAGCTTCGACCTAAGGGCAAGGGGTTCAATGTCTAGCAGAGGCTCCAAGTGGAGCTCAGCGGGTATGGCCAAAGACCATTTCCGCCAATGGGGTGGGAGCCTGATCCTACTGATCATCCCTTGAGGAAAACTTAGTGGGGTTCCTCTCTCACTGTCCTTACTTCGTCTGGTCATAGTGCTGGGTTCGTCCCAGCATAGCTCCGGGACACCCCGCTTGTACACCCTGCGGGTCCAACTCCCTCCTCCTCCTCACGCTTGAGGACTTTCTAGCCATCACAGTAGCGCTTTGGTATTACACTCAGGCCCAACTGAATACTAAAGGCCTTTCCCACCTGATAAACCTCCTATTACACCACCTGTCAACCGACCACCAGATGGGAGTTCAGGAGCCAGCTGTCTCCAATAGAACTCACTCCCAGGGCAAGTGTCCTAAGGGAAATAACATGTTTGTAGAGGGCCCTTCAGATAAACAGAAGGCTCGGAAGGAGATGGCAGGATGCATACCCTCGAAGTGGCATTCCATCCCCGCTCCCTTGATAGATGCTTTTCCTTCTTCACATATGTCCTTGTTCCCACTAGGGGGTCTCCCCTTCAGGGTGCCCCTACCTGGGTGCATGTGTCGGTACGTTGCCAGTCGTAAAGTTCGGACCACACTGGCTGGTCCCATCCTGCTAGTACGAGGTCATGTAAACCAATGTGATCAGGAACAGTCAGCATGGATTTACCAAGGGTAAATCATGCCTGACTAATCTCATTTCCTTCCATGATCAGATGACTGTTTTTCTGGATGCAGGAAGAACCATTGATGTGATATACCTTGATTTTAGCAAGGCTTTTGATACAGTTTCCCACAGCATTCTCATTGGCAAATTAAGGAAGTATGGGTTGGATAGGTGGACTATAAGGTGGATAGAAAACTGGCTAGATCAACGGTTTCCACATGTAGGAATCAAGGGTTCCATGTCTAGCTGGCAACCAGACACGAGTGGTGTGCCCCAGGGGTTGGTCCTGGGGCCAGTTCTGTTCAACATTTTCATCAGTGATCTCGATGATGGAATAGACTGCACTCTCAGTAAGTCTGCGGATGACACCAAGCTGGGGGGAACAGTAGACATGTTGGAGGGCAAGGACAGGATTCAGGGAGACCTAGATAAATTGGAACAGTGGGCCAATAGAAATCTTATGAGGTTCAATAAGGACAAGTGTAAAATCCTGCACGTGGGACGAAAAAATCCCAGGCACTGCTACAGGCTGGGAAACATTCAGCTAAGTAGCAGCAGTGTAGAAAAGGACCTGGGGGTCATGGTGGATGGGAAGCTAGGTATGAGTTAGTAGTGTGCTCTTGCTGCCAAAAAGGCCAATGGCATACTGGGCTGCATCAAAAGAAGTATTACCAGCAGATCAAGGGATGTGATCATTCCCCTCTATTCTGCACTGGTGAGGCCACATCTAGAATACTGTGTTCAGTTTTGGGCTCCCCACTACAAAAAGGACAGGGACATGCTAGAGAGAGTTCAGAGAAGGGCAACAAAAATGATCAAAGGGCTGGAGCACAAGCCCTATGAGGAAAGACTGAAAGCATTAGGCTTATTTAGTCTGCAGAAGAGAAGATTGAGGGGGGATTTGATAGCAACCTTCAACTACTTGAAGGGATGCTCTAAGGAAGATGGAGCTCGACTGTTCTCGGTAATAACAGAGGACAGAACGAGGAGCAATGGTCTCAAGTTGCGGTTAGGGAGGTCGAGGCTGGATATTAGAAAAAACTTTTTTACTAGGAGAGTGGTGAAGCCTTGGAATGAGCTGCCGAGGGAGATGGTGAAATCTCCATCTTTGGAGGTGTTTAAGGCCCAGCTGGACAAAACCATGACTGGGATGGTTTAGTGGGAGTGGTCCTGCCTCTGGCAGGGGGTTGGACTAGATAACCTATGAGGTCCCTTCCAACTCTATGATTCTATGAATGTTCTGTAGGCCACAGGTCTCAATCCCCCGGTTTCTCATTCTCATGAGCAACCCCAGGATGTTGTTTTATCATAACCAGCTCCTTGTTCTCTATACTCTTTTGGCTGATTACCAGACGCCAAAAAAAAAAAAAAGTGGGGGGAAGAGGAAGACAAGGGGATTTAATCATATTACTACTCTCTTGTGTCAGCATAAGATTATCAATTACCGGCAGTCTTATTCAACAGGGACCACCACAGTGTCATCGGTAGGCTTGCATAGACCTGGGTTATACCCATCAGGCTCATGTGGAGTCCTCTCCCGGTCTGACTTGTATAGGGCCATTTAGTGGCCAGGCACTGCCTTCTCCGTGACGATCCAGGCACTCTACTCGCAGTGCACTCCTTGAGGTTGTCAGCTGCTGCCTCCGGCTGCTAGTATTCCCTCCAACCTAGGATGAGGTAACTCTCCTAGGCCCTAACCACTGGTAGCCCACACCTCTACGGGAAGCCAAATATCTCAGATTACTGCACCTATTGTGCTCATAGCACGAGAGTGTCTCATACTGCCAGATTGAGGGAAACACAGTTCACCTTCTCTTCCCTGGTCCTGGAGGTGCTGGCATCCACCAATGCCAGCCCAACGATCCTACAGCCTCCTGAATTCCCTTGTAGGAGGTAGATTATCATGTGCTGCTGGCAGGACACTAATCATCTGGGTTTCTCTCACCTCTGCCAGTATGCCTTTAGGCAGAGCGGTTAGAATTGCAATCCTCATCTTAAACAAGATATGCTGGTATTCTTTCTATCTGTAAAGTGACCTCAGGCCCTCCTGCATAGGCACCACACTAGGTATTTGGGCAACCGGGCCTACTTTCTCCTCTGGTTTAAGTCTGGCAATCTCTGTTTACTCTTGCTGGGCGATGGTCGTTGGGTTGATCTCGTAGACCTCTCCAGGACCCTGGGCATGGACAATACCCATGTCAGAGTTATGCCGTGCTGAAGGCAGAAAAGCCAACTCCACCTGCCATCCGTCAGCATGGCTAGCAGTCACCTATTCCTGAATGTATCCGAGCAGCGCTCAAAGAAGAATGGTGGGTTACTTACCAGTAATGGTCCTTCTTTGAGACATGCTACTCGGATTCATTCAGATCTCTTCCCCCATCCCTGCATCAGGAGTTGGTGACTCCAAGAAACTGGGGAGGGGTCGGGCGGTGGCCACATATATAGCCACATGGTGGCGCAGGGGGCGTTGGCTGCCTCCCCTCTTCTGACAGGTTAGGGAAAAAATTTCTAACCGATCCAGTGCTCTGGCACAGAGACACCTATTCTTGAATGAATTTGAGCAGTCCATCTCAAAGAAGGATGGTTACTGATAAGTAACCCACTGTTTGAACAAGTAAACAAGCTGCCTGTGTATATAAGCAATTGCCATGCTACTTCCATTTTGAAGCTGATACTGTTTTGCTCAGTGTTCCCAGTACTCGTACTGTAAATAAACCTCTTCAGTGTTATCTGTATTGCCTGATCCTTCTTGGAGGGACCTTTCCAGACTTACAAAAGGTAAAAGCGTGACACAAACAGCACAGACCCTGTTAAACTACAGCTGCGAGGACATAATTTTGAAAATTAGGTATTAACATGGTCCTTCTCTTGCCACAAATTTTACTGACAAAATACTTTATTGAGTAATTAGCAAGTCCCTCTCATTCTGCTTTAATATTTTCCCATGATTTAGAGCGAATACAGTGAGCATTGGAACTTCACTGGATGTTGGTAACAGGCGCCTATTGCAGCCCCATGGCTGCTGCAGAGGCCAACTCTCTTGGAAATAGAGTGAGAAAATTTTCTGTGGAGCACGTCTAACAATTCGGGCTCTTGCTTGGCAGAGGGCATTGCAGTCCAAGCAAGAACGCTGGTGTAAACAGGGTAACATAGCACAGTCTTTTGATTCCAAAACTTTTTTAGCCATGAGGGCCCCTTTTCAACATCAAAAATATTTCATGGACCTCCAAAAAATAATAGTTGTTATTGGGGACTGACTGCAGGCAGGGGTGCTGCAAAAGGGCAGTGGGGGACCTGGCCACAGTCTGCTCCCAAGGGGTAGGGAAAACATCTAAGTTGTGGCTGGTCTCAGCAGGCAAATACAATTCATTTACACTCTTTAGAGCCCTAACCAATATTCACTTAGACTATAAATTTTAGAGCCCTCTCCAACATGGGTCGCTTGTGGGCAGTGGCTGGGGCCATATGTATTCACAGACCCCTTGAAATAATTGTGTGGACCCCCAGGGGTCCACAGACAACAGGTTGGGAACAAGAGTTAAAATAAGAGGGAATGCACCAGAATGGTATTTCAGGGCCCACTATTTTTAGGGGCTCAATGTTTCAGGCTCTCTACAAATAGAAACTGGAGCAAGAACTGCATTCCAGGGCCCACCATTTAAAAATAGAGGCCCCAGAATGCAGGATTCTGGCTCCATTTTCTATTTTTAGGGGCCAGCCAAACACTGGACCCCAAAAATAGCAGGCCCAGAAACTCTATTTGGGTGCATTCCAGCAGGTTAGAGAGCTCCCAGTGGGCTGAGAGACTTAAAATCTGGAGCTGCTCAGCATGGTGACTAGGTAAGGGGACCCTGGGATGGGGAAGGTGGTTTCTGGGGAAAGCCAGATGGCCCAGTGGGGAAAAGGCTCCAGGGAGGGTGTCAGATAGGGGTAGTGGGGGAAGACAGCATGGCACAGTGGAGGTTTGGGGACTGGTTGGGGGACCAGGAGCGATATGGGGAGCTTTGGGAGGGAGTTGGGGAAATGTTCATGGTACTAGTGGTGAGTTGGTTCCGGGGGCAGTAGCTGGGGTGTTGGGGCAGGCAATTGGCGGCAGTAGCTGGGGTTGAGGTAGCCATTTTGGGGGCAGTAGCTGGGGTGTGGAACAGGTGTTAGGGGGGTAGTAGCTGGGGTGGGTGAATGGGTCCTAGACCTGCATGAAGGGAGCATAGTTCTGCATTAGCAGGGCCAGAAATTTAGGAGGGTTCAGGGGCCCTTCCAAATTGTACTTTAACCCCTACTTGGGAACCACTGACCTAGCCTCCCTAGAGTATCACACAGGCTCTTCCCCAGCAAAATATGTCTCGGGAGCAGAATCACCATTGCCAACATAATGAGAGTAGCCGTATTTGAATCCTTTAAGAGTTTGGTAGGGAGATAGTGGGAGCAGAACTATTGTTCATAAAAGAGCTAAAGGTAACCACTTCACGAGCAAGGTCAACTAAAATGTAGCGTGATCAGCATGTTTACTTTCTGGCTGGAAATTACACCTTCTCCACATCCACTGTACACAGACATACATAGAGGACTAGGATTGCCAGTGTTTCTGTTCCACAGTGTAGAACTGGAGGAAAGGCCCATTAATTAGGGAGTCATCTTCCTGAAATTATTTTTCTCTCTGTTAAGCTGCTTCATAGAAATCGTTGTAAGGATAAGAGCTACATAAATGAACAGAAGGGACCACATTATTTACTTTAGGGCCCTTCATATATCTTACAAGGGGATGAAATACATTCTGTGCCTCTTCCCTTTCTCTAGGTGCCCTAGCAGAGCCAATATCAAGCAGTCAGTCACCAAAGTAAAGTCTGACAGAGAGCTGAACCTGACTTGCATTCACAGCGTAGTTACAGATGACTGGATTTCCTGATATCGGCAGTTCCCTAGTCAGGGATTTCATCTCAGAGATACACAAAAGGAAGTCTGGGCACCGAGCCAGAGGGACTTCTGCACATGTCTGAGGACAGGAGGTCCAGCACCCTGAGCCTGAGCCGTGTGAGGCTGGCAGACACAGTGCTTACTGCACTCTGGGAGATGTGTGACAGTCAAAGGATGCCCTCCTACAATCAATCTCTTTTTGGGGCTGAGCAGTGGGTGCACTGAAGGAGGGCCAGAGAGATTCAGGGGAGAGAAGTGAAACGATATCAAGCATTAAAGGAAGAGAAGAACAAAACTACATGTGGGTTTTCTGACTCAGCCCCCAAATAGTCAACCAATGGCTGAGTCAAGGCATCTAATTTTAAACTTCAGAGACTGAAGTCTCCTCTTATCCCGACAGGTACAGCACACTCAGATCTTATTAAGGTGGGAGAGTCATTAATTTAATCAAAAGTCTTGTTTTATAGAAATTCTGTTAAACCAGTGAAGGGGTGTATACTCTCTCCCTCTCTCTCTCTTTCTCTCTCTCTCTCTCTCTCTCACACACACACACACACACACACACACACACACAGATTTTTAATCCTATTATGAAGGAGATACCCCAGCCTTATTTACTAAAGGTGGCTATGCAACACAATTATCACTAAAATATTCTTTAGACTCCATTTTCCATGAATCCCACCCTAGTTCTCATCACTACAACCCATTTTTTACCACCACATCATTTTCCCACGCCATAACCCACTTTCCTATCAGCGTACCACTTCTCTCATCAGTATAACATTTACCATCACTATCTTCAATTTTCCCACAAATGTACACCTATTTCCATCAATGTATCTCTAATTCTTGTGATACTGTCTGGGTTTAGGGAACTTTTTATGTTTACTTTTCATATTAATATTTCATATTTGCAGTAATCCATAAGTGATGTGCCATGGTTGGTACCAATGGAGAGGTTGTAATCTGCTAGGAATGATCATATGGTTTATATGTAGGTGTCATATCTGTATTAGAAGTGTGGGATGAGTATGCTCTATTTTTGTTTGAAGTTATGGGCTTCCAGGACATGTTTAGACTGGGTGGCTGCAAACTTTTATTTTTCTTAATGGTTCATTAAGGAAGCTCCCAAGGGCAGTGAGACCATGGAGAAAACTTCTCAGTGAATCACCCAGACTGACCATGTGACTCAATTCCATTTTGATTTGCAAAAACTCCACACAGCATGAGGAAGGCCAGAAGCGATAAAAGCAGGAGCCCTATCTGCATTTTTTCTTCACTCTTCAATCTCCAATCTGCAATCAACACCCACCTCTGGAACTATTCTGCTTCAACTGAACAAAGGATTGAGACTCATCCAGGTGCTGAGTGTCTAGCAGAGAAATTGGACTCACCAGCAAACTCCAAATTCTTCAAGGACTTACTTTCTATGACCTCTAAATCATTTGCATGTTTGTGATTCACTTCGACCCTTTAACATCTCCCATACTTTGTTTGTTTTCTTTTTATATTAAAGTTTTAGTTGTAGTTACTAATGGATTGACTGGCAGCGTGGTATTTTGGGTAAGATCCAAGCCTATATTGTTTTGGGTGATGTGGCTGGCCCTTTGGGGTCTGGAGAACCTATTTCTTTAAGAGGCCCAGTGGCTAAGGGGGGACCAAAAAAGCTGATGTGCAATAAAAGGGTCTGTTTCTATTTTGTTATGGTCGGTGATGACCACCATGGGGAATCAGAAGCATGTTTTGTTCCTGACTGGGAGACTGGTTTAAGTACCACCCATCAGTAGTTTGGGGGTTTGGCCCCTGGTTTTGCAGCTTGCCCTGATTTTGGCACATCGAGAAGGTTATTCTAGGGGGCCTGGGTCACAGCTGCAATATTTTTTGCTGTTGTTGTTGTTAAAAAGGGATCACCAGCCTGAGAAAGGTTGGCAACCAGTGATGTAGAGGAGGTTATGAGCATCCATAAGGAAACAATGCATAGAGTAATCGGCAACAGTTCCAGTGTATAAGTGAACAGGGAAATCATAAAGGCTGTGTCCACACACAGACAGTTAAAGGGATTTAACTTAAATTGATATAACAAAATTGACATAAAATCATTAAATGAATTAAACTAAATCAATGTAACAGGCCCACACTAGAAAGTCAAACAGAACTAGCATGTACAATGACAGGACTTGTTAGTTTGATTTAGGAGAGGGACACCATGGGACGTGTGGGAAGATGGCCCCTAGAAGGGCCATGCCCCCACCCCATATATGGATAGAGAAAGGCACCCTGGGAAAGAGAAGGGCAAAACTGTTAAATTGAAACAACCTTTAAATGGAAATAACACATCCACACGGCATTATTTCTATATAACAATTTCTATCTAAGTCTCAGTGTGATTTAAAACTAGGTTTTACTGAATTACTTTAATTTGCCTTGTTTTGAAATGATGAAGCTCATCATTTCGATTCAAGAAAATGTCTTGTGCACCTACAATTTCTTAAAATTGAAATAACTTGCATTATTTCAATTTAAAAGCTGTGTGTGGACATACGCAAAGATCATAACCCACAGTGCACAGATATGCATCCCATGACAAGGATCACAATTAAATAAGATTTCAACAAATTGGCGAAAGGATGTAAAGTAAACAGAATAAAAATCAATAAAGGCAAGTATAAAGTACTCTGCTTAGGAAAGAACAATCCATTGCACCTGTACAGAATGAGAAATGACTGCCTAGGAACACAGCCATTCCTGGGCGAGTGGTGCAGGGCCTGGCACGATGGCCTGTGGTGGGGGGGGGGGCAGCACACCCCCTGCTGTGGGGGGGCAGGGTGCCTGAGAAGCTGGCCCTGCACTCCCATCCCTCCTCAAGCCAGCTACTCTGTCACTGTGGGTGGAGCAGGCCTTTCCAGAGGCTGAGCTTTGCTCTCTTGCCCAGCCTCTGAGACAGCCCTCCTCATTTCTAGGGTGGAGCACAGGGGCGTCACTGGTGCTGGGCACATGAGGCATGTGCCCCAAATCCCAGTGCTGGTGCTGAAGGCAGTGGGAGGGGGCAGGGGCATCATGGCTGGGAGAGGCAGCAGTGTGGGCCCCATGCTGCCTTGCTCAGGGCAGGACAGCGTGAGACAAAGGGAACTAGGTGGACAGGGATGATCACCCCCTCTGCCCAGAGATAGCTCAACCTAGGAAGGAGTACTGCTAAAAGAGATCTGGGTGTCATAGTGCATCACAAGGTAAATTAATATATAAATTCACAGTGTAAAGTGTTGGGGGGAAAAAAACCCAAAAAACACCATTCTGAAATGTAGTTAAAGGATTATTGTAGGTGAGACAAGAGAAGTAATTCTTCCTCTCTATTCCACCTTGATTAGGCCTCAGCTGAAGTATTGTATCCAGTTCTGCATGCCTAATTTCAGGAAAAATGTGGACTAATTGAAGAAAGTCCAGAGAAGAGCAACACAAATTATTAGATGTCTGGAGAGCAACACAAATGATTAGATGTCTGGCTTGTCTTACTAAGGAAGATTGAAAGAGCTCAGTTTGTTTAGTCTGGAAGAAGAGCAAGCTGACAGAGGACAGGATGAGTTTTCAAGTACCTAAGAGGTTGTCAGGACAAGGAGGGAGAAAAACAGTTCTCCTTTACTGCTGATGATAGGACAAGAAACAATGTGCTTAAATTGCAGCAAGAGAGGTTTATGTTGCACATTAGGGGGGAAAAAATCCTAATTGTCCAGGAAATTAACAACTGTAATAAGTTGTCTAGGCAGGTTTTGATGGCTCCATCATCAGAAAAAGAACCAGTGAGTCCTGTTACACCTAAAGACTAAAAAACATATTTATTGCATGAGCTTTTTGTGGGAGAAAATCCCATGAAAGGTCATGTGATAAATAAATTTGTCAGTTTTTAAGTGCCACAGGACTCCTTGTTTATTTTACTAAATTAAACTAACACAGCTGCCCCTTTGGAACTCCCCATCATTGGAAGTTTCTAAGAGCAGGTTAGACAAGCACTTATCAGGGATGGCTTAAGAGGGTAGGTGGTTCTGCCATGAGTACAGGGGACTGGACTTGATGACTTCTCATGGTCCCTTACAGTTTCTATTAGTCTATATTATTTGGGGAAGCTGCAGGAAATCTGGACTCCCAAATCCAGCAGAGATCAATGGGAGCTGGGTGCCTAACTCCTGGAAAACAACTAAATGTTTCCTCAGCCCTCTTTGTACTTGGTCACAAGGGGGCGGATTTTAGAAAGAGAAGAGAACTAAGGACAGCAGTTAGACAGCGCCCACGTTGCTAAGATAGGAGAGAAGAGACTAATTCTTGATTGGCTTTTGCCTGGGCAGGTGACAGAGAAGAAGCTGATTGTTCTTGCAAAGGAGAAACAAACATATCGCTACTACTCTGGGGGAGAACAGCTTCATCTCGGTGTCCTGACGCCTCAGTGGGAGCAGGATGGCGAAGCAGCGGCTGATTTTGTGGGTGATGCCACTAATGCACGTGTGTGGTAAGAGCTGAAGCCATACAAGTGCCGCATACTACCGCTAGGACCGGGTCCGAACTTCACTGAATGTGAAAACGAGACTCAAATGGATCCATCAGTCCACCCAGATCCTCCAGCCCCTCACCCCCAGCCTGTCCTCTCCATCCTGTTCCTCGGTTCCCGGGTCAAGCATTTCATGTGGCTTGTCCCTTCTCTGTTATTCCCAGGGGTCGGTGGACAGCTTTCCGTGGGGCAGAGCCCCGAACAGCTGAGTGTCTCCGAGGGGCAGGACGTCACCATGAGCTGCAATTACTCCAGCAGCATTATTGACAGTTTACACTGGTACCGGCAGGCGCCAGGGGAAAGGCCCGTCCTCTTGCTGATGCTGTTCGGCACAGAGAACAAGACCCAGGAACCGAATTTCCGTGGCGAACATGACCCAGCGCAGAAGCGGAGCTCCCTGAACATCAGCGGCTGCGAGCTGGGGAACGCCGCCCGCTACTTCTGCGCCGTGACAGCACAGTGACACGAGGGCAAGCGCAGCCCGCACAATAACGGCGCGGCCGCCCGGGCTGCGGGAGGGGCGCTGGGGATTTGCAGATCTTGGTCTGTGCTTGACACACCCGGGGACAGGAATTTGTAGCCCTGGGGAGTGAGGGGTCTAGTGGTTGAAGAACCAAGAACTCTGGAGCTCCAGCCTTGCCACTCCCCGTGTATGTAGCCCCATGCACAGTCCCTGGCTGTGTGTGGATCTGTCCATCCCTCCCCGGATTTCCTCTCTTTCCACACACATTCTTTCCTCCTTAACTCTGCCTGGCCCCGGGGAAGGTGTCGAGATCAGCTTTTCCAAAGGAGTAAGTAAACCGTCTTCTAAACGTCTGAGGAAGTGAGAGTTTCTACTAGGAAAACACAGGTGATAAATACATTTCTTAGTCTTTTAAGTGTCACCAGGCTCCTTGTTTGTTTTGCTGAACTAGGCTAACACAGCTACCCTTTCGGAACTTCTCCACTTCTCTGTTGTGGAAATTGTGGAGGAAGTTGTGTTCCCCACCCCCTAGAAATGTACCCGTCAGTTACAATGTACACTGTGGCACTGGATAAAGTCACTGCGGGATTGGCACTTATTTTGCTAGGTGCTGGACAGATCAGAGCACAGAGGATTAGGGCTGCAGAGGAAGGAAGGGAAGCTGTGACTCTAAAACGCCAGGGGAATCCTGAGATCTCTTACTATGAGATTTGGGTGCCTATCTCCCTTGGGATCATAGATTCCTTTGAAGCAAGAGGCATAGACACCTATCTGGTATCCCCTAACTTCCTTGGCGGGGTGGGAGAGAAATCATTCATGCCATCTGAAAGGGCTTTCCATCGCTCTGCAAAAGAAACTAGGTGAATGCGCTGTTTCTTGCCGGGGTCTGTGGAGTTGGCCTCACGGGGTCAGTGTTTGCTGGTAAAACTCCCGCATGAAGGATCCACAGAGTGACAGGCGGCTGTGACAAGGCACAACGACTTTGTCATTGCCTAGCCAGGAGCACAAGGGGAGAGCAAAGAGTGATTGCGCCAGCAGAGGAGACACCCCGGAATTAGCCATCCCACTGCCCCCGCTGTCACTGAGCAGAAGGGGAGACAGCTGGTGATTTTGTGACGAGCTAAGGTATGTGTGGGGTAAGAGCCGCGGGGAGACAGAACCGCTGGTTACAAGCAGCGAGCCGGGGCTCAGTTACACTCCATCTGTGATGGGGCAGAGCGGAGCCATGTGGGTTTTCCTGTCTCTCTCGGCTCCTGTCTCAAGGGCTGTGTTCACACACACAGGGTTATTTCGAAACAAGGTGTGTCGAAACAACTTGTTTCGAAACAACACCTCATTTCGAAATATGTTACTTCGACTTAACAAAAATAATTAATTCGAAATAAGAAAAAAAAAGCGGGAAACGAAATAGCAAGTTCACAGTGTGAACATGCTATTTCGTTACCCCTGGGGGTGAGCCGCTGCTGGCTCACCCTGCAGCCCCAGAAAGGGGGCTGCAGGCACCAGCAG